>OX326957.1:33283636-33883636 GCA_946800325.1 Luzula sylvatica | reverse complement strand
GAAACGGCTAGTGCAAACTACAAGTGCGTTCTGAACGGACTTTATGCGTTCGAACGCACTTCAAGTTTTCTGAAGGATTTCTATAGAGAGTATAAATAGAATCCTTCATGGGTCTCTCTCTCTAACTCCTTCATTTTTAAACATTCAAACCTAAAAAGAGAGAAACCCTAAGCTGTGATTATCTATATCCATTGATAGCCTGAGAAACATCTTTAGATCGTTGATCTACTTTCGATATTCTCCACTAATCGTATCCCACTCACGTGACCGATCACGTTGTAGCTCGATTAGTGAAAAAGTGTAATAGGCTAGTGCAACAAATTGTAAAGAGCCTAAGCTATAGATCGATAGAAGCGTGTAAATCGATCTAGGCAAATCCTTGTAATCGAGTTGAGTTGGAATTCAATCGAAAGCCAAAAAGAGGCACAAGGTATTCCCGGAGACGTAGGTACTCGCAAATAATTGAGTCGGTCAATTAAGCGAGTAAAGGGTGAGTTAAAGCTACAAAGCAACCACCTACCGAACTTCGTAAACAAACATCTTGTGTCAAAGTGTTTGTACGGTATCATCTTTATCATCTAAATTATTATTTATTCCGCACCGTAAATTAGGTTTAAATCTAAACTAAGTGTAAGTTAGATTGCCAAATTTACCCCCCTCTGGGTTAGAATTAACTAACAGTTTATGTATGTATGGTATTTTTTTACGGTAAATTTTTTTACACGAGTGGGTTAGATTTATATCTTTTGTATAACGATTTATATTTTTTTTACGGCAAGCATTTGGGACCTACAAATTCGGTCAGAATAAAAAAAAATCAAAGTGTCATGTATCGTGTTTCTAATAATACCGTGCATATGAAATGCAAGTCAATCTCCAAACATATTTGTGTATGTATTTTATATTTGTTTAATCAAATCGTATATATTTCTTTTATGGAGAAGTTACCCAAAAATATTTATGTATGTATTTTAGATTTGTTTAATCAAATTGTGTATATTTCCTTTATGGAGATTTATTATTTAAAATCTTTGCATGTCTCTAATGATGGGAAAAAAACACGCTCAATCATGAAATATCTTTTTGATGATGATCCTGTCCAAGCACTCAAACCCTGATATTTATGTTCAAATATTATAATGGGAACTCAAACCCATATTTATAATTAAGTCATTTATAAAATATTGTAAGCTAAACTATGTCTTTAGTATTAGATACGTCATATTATGGCCAATCATGCATTTATTTCACCCCTAACGAAAGAACCATGAATATTCAAAATAAAAAATAATTTTATAACACCACAGAAGCAAGAAACAAATATCACCTAAAATTGAAAAGAAAAGAAAAAAATTTGCGAATTTAACTAACATCCACGACACCTCAAACAACAATTCAACAGCCTATGCACTCTCTCAATTTCATCGCTAACATCTCTCACGGACTTCTCTCCAGTCCATTTCTCTATTATCTCTCCAATTCTCCTCATCTACAAACCAAATCAAGGAAAAAATATATATTTTTTCAAATAATAAAAAACTAAAATTATGCAAAGGATACAGAAGCCTTCAATCCATGCAACTTCAAATAATTCTCACGGACCGAATCGTCCTCAATATTTGCCTGGACATGGTCCGCCACATATTCTTCGATAATTTCAGTCTTGCTTAACAAAACCCTTGCAAGTTGGTCTAAGAATAATATGTCGATTTTATTCTCATTTATTTCTACTAATAATGTAGAAATTATACACCACAATGCATTTTTTGCTTCGTGATCAGTACTAAGTAAAGGTAATGCATCAAATAAACCCTCCAAGAAAGATAAATCTTTATCCAAAATAAAAACATTATTATTAGGTGAATTACTGTTTAATAATAAAAATATGATATTTAATTTACCGTGCAAAAGAGTCGATAAAAGATTTTTTTCTTCTGTTAATATATTAGCAATGATGAGGATTGCCGAAGCATAGTAGCTCGAAACCTGTTGATACATTTTTTAACTTAATATATCATTTTAGCAATATAGTAAATGATATTTTGAATAATAATTCCAACCTCAAATTTATCATGAAGTTTAAGTATATTGCAAAAATATTCGACCAATTTATCGCTTGATTCAATGTCCTTCGCAAAACCATCTATTGAAGATAGCGCTTCTACTAAGTTAATAATTATATCGAGATTATCACTTGATTTTTCGATTTCAGATATAAGTAGTTTAACGGCAATATTATTCAACCCTAATTTAATCAAATTTTGAAGAAGAATATTCTCTTTTTGTTCATTTCCAATTATAGCCAATAGGAAATCCACACACTGTTAAAGAAAAGAGGTAATACAATTATATTATACTTTTTTGAATTTTTTGAATTTATTTATTTTTATTTTATTTGACCTTTTCGAAGAGAGATGGGTTTAAAGTGTTTTTAAGAATCCATAACACACGTTCAAGAATCTCGTCTTGTAAAAGAGATTCAGCCCAAGAAGAATATTCTTTGCTTTGAATGCCAGCTTCGAGTACTCTTAATATTCAATTAAGCAAAAATAGTATATTAGTACTTAAAAGGTATTATTTAAGAGAGAATTTATTAATTATTACCTGAATGTTTCTGCGAGGCAAGGAGAATCGTCAAGAAATAATTGTTGTATAATTGTTTGAATTAAATCATTTTGAGAACTAATTTTGTGGATTATTGTGTCGTGACAAGCTAAGTTTCCAATTATTCCGAGACAAATTTCCTTTAATTTTTAAAAATGAACAAAAAATCAGTAAAAATAGAGTAAAACTATATGAAAAAAAAATTGTTGCTTGATTGACCTTGATTCGGAAAGATTCAGAAGATTGAAGATTTGCCAAAAGCACTTCCAGAATGAAATTGTTAACCTAAATAGTGCAAACAAATTAATTTTGTGATGAAATTAAGTAAACATGGAGATAATTGAAGTACCATAAATTCAGCTTGAGTTTTAATAGCAGCTAGGTCCCAGAGGATGCATCCAGATTCCTCCCATGGATCTTTCGTTTCTGATTCATTATCACCATTTTTTTCTTCTTCAAATTTTTGATTCGAATCGTTCGATTGGTGAGGTAGAAGCTTGCGTATGAGAGATATAATGTAGCTCGGATCAACTGTCGTGGAATCATCAAGGAGCTGGTATAAAAAACACACAAATTTTGATTAAATGTTGCTAAAACAGGAGAATTTAAGCTCAATTGAATTGGAATTTGCCTCTGAAGATGCCGGAGCAAAAGGAAGATGAGAAGGAGCATCTTCCGGTTCCCCCTTCTCCTCCTCCTCCGTCATGCCGTCTTCCTTTTCGATTCGTTCTTCGCTTTCTTCTCCTGCAATCGCTTCCTTCTCCGTGGCTTCTTCTGCTGGCTTTGGCGCCAGTCGTCGTGACCTCTGACTCTGAGACGATGGTTCAATTCTCGCGTCCTCAGAAACCGAGAGTTTAAATCCGGATTTTAGGTACAAACCGGGAATTTATATATCGGATTAGTCAGAACCCGAGACTTTGAGTTCCGATTATTACAGCCGTAGTACTCGGTTCATCTTCCCGCGCGACGATTCAAAGCTCCATGGCGGCAGCACTGGATTTAGGCCTCGCCGCGCTAAAGCTCTTTATCTCCGAACTGAGCGACGCCGAGGCTGTGCCTAATGCTCTGAATCTCTTCGGTGTTCAATTCCAACGCGCCTGGCTCCAGGTCCTCAGCCTTTCTCTCTCACTCTCTCCATCGATCCATCACCTTACCTATCTATCTATGTAAACCCTAACTCCGACGATTTAATCTGGCAGGGTGTACTGGTGTCCGTCTCCGACGAAGGCCGATTGCTCCTTGATGATGGATCTGACGTCGTACAGCTCGTCCTTCTGCCCAAATTCCAGACCGGAGAGTGGAAATCCGGTGAGACTAACCCTTCACATCTTCATTTTACTTTCTTTTTTCTTCAATTCATGAGTTCTATAGCAATGCTACCATCGAATTTTGAGAAGAAAGCTTCAATCTGCGGCTAATTTTGCATCTTTACAATTTTTCAGGGATGTATGTTATGGTTGTTGGTCCTTACATTGTAGCTCAATCTTGCACTTCTCCATACATAAAGGTACTTTTTAAGCTTAACTAATGGCTCATTTTCTCCCCCAAAATCAAGGTGCAATTTGACTTGCAGAAAATATGAAATATCATGAATACCCCTACAAAACAGCGAAATATCATGTGTGCCCTCCAAACAAATATATCATGCATATTTTTTCCTACATGAATAAGTGCTGGAAATGAATAATTCGGTCACTGTTTCGAAAATTAAGTGACGAAGGGTATTCATGATATTTCACATTTTGGAGGAGTACATGTGATATTTTTAGATTTTGCTGGGGTATACCTGAAATTTGCATTCGATTAATGGCTCATGCGAGAGAATGTATGCAGGTTCAGAAGATGGTGGACCTTTCGTCAAATCCTGACCGCGAAGCAATGTGGAATTTGGAAGTCGTTGAAGCTCACAAGTTGTTTTATTTCAAAAATTCAAATTAAATTAACTTCAATCTCGGTGTTTTAATCTATAATTTGACTACAAATCTAAATATTCTTTTGTTTAGAAATTTATGAGAAAATTCATTTTTTGTGATATTTTATGTTTTGTACTTGCAAAATCCTTTTTTCATATGGGTTGCGAAAATTTGCAATAGAACCCTTGCATTATGCGAAAATTGCTAAATTGCAAAAAATAACCCCTGCATCATTAAAATTACAAAAATAAAACCCTGCATAATAATTGGGGTGAAAATACAAAATAGTGATAATTTTCCGGCCCATTTACAAAGAATGAAAGCAACGTTCGATTTCCCTTCCCACCACAATTTGCAAACACCTGAGCTTCGCTCCTTAATATCCTCAGCAGTTCAATATCCAGCTCCCTTAAAACCGTTAGATCGAGATCTGGCGATGTAAATGTAATAGAACATCTCCGTTTTTAATTTAAACGGAGAGAATTTGAATCGAGCATCCAAACTCATCCTCTCCGACAACCACACACCCATTAGAGATTTCTTCACTTCACTGGAAGCTCCTTGGACCTTGGTGATGCACTCATGGCGTCTTCTTCTCCTTGCTCATCTTCCCCGTTCCTCTCGCTTCTCCTCTTCCTCGACGTATCCAAATCCGTTCATCAATCAAGGCAATTTCGCCCTCCTTTGCCGTCGTTTCCTTCCAAAGGAGGTTGCGTGAGAAGGATACAGAGGATTCCTAAGGCGAGATCTATTGGTGGCGACAAAGGAGGTAGTAGTGATGGTAGGCTACTCGCGCAAGAGGACGTGGGAGAGGAATCACAAGGAAACGAGATCTCTCCTGGTGGAATTGTGCAAAATCGTACTGTCAGATCCAAGGATTCCATCTCTCTTAGCATCAAAGAGCCTGTTTATGAGGTAAAATTAACTCTTTGAAACTTTAAACCTCTGATTTTGCTTTGATTTGGGAGAAATCACAAGATTTGTTGATCGTAAATGCTTTTATTGAGATCGAAACAATTTTTTAGGTTATAGAAGTTAAATCTGATGGATTGATGTCTACGGAAAACATTAGCAGGCGTCAATTATTGAAATCAAGTGGTAATGAACTTTTTTTTATATCAATTCACATATAAATTCGATATAATTATGCTTAAGTTTCAATTTTTGTAATTTATTATGAACATATTAACAGGTCTTAGACTAAGAGATATAAGAAGCGTAGATCCATCATTATGGTTGATGAATTCCATGCCTTCTTTGATAGTATGTATTTTATCCTATAAAATTTATATTTACCCAGATTATACATTGAATTTAGAAGTAATAATAATTTCTTTATTAGATCCGTGACCAAGCTATACTGTTAAACCTCGGTACATTGCGCGCAATCGCTATGCGCGAACGAGTTCTTGTTTTCAATTACAACAGGTAATTGACAAACAAATAAATAATATGATATCGCGTTAATATTCTCAATTTTTTTAAAATAAATAAATAAATATATGCATTTTTTCAATTTTAAATAGCAATGGGGGAAAAGCCTTTTTGAAGTCGTTAATTCCTCGATTAAATCCTAAAGACTTGAACGGTGTACCTGCTATGTCTTTTGAACTCGAAGTAACATAATCAATTAATTTTTTTATTATTCTATAATTAATTAATTTATTATTTAATATTTGATATTATGTAATTTATAATATTTAGGTTGTTGAGGCTGCATTGGTATCGAGAATACAAAGACTCGAACAGAGACTAATGGATGTTGAACCTCGTGTACGGTATAAATTATAAAGTACAATCTTCAATTTGTTCGAATTTATTAAAAAAGTGCATTTTATAAACTTCTAATTTATGAAATATGTACAATATAATAATAATTATTATTTTTTTTTCTATTGTTTTAGGTAGTTGCATTACTTGAAGTTTTGCCGAATCGATTAACTGCTGATGTTCTAGAAGAACTTCGCGTCAGCAAACAGAAGTTGGTAAATCAAATTCAAAATCGAAACATTTTCAAAAATGGCCCCATCTTTTCTGAATATACTGAATAATCCCCTATATTTTTGGAAACTAAGCTTTTAGTCTATGATATGGAAATTACTCGAAAAATAAAATATCCCAACTTAAAATTTCAAATATTATTTCTGGATTTTGATGACTGAGCGTGATATTTGCATAAAAGGTGGAATTGGGGTCGAGAGCTGGAGATCTGAAACAAATGTTGCTCGACCTTGTAGAAGATTCGCACGAAATTAGAAAGATTTGCATAATGGGACGAAATTGTACTCTTCATAGAGGCACTAATGACTTGAATTGCTCTCTCTCCTTAGATAAACAAATCGCTGAAGGTCTTCACTAATTAATAATTGATTATTACTTTATTATTTTTATAATTTCGTTTCATTTTATATGTATTTGTTTTTTATTATTTACTTATGCAGAAGAAGAGGAAGAAATTGAAATGCTTCTAGAAAACTATCTTCAAAGGTAATTTAGTGAAATAAAATTTCAAATTTGCCCTTTTTGTATTATTTATATTTAATGTGATTTTATTTTGAATAGATGTGATTCCTGCCATAGTCAAGCAGAGAGGCTTCTGGATTCGGCGAGGGAAATGGAGGACTCCATTGCCGTCAATTTAAGGCAATTTTTTTTTTAATTTATTTCTGAATTATTCAATTAATGATTATTTTTATAATAATTTTGGGATTTAATATTGCAGTTCTCGCCGACTTGAAGTGAGCAGAGTCGAACTACTTCTACAAGTCGGTACATTTTGTGTTGCTGTCGGCGCATTAATTGCAGGTACAATTATCATTCTATATACTTCAAACTTTATATTTTGTATTATTGATGTATTTTATTTAATTTAATTTGTATTGTGTTGTAGGGATATTTGGGATGAATCTCAGATCATACCTCGAAGAAAATGTGGTATGTAAATAATAATATACTATTTTCGTTTAGTTTTTATTTTTTATTTTTATTTTGGTGCGTGGATTTTATGAAATGAAATTTTAATATTGCACAGTCTGCATTTTGGGGAACGACTAGTGCGATAATAATCGGAGCTATAGCTGCATTTTTCTTGATGTATAATTATCTTAGGCAAAGACGAATTCTCTAGAATTTATATAATAACAGAAATAAGATGAATTGCTCATATATTCATAATATAGATTTTAGTGTGCGTAGTATTTATTAGTTTAAGTACTTCAAAACAAGGATTTGTATGTAGTTATAAGTGTATAATTTTGATATATCGTGATTAAGAATTAGGCATGTTTATATAACGTAATAACTCCAATTCAAGTGTGAGTTACAGAACATTCAATTTTGAATGGGAAACCTATTCCTGATTTGAGGAAAGATAAACTGGGATTTGGATTCTGGAACTTTTTGTTACTCTTCTTTGACCAAGAATTTCCTGTTACTATCTAAAAACATATATTGTCGGTAGGTATAAAACAAACGTTTTGTACTTCCAAAATAAAATGTATATCGTACATATACAATGTACATATTAACCCCTCTCACTGAACATATTCGCCCAGCAGACTGGCCACGTTTTTCCCTGTCTAACTAATAACTATTCACCCAAAATAATATCTACACCGTCAATTTTTGATTAATATAAATTAATTGAATTTATAGATTTTAATTAATATAAATTAATTATCATATTAATTAAATACGTTAGCTAATATATGAAAGAGTTGCTCGTAAAATTTGAAATCACGTATTTATTTAATAAATGAAATTGTTCATCTAGTTTTAAAATGGAGTATTTCTGCATGTAACCCGTTATGGGATGAAAATTCGAAAAATAACTCCTTTTCAAAAATATTCCAGAAATGATCCTAACCGGATTTTTAAATCCCGGTGCTACAGTTTTTTTTGAAAAAAAAAATTTATTCACCTCCAAAATGTACCCACCGAATTCTCCATCTATGTTCTAGTTAGTATATTTAAATAAAATGATAACTAGTACATGTTAGCTATTAACTTAATACATAATTAATATTTATTCGAATTCATAAATTTGAATAAATATTAATGAATATTTAATTATATGTTCTAATTATCACATTAATTAAATGTAATATTAATGAATTCTCCATTATTGAACTATTACATTTAATTAATGTGATAATTAGAACATATCATTAAATATTCATTAATATTTATCAATGTTTTAAATTGCGATATTGCGGTCCATTGCGGTCGGGTCTTTTTTGCAGCGGATTGCGTTTGCGGGCGCAATTGCGGCGCAATGAACTTATTGCGGACAGTCGTTGCGATATTAAATTATGTAAAAATAATAGTTTGTTTAAATATATTTTTCACAATATTTTCTTCTAAAAAGGATAAAAAAGTTGATTGTCCAGGAACATTTTCAGTATAAATAAAAGTTGATCATAAAATTTTCATTAAAATGGCAATTATACGGGATCTTTGGATTTGTATTTTGTTGAAGAATTTTTTGTCGACATCCAAAAATATCAAAACACTATAACTCAAATTTTAAATCGAAACATCAATGAAATACAATGAAAATTATGAAAGCCATATATTTATAGATGAAAATGACATATTTTAGAAGTTATGTATGTTATGAGTATATTTTATCAAATATTTTGATAATAAAACATGGAAACTAAGTATTAAATAATCTCAAAAATTATGTTATAATGTTTATATTAAATAATTCTCGACGAAATTAATTTAACGTGTGTTTCGTGTTTAATTCAGGGTAAAAGACAAAATTTCACAAATTCAAGCCCATCATTGCGTTCCTCTCGTCGAGACGAGCGATTTCAATATAAATTTCGTGTAATTTGATGGAAGGATTTGAAAATTACAACGATTTGAATATTATCCCGCAATTTGTACCCGCAATTACCGCAATTTTCCCGCAATATTCCCGCAATTGCGCCGCAATGGCCGCAATTTTTCGAAAACGCAATATACCGCTATATGTTATTGCGAAATTGCGATTCTAAATTTCGGGCCGCAATTTCCGCAATTGCGCCGCAATTTAAAACACTGATATTTATTCAAATTTATGAATTCGAATAAATATTAATTATGTATTAAGTTAATAGCTAACATGTACTAGTTATCATTTTATTTAAATATACTAACTAGAACATAGATGGAGAATTCGGTGGGTACATTTTGGAGGAGAATAAATATTTTTTTTCAAAACACTGTAGCATCAGGATTTAAAAACCCGGTTAGGATCATTTTTGGAATATTTTTGAAAATGAGGTTATTTTTTGAATTTTCATCCAATAAGAAATTACATGCAGAAATGCTCCTTTTAAAATTTGTGGTGTTGTCTTGTCTCAATTTATGTACAATCCAAATGAATGATGATCAATTTTTTATTAATTTTAGAATATTTTTGAAAATCAAGTTATCTTTCCAATTTTTTTTCCAGAGACATGATTACGTGCAGAGAAATGCTTCTTTTTCAAACCAAACAAAAACATACTTTTTGTTCACATCCTAGCTTTCCTACCCACAAAACACTACTTTCACCCATTTGTATTTTGAAACCGAAACCCATTAACTATGCACGAGAATTTGAGGGCAAAGTGAACTCATTATGCCGCACGGATGCGAGGGAAGCACTGGATGGAGCTGTGCACCGATGCGGCGCCGAGCAAACCTTCACCGGCCCATCAATACACGATGACTGGACTGCTGGCCCCTCCACCTCCGACGCCGGACTCTACACTCTGGAGTTAGCCCTCGCCAATCTTTCACCTCGTCAGAAATGTCATTTTCTCCACATATCATGAAGTGACCTTGTTAGCGAGCTCGCAGTATCATTGACCAATTTCAGATTCAATTTCAGCAATTTCACCAGTATTATTTGCCAATTTCGCCAGTGCAACCTAAGAAGAAGTCGCTAGTGCAAGTGACTAGGTCCTCCAGCTTAAATTTCAGTGAGCTCATTGTATTTTTATGATTGAATTTGTATTTTTTTCCAAATCGATCTTTAACATTCAACTGTACTTATTCTTATTGAAAAGTCAAATATTTATTTCCCATTATTTTGTTTTGCAGGTTGTAAGTTGAATGATGAAATTAAAGATGATGTTGAAAATAAACTCGTACATTCCTCATTTTGTAAGTACAATTCGAATCGCATAATTGATTTATTTTTTGTTACTTGAATCTCAACTTAAAATTTAATTATGATGATCTAAATTGTGTTGAAATTCCATAGCTAGGTCACGTTTCATCGTTTCCATTAATTATGATGCAGAAATTTGAGCCAATTTCAATTTAAATATCTTAACTGACTTGCAATTTTGTAAAAAAAAGCAAATTTCGAGGTTTTTCAATAAAATCATAATAATTACCCCAATACTTTATTCGAAGTCCAGGATTCACATCAAGGGTTTGAATTCCCATCACGATTTTCAAATTCCTTGATCCGTGCGAGCAAATCAAACCTCAAAATAATGGCGCCGAGGCCGATCGAGAGGACGGGGTGCGCCGCAGCGGCTACGAGGTCGCCGTTGACATGGAGTGGGACGGTGCTGGCGAGAGCAGATCGTATCTTTAGAAGAAGTAGTGATGTCTTTAATCGCTTCAGTCCGTGATTTCCTCTTATTCTCACTCCCTTCGCTCATTCTGTCATTCTTCTTTTGTAGCATAAAAGAGGTACATATTTACAAAAAACCCTATATTCCAATTGTTGAATAGTGATGCCAGTTATCATTAGTAGAGCCTAGAGGTACATATTTACAATTTTGTTTTATATTCCTCAAATTGAGTTTATATTCATAAAATTCACTTGTAAATAATCCCATTTTGATTCGTGCAGAGCCTCCCGAAGCATAAGAGAATTAGAATGAGATATTTCATGATATACATCTCTGCAAATTCGGCTCTAAAAAAGGTCAGTACCATGTTTTTGTAAACACGTAGTCTATCAATATTAGCTTTGGTTCATAAATAATCTAAAATAATCTAAAATCCAAATGTTACCACTTCTTAAATATGAAATCAATATTCAATACAAAATAAATTGCTATTCTTGTTCGATTAGGATGCAAATTTTCTTAATATAGGTACAGCAAATAGGGTCGATCTCTCTGAGTCTTTCATAAAATAAGAAAATTCTAGAAAGTAAAAAAAGAAGAAGAGATAAACATAATATCATGATATTATATTATTATTATTAGCTTATTTTAACAATAATGAATGAATCTAGGTTGTCCAAGTATAAACCCGAAAATTCTTACAAGTGAATTTTTTGTTTTTAGAAAATGAAAACTACCTTGGTCAGCGAGGGCCTGTTTTTAGAAAATGAAGAAACAGAAAACATTTGTCCAACACGTTATTCTTCTCAAATTAGAAATCGAAATTCTCTTCTGTTCCCAACAATCTGTATAAATAGATCGAATAGTCGCAAGTAAATGCTTCACACGAACATTGATCAATCACGAAATTGAGAATGGATCAACACGAAATTCTGTTAACGAGCACTCTTCTAGAAGAATTGATTCTTCGCAGACTCATTTCCGAGGATGATGTCTTCACAATTCTTTCCGCTTCGAATCTTCCGCGTCATTCTGTCACCACGGTACTCGAGGAGCTCGTGCTGATGCTCGAAAGGACCGCCCTCGCGTCCACAGAATCTGGTCCGCCTCCCATTGCGACGCCTCAGCTTCTCATTCAGATTCTTACGTTCCTGCTGGAGATCCCGCGACTGGCATTGCGCCAGCTGGCCAGAGATCTTCTGTGCCACATCAGCAAGGACCCCACATTTGCTGTGTGGGTTGCTGATTGCGGTGCGGTCCAGTCTCTTCTCAAATCGCTCAAGGAGCACAAGGAGCGGAGTGAGCTCATGGCAGCTCAAATTCTCGAGACGTTATTTGCGAACGCCTACGTGGCCGAATCGAGCGCTACCAGCTCAGCTATGAGCGATCTCGCAGGCTATATTCTCGATCCTGACACGAGATCCGCGCAAGCCAAATTATTGGCCACCTTGGCTTTAGGGCATCTTTTCCAGAGCCCAATCTGTGCCAGGTCAGCACACGCCATCGAAGGGGCGTTCGCTTTACTGCGTGTTTTGCAAGAAGATCCTTACGAGGACGACCTTAAAGTGGTGGCGTTGTGCGCCATTGAGAATCTCCTGGTTCGTACCAAGGAAATCGGGCCATCTCTTCTCACGATCGTAGGAGTCGAGACTTTTGAAGTCATGCTTAGTTTGGTCCAGTCACCGAACCAGGTGGTTTCTTTGCAAGCCACCGCACTGCTCAGGCTCTTGGTTTCAGTCCCCGAGTTGAGGGACGACGTGGCGAGCAAATCTACTAGAGTCCTGAGAGCTATATCAGGTTAGTTTTATTTTTTTTATTTTTTTTTAATTAATTAAATATGGTCCTCTCTTAGTTTATCTTTGCATTTTGATTATTTTGTGCAGCTGCAATGAAAGAGCATGGAGGACAAAAGGACTACGTGGAGATTGTGGAAATTCTCTTCATTAGCTTCCCTTCTCTCACGCTCAGCGAAGCTGCCACATCATCTATCAGCCAATTGGTGACTTGCCTGGGTGCGGATAGCGATGCAACTCAGGAGTGTGCCTTGAGGTGTTTCCT
Source organism: Luzula sylvatica (assembly GCA_946800325.1). NCBI lineage: Eukaryota > Viridiplantae > Streptophyta > Magnoliopsida > Poales > Juncaceae > Luzula > Luzula sylvatica. Next base: position 33,870,501 of record OX326957.1, on the reverse strand, counting down.
CCTCTTGAGCAAGACGTGGGATTCGCTGACCTGTCCTCGAGAGGTGCTCGAGGCCCAGTTACTCGCCGCCTCCCCTGCCAGAATTCTTCTGCACCGATTTATCTGGGACGGCCTCGGCAGCTTCAAAGATACTACTGCGAGGGTTCTGCTCGATTACCTGCCAGCTACGCTTACCAAAAAGCGGAATGGCCCTCTTCAGAAGATGAAGCGATTTATTTGTTTTTCGGTTCAATAATTTAAAATTTGTTTCAGTAATTTGGATAATTGTTTTCTTCCATTGCGATAATCTTTTGCTCTCGAATTGTTTTGAAATGAGAGTTCTATGTTATAAATTTTCTCTTGTTATGGATAAAAATTGAGATTATATTGAATTAAACAAGCCGGCGACCAAAATGGTTTTTTTCAATTATAGAAGTACAACATATTATTAAATCTTTGGAACCTCTTTAATATTTGGCATGGACTAAATAAATAAAATGAATGCGAGCAAGAACAAGTTATTAACCTATAACAAATTTATATTGTTATTTTAATCTTTTTAAAAATAAATAAAATATGGAACAATTGAACGAAATTTGGTTATTGATGTTCATATCTAATAGAACGCACATGCATTTGATTCTAGAGTTTTTTACTTGGGTGTGTATTTGTGAGCATTTGATGTATTTATTTTTATTTGATGTCAATTGTTTATTTTTGATTTTGTATGAATGATCAAAGTTTCTGTAATGGATTGATAAATAAATAAATAAATGTATGAATGGATTTTTTGTTTCAGATATTACAATGTATTTTTTTACTAAATATATACTTAAACTAACGTACCAATTAAACGTTAACCATGCACTAATATTAATCTAATCATGCATTAATCTTTATCCAGACTACCTGATTCATACAAATCCGACTTCTAAATCCTAGTACATATAAAGGGTCATGAGACACAACTAAAAAATAAATATTTTAATTAAAAAGGTACATCACACAGTTTTAAATATTTCTGACATATCTAAAAGATCTATGTCACACAAGTAAAGGCTATATATCGTTTTATCTAAAAAAAATATATTTTCAGTAGACATAAATCAAATATGAATTATATTAAAAGAATATATCATACTTATAAATTGACATAATTAATTTAAAAAGTATATCACATTATTTTAAATGTTTTTGACATACGTGTAAAGGGTATATCATGAATCTCAAAAAGTATATTTTCAATAGACATAAATCCGACATATATTATATTTCAAAAAAATATATCATACATATAAAATAACACAAACCAAATATATAGGTTTTTGTTAATGGCAGCAAAGGTACCTCCAATTTAACTAATTAAGAATAATTACTCAAAAATTATAATAGTTAAAGCTTGGGATTAATAGATTGGAAAATCTTTGTTAATGGATGAAAGAGAAGATACACAAGGGGACTCACATATTTACAGTGTTCATGACACTTACACACTTAGTCACACTATCAACACTAACACCACTACTAACAAGTAGTGGGACCCAAACACTAACCACTAACAAGTGGGGGACCCACTATCATAACAATACACTAAATACTTAATAAACCAAATAAATACAAATACTAATACATTATTTTAAAAAGAATTAACATCAAAGAGAAATTGTGAAATTACTTGGTTCGAGCATTCTCAAACTCCACTGTTTGAATAACTCAATATCATTCATCCCTAATCACATTCACTTTTTATTTTTTTATTTTTCAGTCACAGAGTATGTAAAGAGTGTTTATACCATTGTGAGCATTCGTGAAGATGTCCAAATTCATTAATGGGAAAATAATCCAATATAATTTACCCACACCCTTATTTTAGACCCAACTTTTTGCAATTTTTTTGTGCCACATCATCACTTTCTTTTCAACCATTATATTATGATACGTGACAAAATTTAGACCATTGATTAATCATTGAATTTTTATAAACATTTTTTTTGTAGCCATTTAAGTGTCCCTTATTTTACACTATGTTTTAAGGATTCTTAGAAAGCCACATCATCATATATTAATGACTTGTATTATTATTATTGGTTATGTTCATTTTAAACTAAGTTTATTCGATTATTTACCATTTCACATAAGATTACATGATCAAATGTGATTGCAATGGAAGATGAAAATTTTATATATGAAATATTAATAACTTAATATATAATATTATAAACATACAACATATATTAGTATTATTTTCATAATTAATTTTAAAAAATCATCAAAGATATTCATTTTAATTTTCTCTTTAATTTGACATCCATATTAGCATAGTTTATACATATCATTTTCCATCATTTGAATTTGTAAAAATATTATGAAATACAATGCAAAAAGTGTATTTTTACAAAATAAAATTTTAATTATTTTATTTACATAATAGAATTTTAAATATTAATAGTTATTTTTAAAAGGTTATAACTAAGCTATATACCATATAATACTAAGTTGATTATGTTTGTGTTTTTAATAAACAAATTAATTTTTTTTTTTAAAAAAATAATAGAAATAAAAAGAAAATTATCCATGGAATAATTTCTTACATTTATAAACACTTACCAAATAATAAAGTTAGTTTAAAAAATATAAAATAAAACTAACAAAAATATCCAACTCGGTATCATTCGTAATTTGGGTTAGAAAAAGCCCCACGCGGGTTCTGATATGGTCCAACAGTCGTTGGAAGATGATCCGACCAATACAGTAATGATCATTGGATGATGTTTTTTATGATCATTATGATATTTCTTTAAAGTTATTGTTGATCGTGTGTATATCATGTTAACAAATTATCACCAAAGTTAGAATCTAATGGTCATTAATGTATTGGACGGAGTATCCTCCAACAACTGTTGGATCATACCCAAGCCAAAAAACGTGACCCTGCGAGATTCGTATAACCTCAGACATCTTGCATGAATTTTCATATTCAGGTTATGAGTCCAACCGCCAACCGGTCACACGATAAATTTCAGAACACGACCATTCGAATTGGTTGAGAATCCTTGTATATCAAACCATTTTAATCCTTAACAATTGTACCCCCATAATATAAAAATCGGTGTATAATTCATTATTTTTTTTTTCAGAATTGAGAAAAGGAAGACAGTGAAGAATATGAAATATGCAACTCTATAATATAAATAGAACTCGAAATAAATGTACATCGTGAATCCTGATTGATAAGACCGTATATACAACATATATCTTGAACCTTCTTCTTATGGCTTGCAATCCTCGACCGCATCAAAACAGCGGCCATTCTTCAACGAAAGGGCTGGACCCACAACTCGCTATGCTCACTATGTCACTTATGTTTTGAGACAACCACACACCTCCTCCTAGAATGTCCCTACACAGTTTTCATCTGGAATAGAATAGCGGCCCTCACAAACCCCCCGATATCAATTGAAATACTAGATACCCTTCAAGACACCTGGAGCATAAACAGAAATCGGGTAAACACCGACCAGCGAGGCACGTGGGACTTGCTCTGGGCTTCAACTCTCTGGCAGGTATGGCTAGAACGAAATAGGCGTATCTTCCGCGACAAGGCAGCAGGGCCGGATATTGTGGCGACCAAGGTGATGGAAGAAGTCATCGCTTGGCAGAGAAGCCGCTCACATCCTACGACTTGAAGCACGCCACCCTCTATCCGTTTTTGTCTCTTATTTGTTTTTGTTTTTTCACATTGTAAATCCATTTTTTCCTTTCTTTTATATAATCGATCACGGCTACCCATTGGGTACCCGACTTAAAAAAAAAAACATATATCTTGAACCCTTGCTAGTAATATATTTTCATCACACATAGAATATTAGTATAAATATTCATTTAATTTGGCATAGTTTCGTTTTGCCTTTCTGATTTCTTTAAAGAATACATTATAATATATATATTGTTCACCAAAATAATATATATTACTTCAGGTTTTTTTAAATCAACAGCACTATGGAAAACAGAAAAATATCATGCCAAAACAATAATCAACACCTTACATTCTCAACTTAAAATTAATATCAAATGTTTTGTAAAATATTCAGAAAAGTAAAGATTTTTTTAGAGATGTTTTTTTAAAAAATATACATAATTATCTACCAATTAATTTTTACCTGTTTATTATGTCGTTTGCTTGGATTATGAGAGGTGGCATAAGGCGGGAACGGTTTTTGTCCAATGGCCATCGGACAAAATCTTGTCCGAACATTTTATGAGCCGTTGGATTGATCTCCTCATTTGTTGATTAAAAATATTAAGATTAACCCCGTTGCCCTCCGTTACGATCTACATTCTTCAAGGAAATATTACTAATTAACTTTTCATGGTGCACCGAATAATATTACAATGGAGGGTCCATTTCTTCCAATGTATCACGATTCACGAAACCTTTTCTCTTTGCAGCAAAAAGAATTCCATGGTGCATACTAAATGGAGCCATCAGTATCACCTCCAAGAAAAAAAATCAAATTTTCTTCAATCCTGTTTGCAAAATATCCCCAAATATACCTTGATGAAGAAGTTCGATTGTAGCTTCTATCCTTCAATTGTTATTAACTTCCATTATTTATATGTAAAATAATAAAATATAACACTTTTTTGGAGCGAAGTACTAAAAAATCATGAATTAAAATCTTAATATATTTTGTTATTTTTTACTTTGGTATTTATCTAAGAAATCCTGAATTAAAAGCTTAATATTTTCATATATTTTATTGTTCTTTTAGTTTGGTATTTAAGTTTGAAAAGCCATCAAATCAAATGAAAATAATTTTAGTCCTAAATATTAGGGATAATAACAGTTTGGAATATCATTTATCTAAAACCTAAATCACATGATTTTACAAAAAGAAATAGCATGGAACTTGAGAATGAAGATGCGAAATTTATTTTTTTGTTCTGTCGTCTCTTACAATGTTACAGGAAATTTTAGTAAAAGTAAGATTGAACGAATTTTGAGTTTTATTTTTGGGATCCCAAAAATGGTCATTGAAAAAGATAAAGGAGATCTCCATTAAATATCATACTGGAGTGTAAGAAGATATCAGAAGTTTCGAATAATCATCTTCTAATTGCAATCCAACGGCTCACGTACTGTTCGGACATGATCTTGTCCGGTGGCCATCGGACAAAAACCGTTATAGGATAGTTGCCGATATTACCCTTTTCATTTAAGGAAATTCCTTGATTCGGCTGAGGGGCAAATCCGTCATATACCATAAAAGAGAAAACCTTGGGGCCAAGAAACCTGAAAACCCTAATACAAAGAACCTACTTTCTCTCTCTATATAAACCCCCTTTGAATTCTGCCGTGAATACACATCCATTTCTTGAGAGAGAGAGAGAGAGAGAGAGATCAAAATGCAGATCTTCGTGAAAACCCTAACCGGCAAGACCATCACCCTCGAGGTCGAGAGCTCCGACACCATCGACAATGTCAAGGCTAAGATCCAAGACAAAGAGGGTATTTTTATTCTTTATCTAGTTCAAATTTTGTTCTTTTTTCCTATTGTTTCAGATCTGTTTAATGATTTACGTACATAATAAGTATTAAGTTTTGCTATATAAATTAACGTATTTTTATTCTTTATTTAGTTGAAATTTTGTTCTTTTTTCCTATTATTTCAGATCTGTTTAATGATTTACGTACATAAAGTATTTAGTTTTGCTATATAAATTAACGTATTTTTATTCTTTATTTAGTTGAAATTTTGTTCTTTTTTCCTATTGTTTCAGATCTGTTTAATGATTTACGTACATAAAGTATTTAGTTTTGCTATATAAATTAACGTATTTTTATTCTTTATTTAGTTGAAATTTTGTTCTTTTTTCCTATTGTTTCAGATCTGTTTACTGATTTACGTACATAATAAGTATTAAGTTTTGCTATATAAATTAACGTATTTTTATTCTTTATTTAGTTGAAATTTTGTTCTTTTTTCCTATCGTTTCAGATCTGTTTAATGATTTACGTACATAAAGTATTTAGTTTTGCTATATAAATCATCTCTACTACATGCTAAACTGGATAGTTTTTCAAAATAACCTTCGAATCTTTTAAATTCGTAAAAATAAATCTTTTCAATAGGTTTAAATTTGCCTCCATGATATTGTATACTTGATATTCCACTTTTTTTACTTAATAACCCTTGAAATTCTGTTTTTTTTTAGGAATTCCTCCAGACCAGCAACGTCTCATCTTTGCCGGAAAGCAACTCGAAGATGGCCGTACCCTCGCAGACTACAATATCCAGAAAGGTACGAAAACGTTTTCAGTTTTTACAATTTGGTCCTTGTTGCTTATTCTTAAACGTTTTGTAGAGTCGACCTTGCATTTGGTTTTGAGGCTTCGCGGTGGTGGGAAAATGACTATTGAGCCAACCCTGGTGGATCTCGCTCGCAAGACCAACCAGGACAGCAAGGTTTGCCGCAAGTACGTGTCGATTCTTCGAATCTAATTTTATTTTGTTACGAAACATAATAATTCTACTTGTAAGATTAACATAACATGATTGTGTGAATTGAAGGTGCTATGCTAGGCTTCCATTGAAGGCTACTAATTGCCGCAAGAAGAAATGTGGCCATTCTCCTTTGGTATTTAATCTCGTATTATTTCATTAATTATATGGCATAAAATAATCCTGTGTCGTAATAATATTTTTTGTATTTTCTCTTGTTTTTCTTTTTGGGAACAGTTGAGGAGGAAGCATAGGTACTTCGAGTATGGAAACACCGCGAAATAATTTTCCGTTTTAAGATCGTATGTTTTTCGTTGTGTTAATCGTTTGTTTGTCGTTGATTAATTTGAGATGTGGGACTCGTTTGAACAACGTTTTAAGATCGTATGTCTTTTGTTATGTTAATCGTTTGTTACTGGTTGATTAATTTGAGATGAAGGACTCATTTGAACAACGTTTTAAGATTTAATTTCATTTGGAATTATTTCAACTACGTTTTAATTAAGATCGTATGTTTTTTGTTATGTTAATCGTTGGTTAGTCGTTGCTTAATTTGAGATGAAGGATTCATTTGAACAACGTTTTAAGATTTAATTTCATTTGGAATTATTTGAACTACGTTTTATTATTATTTCGATTGTTGCCTCTTTTGGAAAAATCACTTTCTCATTCACAGAGTCAATTTAAAATAAACTGCCAAATTTTTTAACATTAAATATTTGAATATAAACCGTCAAATTTTAATATTATAATTTACTTTGAATAAATTACCACTAAATTAGATTGGCTGTTATGTGAGATGATAGGAGAATTTTTTTCTCTTTCAAAATTTGTTCGATATCTAAATATTCGTTATGTTATTTTTTTTTCAGTATTTTTAATTCTTAATTTGTGCTCTTTCATGGAAGAGAAAAACAAGACAAGAAATTAATATTTCATTTGTTTCCATTTTAGATTAGATATGTTTTCATAATTAACCAAACGTCGTTTTGTTCATACAAATTTTGATTTTGTCTTTGATAAATGGTTGAAATGTATATAACACAAAGTTCAGTGTTTCGCAAGTAACACCATCCGCAAACCCTTTTTTTTTTTTTATTGTTTTCACTTTTAAAATTGAAAGTCATATTTTATTGTTCATTATAATATCTCATTTAAAATTGAAATGTATATAACACAAAGTTCAGTGGTTGAAATGTATATTTTGTAGTGTCAATAATATCTCCCGTGAAAACAATATTTTATATGTAAATTGTTTAGGGCGTTAATGTACCTCTTTTGCGGTCAATATCTATTAATATTTCATTTTAGTTCACTGATATTAATTGCTATGCTAATACATTTTTTCGTGTCAATGTACCAATTCACTATTTTAAAAACTAATAATATTCATCTATTTCAAAATCAACACACAATTTTAATTAGTAGTCAAAATATCATTTCAATGTTATGTACCAATATAAAACGTTTATTTTGAAGTATATATGAATTTCGGTTGAAAAAATGAAAGTAAAAACATATTTTTCTCGTATTCAAAAAAATATATTTTACACGAACAAGTTTTCATGCATTTCTTAAATATATTCTGATACGTCCATAAAATATGAAAAACAGGAGCCATCAATTGTTGAAGAAAATTTAGGTCTTTTTATCGGCAAATCCATACTTGAATATATTTTTTCGGCCCCCGGCGCGAGGCCCGGCCCGGCTCGCGCCCGGCCCGGCCCTCTTTTTCGGGCCGGACCCCCCCCCCCCCCCGAGGCCCGGCCGGAAAGGGGGCCGGAACTCCGCCCCCCTCCCCCTTTCGGGCCGGAAACCCCCCCCAGGCCCGGCCCCCTTTCGGGCCCGGCCCCCTTTCGGGCCCGGACCCCCCCGAGGCCCGGCCCCCTTTCGGGCCGGACCCCCCCCCCCCCCCGAGGCCCGGCCCCCTTTAGGGCCGGAACCCCCCCCCCCCGAGGCCCGGCCCCCTTTAGGGCCGGAACCCCCCCCCCCGAGGCCCGGCCCCCTTTCGGGCCGGAACCCCCCCCCCCCCGAGGCCCGGCCCCCTTTCGGGCCGGAACCCCCCCCCCCCCGAGGCCCGGCCCCCTTTCGGGCCGGAACCCCCCCCCGAGGCCCGGCCCCCTTTCGGGCCGGACCCCCCCCTCCCGAGGCCCGGCCCCTTTTGGGCCGGACCCCCACCCCTCCCGAGGGCCCGACCCCTTTCGGGCAGGACCCCCCTTCCCCCGAGGCCCGGCTCCCTTTCGGGCCGGACCCCCCTTCCCCCGAGGCCCGGCCCCCTTTTGGGCCGGACACCTCCCTCCCTCCATCCGGGACCGGCCCCCTTTCGGGCCGGACCCCCTCCCCTCGCGTGTACCTGCAAATACAAGTAAAACATACAATACATGCAAATTACACACACACACACACACACACACACACACACACACACACACACACACACACACACATTTAACATACAACAAACAGGCTTATAAAAACCCAACGGGTCCTTAAGCAACTAGCAAGAGAGCTGGGCTATCTAATGGTTTGTTATTCATCCCAAAACCAGTAGTTGGCCTTCCTCCATTTCATTATATGCTTTATCTTTGCATGGAGTCAGACAAACTACAAACCAAACCTGTACATACAAAGATCAAGAAAACATGAAATTAGTTTTTGTTTTATCGAAACAAACCACTGAAAATTAATAACATAAAAAGATAGAGATCAACAAAAAGCAATAACAATGAATCTTAGTAGTTAATATTCTCTATTTGCTGTGCAAACATGAAATTAGTTTTTTCTTTTATCACAAACAGAAAGTTAAGTTTTTTTTTCTTTCCAAAAATCAAGAAAAAGTTTGGGTGTCATTCATAATTCAGGGGCTCTTTTATCTGATTACCCCAAATTAGAATAGAAAATAGGGTAATTAGCATGAACCCGTGGATTATGTTTAAATTGCAAAATATCACCACATAAAAACAACAAGATACAAACATTACTTGAAAAAACAAGATACAAGCAGACAAATAAAATTATTCTTCAAAATTCATATGCCTAGAGAAAGAGAGAGAGAGAGAGTGCGCGAGAAAGGAGAGTGTTTTCCTCTCTCTTCAAAATTTCATATGCGTGAAATCAAGATGTAACTCCATTATTTACCTGTTCGTGCTCTGTTAATCGGTCGATGGGGTGGAATGTTGAATCCTTCGTTGAATCCATCGAGATGTAACTCCATTATCGGACCACGAGAGGAAGAAGCTTCTTTGATTACATCTCTCTTGCTTTTGATTGAATCCATCTCTTCTTTGATTCTCTCTCTCTCTCTCTCTCTCTCTCTCTCTCTCTGAGCTCTCTCGAGAAACTAGATCTGGAAAAGTGAATTAGCGATAGAATGGAAGGGGTTACTTATGCTTATAAAGGGGAGCGGATATATGCGTCTAACGGTCTCAAATTACGAGAAGGTTCCGATCCAGCTGTCCGTAATTCCAACGTTCGAATTTACAAATCTTATTTGACCGTTGGAGAATATCCGGATCTGGCAGCACACTACGACATTGCAATCCGTTTCATTATAAAGGGGCTCGCTCTCTCCAGAATATTCTAATTTTGCTGCTAAAAGGTTTCTCAAACTTTTATTTTCACTTCACTACAATTCAAATTTCCAGTACATTCACGATTTAATGCTTATTTTTTGCATGATTCAGGTAGATTAGTGCAATCGAAAGAAAATTCTGATGCTATTGCAACTGGGTCTCAGTTCTACAGAAGGTATTGCTCTTCGATTCATGAAGATATTTTGCCGCTTTATATATATAATTAAATATTAGCAAGTTTATACGTGACGAGATCGAGCTTCAGGATTTGATTGTCGAACTCGACTTCATCTGAAAATGCAATCGAAGTCAATTAGGGGATCGAAGCTCGACATAATCTCAAGTTTGCCCAATTCCATTTTCGTTCTTTGATAATAATATACTTTGCGCTTTAATTTCGAGATTGATAAGATTTTTGTATTTTGATCGTGTGATTTTAGGCGTATTATAATTGGGCCATTGCAATTGCAATTGTTGAGAGGGCTAAAGGTGCGTGCTAAGGACATTTCGAACCAGGTTTACGATATACTATTTTTTTTGCACTCTTTATTACAATTTTATATGTAATTCTTGTCAATATGAAATTTTAGAATTTTCTATTTTAGGCAATCAGGAATTATGCAAAGGCAATTCGACTTAACTGTAATAATCCCTCGGGTTAGTAAAATATCAAAATCTCAAAAATAGAGGGGCTTTTCTTGAATTTCCAATAACACAAGGGTGTATATGCAAATATTGAGTTTAATTTAGCTTTATTCACTATTCTCTTATTTGGCAGTTATTATTATCCCTCCCTTGCTCTCTCTATTCTCGGAATTTTTTATTTCGTCTTTTTTCTTTATAAAATGAATTAATTGGCTTCGCTTCTTGTAGATTTATCAAATTGTGTTTTGTGGTTTTGTATGATAGCCTGTCGAAAATGAAATTACGGTACTCATGGGTACGCATTAATAAATGATACTATATAAATTGAGTTTTATTTTTTTTTCAAATTTGATAATTTTGTAGAGAGGAGAGTATTGGTGATTGGCGGAAGGGGAGCAGTAGAATTTGCGGCGATACAACTTGCAGTTACCGGTGGTACCGTCGACTGGTACGGAGAAAGTAAATGGCGAATAAACTGGCACGTGGTCTGAGAAAAGATTGGGTATTGAGAAAGGGTATGGCTCCAATTAGGAGAGTAAGAGGGTTGAATAAGAAAAGTATTTCGAGAAATTTGAACATGGTATTACTTTTATTACTAAAAGATCCTTCGATACATTGAAGGTATTATTGTATTAATTAATCTTCATTTTTAATTTTAATTTTAATTTTGTAATAATAATATTACTCACTTTTTTATTCCATTTCTTTAACTGAGGCATAATAAGCAATTCTCAGAAGAAGATATTTTTTAATTTGGATAAAATTTCGAATTACAGAATAGAAACCTTGAATACAATCCCCAAAATTGGTACAGAAAACAACACACGTCGGTACGACTACCAACTGGTACGAAATACAGACCCGGTACAATATCTTGGGTAAATTACTAAATTTTTTTTTCCTTGAATTATTATTAATTTTTTGCAGTTTAACCCCTAGATTTTAACAAATTTATTATATTAGGAAAGAAGATGGTTGTGGGTCTGTATAATGCGAATAAAACACGAAATTCATGTTCGGATCGGTCCCCATTTGAACTCGAGAATCTCTAGAGCTTTCTTTCTTTCTTCTCTTTAAATATTTATTTTTTATCACGAGCCCTCTCAGTGTCCACTTATTCACTGATTTTTTTTTTTTTGAGAAATGATTTGCATCCCCTAGTTTATTTTGGACAATATTTAAGTCTTAACATTGATATTGTATTGTTTCGGTGTCAGGTATCAGTATGGTCGAACCTAATTTAATACAATTTTAAATTTAGTAAGTATTCAAGTATATCAGCTTAATCCAACTCTTAACGTTTTATAATCACTCTTTTTATTACAACATTTTTTTTTATAAATAATAATATAATTCGGCACTAGTATGGTATATATTTGTTGTATATTGATATATTTTTTCACATATTTAGTACATATTTTATTTTCATTATATGATAAATATATAATTTTGAAGAATGATATAAAAGAAAAAGGACTGATTTTGGCAGCAACATTGATTGCCGTTTTTTTCTTCTTCTCTAAATACAACAAGAATTATTGATCTCACATGAATATTTCTATTTACGTCCCTACGTAGATCTGAATTATTATATACATTTCTATAAAATCTCAGGTTTTATTTGAAGTTGAGAAAGAACATGGAAAACAATTCTTTTTTGAACTTTGAACCATGAATATCATGTCTAGTGCCACAAAAATATGCAATAACGTGACATTATACCAATTTATTGTTCATGTTTACACAAATAAACCATAAACAACATGTCTATTACCACAAAAATATGTAATAACATGACATTATGCCTATATAAATATCGTTCATGTTTACACAAATAAAAAGAAAAAACAATGAACATTTTTATAAATATCAAAATATAATATATGTCTCCAAACCAAGTAAGATATCTAAACCGATGTCAATACGCCAAAATCCTCCTTCCCTCTATCGCTTCACACAAGACATGGGCGAACAACAAAAAAAAACAAGTATTTCATGGATATTAATGAAAAAAAAACCTATACATGTTAGAATCATAGTTGTTCAGTTCGCGATGCATATAATTCGCGAAAAATTATGTATTACGAATAATATACGTGACATTTTCGTACCTAACATAATCAATAATTCGAATATTCTATAATTTAAAAAAACAAACACTTGTGGACATATAATACATTCGAACAAGTATTTCATGGATATTAATCTTCAACACTACGATATTCTTGCAAAGTGTACGTCCTTTTTCTACAGAGCTAGGAACAAACCGTAATTTTCCAAGGACAGGGCTTTCGATCTGCACAAAGGAAACCTTCGCTTTGTCCCAATTTTCACTTTCCGATCCTTGTCCTTTGCATGCTTCGCAAAAAAAACTCAAATTAATTTCACATTTTAAAAAACAGAGCTCTGATATTCATACCAAATTGATAAACACAAACAACGATACAACAATTAACAATAAATTATTCCTTTGATCCAATTAAACCCAAATTCTTTCTCAATCCATTATTCCAGTTCAATACTCTCGTGAATTTCTCCCGTGCAAGCATATCTTTCCAACTTCTCGATAAACTCCAAATATGGATCTTTTTCTATCAATATACCATTTTCCCCATAAGAATCTTTCAAAAAAACTGCCCAATTCATTTCGGTACCAGCGAGATAGAAAGCCCTTGGTTGCTTTTTCAATAAATCGTAGGTACGCCTTGTCAGACTAAGCTCCTCTTTGAACTCCACTATGTGATGAATCCAAGCTCGTTTCTCGAGAGTTAGACTCAAGAATTCATGAATCAACCCAACTCGATATTTCTCTGCTTCGATCGACCATGGTTTCAAACCCGATCCATCCGAATAAGGCGAAATCAACGGAAAGGTCGTCACTTTATCCAATTCTCTCCCTTCATCTTCGTCTAAATTCAAATCCTTTCGGTGAGGAATGGCAAATCGAAAAGTTTTACGAACCTTCGTTTCGTTTGAGATGAATTCTTTCTCTAATGCACTAATGGCTAGATTTTTGTCCCAATTTGTTAATTCGAGCACGTGTCTTTTGTCTGGATCGATCACGACTCGAAATAAATCAGGGTATTTGCAAACCCGGTCTCGAAAATCATCTGGTAAACCGAATAAGGCTCTGCAATGGTGCAATTTCGCTAAAGGTACTCGATTTTTAACAAACATCATTAAAAGCTTCTGCACAGTAATGATCCTTTGTTCCTCGAGTGAGTCGAATATTGTTTGTTCTTCCTCGATTAAGGATTCCATCAATGGCGTGAAGGCTAAATGAGGGGTGGAATTGATAACAGGGAGGTGAAATAGAAGTGGATGGCGGAGAGCGTATTTGGAGACTTTGCGACCACGAGGGAAACCGAGTTCACGGTACAGCGTACCGGCTTTGGGGAGGGGGACTTGCGGCGACGGGAGCGCTGAGAGGTATGCTTTGGTACGATTCAAAAAGCGAAATGCGGCGTCTTTGTCGACTATGGAGTCCAGAAATGGAAGATTACGGAGAGAAGGGTCCTTCTGGATTGGAGCAACACGAGGGCTCGAGAGCTTCTTTAGGAGTTTCTTGCGTCGCTTGCAAGGGAGGAACCGGAGGATTGAAGCCGCCGCCTCGGCCGGTGAAGTGGAGGTGGATTTAGAGAGGGAATTACTAGGGTTTGGATATGGAGCTAGGGTTTTGGAGGCGTTGAAGAAGGTTTTAGTGGCGGAGAAGAAGCGGCTCGCCATTGTTACGGTGATGGAGTGGCGAGCAGAAGAAATGAATTTAGTTTCTAGAGCTTCCGAGAACCAAGAATTGTATTCCTGATTTTGTCCAAATCCAGATGCATAATTACATATTCTGGGTTGCTCAGACGCATAAACCGAACACAAATTTGACACGAATATATAAATTTATACTTGACGGTACATATTAAATTACTTAATATCGCAATTATACATTTGTGTCAAATTTATGATCAATTTATGTGTCGTTATCGTTATTCCTCAGAATAGCACTAGTAAATCAGATTCTACTTTTATGTTTATTTTGTTTATTATGTTTTATATTTATTTTATTATTCTGCTTTTACATAATTTGAAATAAATGTAATAATTATTTTGTAGAAAATAAATATGACAGACGAAGATAAAGACAAAGCCAAAGCCAAAGAAGAAAGCATCGGACGATATTTTCATAATCTCGACTCAATAAGAAAAATTGTACCGTGCAAACGTTACATTAAAATTTTAAATGGAGAAAATTTTAACGGTAAAAAACATTCAGTGGGTGTTGCGCGCTACACCAAGGCTTATATCAGATACATTTAGTGGGTGTACCGTGCAAAAGTGTCTCTTGAAATGAGAAACAAATGAAAAAATAAATTGAAAGGACAAACTGAAAAATGTTAGAAAAACAAAAAATGAGCTTATATCAGATAAGTTACTCGATTTGATAAAGAGGGTTCCACGTCAGAGGAAGAGGATCTCGATGAAGAGCTTCAACAAGCATTACATGAGAGCAGTGTTGCAAAAAACGGTGTAAAACGGTGTAAAACGATAAAAAAACGGTAAAACGGTGCCAAACCGTACTGTTTTTTGCAAGAAAATTTCAAAAAATGGTCAACCGTTTTTTTACCGTCTTTGACCGTTTTTTTTGTCAAAAAACGTTTTAAACGTTTTTTTTTACCGTTTTTTCATAAAACAGATTTTTTTTAATATTATTATTTTTTTTTTTTTTTGGCATTACAAACCGGTAACTGTTTCGTAGTAATTTTAGAGAGAGATCAAATGTTCTCTTTCAAATAATAATTGTAATTAGTGGTATTTTGTATTTAATTCTTACATGAAGAAAGTAATTCTGATCCAGCTTATCATGGTTAATTATTTTGTGTCTAATTTCGATTGACGTATCTAATTAGTTGAACTTTTTGTCTAATTAGATAGTTAAGAATATTTATTCTGATATGTTTAGGTCGATGGACATTTATTCGATATGTTTTATTAATATTTCATATGTTTTTTTAAATTTTAGACTTTCGTGTATACTTAAGTTGAATTATAAAAATTGAATTATTATATTTTTGTTTGTTTTATTTTTAAATTTTTATTATAATTACTATAAAATATTGTCGATTTAAGTAACCGTTTTTTAATCTTTTTTTACCGTTTTACGATCGTTTTACAGTAAAACATTAAAACGGTGACCGATCGTACCGTACCGTTTCCCGTCATTTGCAACATTGCACGAGAGTAAAAAAAAATTTAGAAAGCAAAAAGAAGCCGTAGGGTCCAGCTCCCAGGTCAATCTAGCGGGGGAATGGAGGGTTTCGCATCAATGCATGTTGAGAACCGAACATATGCGCTCCACATCATTAATGCAGGCGAGGCAACGTGTAAAGTAAACATATTTTTACAAACAAGTCAAACCAGTAAAGAACCGAAGTTGACTACTGCAATAATGAGGTATTGAAAAATGCGAAAAACCATATCGGACAGGCATCAGGCATGGGCAATTTTTTTTATCCATGGTCATATTTTTGCTCGTACGGTTGACAATTTATATTTCAAAGCATCAACAGGAGCACGACAATTGACGAGTAATGCGTAATTAGTAAAATTATTATACTATGTAATTTCAGGTTCATTTCATTTCGTATTTTTACTTTTACAAATTTTGTCAGGCACGATTACATGTGCGTGCTTACAGATTTTCTTGATAGTCTGTATACCCGTAGTAAATATAAAAATATCATGTATATTCTTTTTTTTTAAATAAATAGAGAAATCTCACGTGTCTATCCATCAATTGATGTCAATGAAGTTCGAACTCATAATTTTTCACAACATATTATTTTTATGTCTTACACTCAACATGGACCCATAACTCATTTTTGACAAAAAAAAAACAAATATTAGATTTGGAAACTCACAAAATATATATTGTTTATAGGGAAATTCTTCAAAAACTTCCTATTTTTTCTGCAAATTATGATAAAGCAAGATTGCGGTATACTATTCATATGTATCCTTCCATTGTTTTTTTATATATATTTTTTAATAAAAATCAATTTTTATATTTAATTTTTTTTTATTAATAAAATTAAAATCTGATTTTCTGATTTGACTCGGGCAACTATCTCTCTATGTAACTTATATAAATGAAGAAAATACAAAATTAGAAATAGAAATTTCTCTTCTTGTATGTGAACTAATATTTGATTGTGGGTTGTGATTTGTGAATACTCGCCTTGACGAGATGTCAAGCACGATGAAAGTTCAAATAATATACGAATAAGAATATAAATATAAATATGAATAAGAATATGAACAAAATATAAATATAAATATAAAAACGACCTTAAATCAATTTATGAAATTAATTATCAATAAATTGCGAGTAACCTTACAAATAATACTATAAATAAAATTTAAATACAACTATGAATACAAATGTGATAAGATAAAATTTCTAAAAAATAAAAATAAAGAAAAGAATACAATAAATTTGAGTTAACTAAATAACTGGACATTTCCAAATCCACCATGAAAGGACTATGAACACAAAAAATTAAAATCAATTAAAATAATATTAATAATCATTACATATTTTTAACATTAAATAATATTTACAAAATAACAAAATAAATAGGCTGACAAGTGTTTGAATGAACGATACAATAATTCATCTTCTGCTAATGTGCTCAACCCGCAACATATATTCCCATAGAAATGATTATTTCTCTCATATGGTCATCCATGGCGGGCGGATTTTCCAACTGACAAAGAAAGTTAATTCTTCCATAGCTTAACTAACACGACCTTCTCCACTATGACGCCCATAACCAAGTGTAGGAGAGTAGGAGAGAGAGAAACGCCTGAGCTGAGACATGGCCGGAGTCTCCTCCGACTGTTACCGCCGGAAACAGATTTTGCGATCAAGTACTTTCTTGTATCTAATTTCTTGTGTTGTTCTACTCGGATCAGTTTCGCTTCTCTTCTCTCACATCGCCTTCTCTCCTAGTCCTTTCTCTGAATTTGGTTCTGATTCTTCCGATTCTGGATGCCGGCCTGACGGCGAGGGATCGTGGTCAATTGGGATGTTCTATGGCGACTCCCCTTTCTCTCTTAAACCCATCGAGCAGGTAAACAAACTAATTGTCCCTCCTTTGCTTGCCACTAACAAATTCAGCTTTGTGATTTCAAAATCAAAATCAAAGTTTAAATCTTTTGTTTAAGCTGATACTTAAATTTTGAATGAAGTGGGGCATATCGAGGAACCACAGCGCAGCCTGGCCTGTAGCCAATCCTGTAATCACTTGCAGATCCTTGTCAGAAATTGGCGTGCCTAGCAATTTCGTAGCCGATCCTTTCCTATTTATCCAGGTTCCACACAAAGCCATTTAAATCTCATATTTAACACCGAAATTCTCTGATCAATATTCAATATTTACGGCATTTTTTTTCAATTTTGTCTATAGGGACATACTTTTTACTTATTCTTTGAGACGAAGAATTCGATAACATTACAAGGAGATATCGGAGCAGCCATGAGCAAGGATCAAGGCGCCACGTGGCAACAACTCGGCATCGTATTAGATGAAAAATGGCACCTTTCTTATCCATATGTATTTATCGACAATAACCAAGTACGTAAACCTCTCTCTCTCATATTTTTCTAACACTTTTAATTCTTATGATTTATCTTTATATTATGAATATATTACATGTTCAGATATACATGATTCCTGAAGGAAGCAAGAAAGGAGACCTCCGTCTCTATCGTGCGATAAATTTCCCATTAAAATGGAAACTAGAAAAAATCATTGTGAATAAACCTCTCGTAGATTCATTCTTGATAAAACATCAAGAACTATATTACATTTTCGGTTCAGACCACACTTCACGAAATGCAATTAAAAATGGCGAGCTTGAGATTTGGTATAGTGATTCGCTTCTCGGTCCGTTTAAACCGCATAAGAAAAACCCGATTCATAATAAAGACAAAAGTTTGGGTGCAAGAAATGCCGGTCGTCCTTTCATATACAAAGGGAATCTTTACAGATCAGGACAAAATTGCGGTCAGACATACGGTCGAAGTATACGTATTTTCAAAATTAATACGCTCACAATTGATGAGTATGAAGAAATAGAGGTTTCTTTTGGTTTTGGAAAGGAATTAAAGGGAATTAATTCGTGGAATGGTAAAAGATATCATCAGTTAGACGTGTATAATATTTCGACTGACAAATGGGTTGCGGTAATGGATGGAGATAGGGTTCGATCTGGTGATTTGTCGCGTAGGGTTTTATTAGGGTATATTGCTTATTTTTGCGCGGTAATTATTGCTATTTTGTTGGGGTATATGTTAAGTGTGATTAAATGTGTTTTGCCACTTAATCGCTGTCTTCCTGTTGTTGGAAAGAGATGTGATAGTAAAATGGAATCAATTCTCGAGTTGAAAATAAACCCTAAAATTTGGAGAGGACGAATTATTATCGCTTTTGCAGTCCTTGTTTTTATTGCAATGACTTGTTTTGGTACAAATTATTTATACGGAGGAAATGGCGCGACCGAACCATATATTGTTAAAGGGCATTATTCGCAATTTACGATTTTAACCATGATTCATGATGCACGAATTTCGAATTTAAAAAAGTTTATAAAACATTATTCGAAATGTTCATCGGTTCGGGAAATAGTAGTAGTTTGCAACAAAGGGTGCCGACACTTTGAGAATTCTGAATTTGAATCTCTAGCCCCTATAAGAATTAGAGTTGAAAATAAAAACTCTTTAAATAATAGATTTAAGACAGACAAATTAATAAAAACAAGAGCGATATTACTGTTAGATGACGACATCACAATGACATGTGATGATCTCGAACGAGGGTTTAAAGTATGGAGAGAAAACCCAGAAAGAATTATTGGGTTTTACCCGAGTTTGGTAGAAGGTGACCCGTTAAGATATCACGATCCAAAATCCGCAAGGAAGAAAAATAACTATAATATCATATTAACAAAGGCGGCATTTATTGATCATGAATTAGGGTTTAAACTTTATTGGAGTTCGGGGGCTAATTTGGGAAGGGAAATTGTGGGAAAGTATTTTGATTGTGAGGATTTGCTTTTGAACTTTTTATACTTCAATGCTAGCGAGTCGAGAACGGTTCAATATGTAAAATCTAAGTTTTCCGAAGGGGTGACAAGTAAGAAGAAAAATATGCATTATGATATAAGAAGTAAGTGTGTTCAAAGGTTTAGCGAGTTATACGGGAATTTAGTGGATAATAAATGGAGCTTTAATTAAGAGAGCTGATTATATTATCGAGATAAATTAAAAGATAATTATTTTGTATAGTGAATGTTATATATAGTTTTCTTTTTTTATTTTGAAAATTATGTGCAAATTTTGTTGTATGTTTTCATTAATCTTAGATGTTTGAACAAATGTACAATTACAATTGGTTCCTTCCCTTTTGTTTATTTAAACGAAGAACAGGATCGGTTCTGTCAGACATTTTCAAAAACAATGTGCTGCTTCAAATTTGGAAATAAAAGAAAATTGATTGCAGAAAAACCTTGCATATATTGAAATTCAGAACCATTTTGCGAGCAAATTTTTTACCACATGGAGGCTGGCTCTTCTACATCAAAACTTGAAGTTATTCTTTGCGTAGAGAACCGCCTCTTGCTACATCAATTAAATCGGAAAAATGAATAAAATCAGCATTTTTCCTCTTTCTAAAAGTAAATTGTATTTTGTACGAATTATAAATCACTTACAATTAAACAAAGAACAACACATCCTATTGCCCCGGGAAATAACGCATACCAAAAATGCAACTTATGAAACTTCGCTCCATCGATGAATAAAAGCGGCAAACTTGCAGCTACAAAAATTATAGTTTTGCTAAATAAAGGCCATTTATCATTTTTTGCAAGGGTATATGAGATATAGGTTTTACACGGGATCGAAAGGAATTTATTTTTTACCAGGAGGATGTGTGGTTCCAGTGGCGATCATAAATGCTATGGAAGCTGCGAGAGAAGCGCTTCTTGCGAGCCAGCTCGGTCCAAACAAAGACAAGGCCAACACGCCAAAAGCTGCACAAGCGATCTGTGCCACGAACATGTTGTATTTCTGCACAAGCGATCTTATTATAGGCTAATTTGCGTATTGGTCCATCGAGGGCCATTATGTATAACCATAGAACTATGTTCTCGTTTGTCTTGAACATATCATAAATTTCGACTAAAATACTAAAATTTTATGCCTCTTATTCATTATTCATTGAATAATCATTATAAAGAATGGCATATCCGTAGCCTAAGTGTCGCCAAGGAAACTTCCAGTTTTTCTTTAATGTACAACTTTTAAGTTTCAACGACCATATATATTTTTTGGAGTACAAAACATTTTTCAAAAATATTTTTTTTAGATATATCATACATATTTTTAGTTGTGTGTTATACCATTTTTCATGTATAATCTATTTTTCAAGTACAATGAATTTTTGGTCTCGAATATACATTTTTTATTTTTTATACACACGGCATATCTTTTTGATGTATAATATATATATTTTTTATATGCATAAAATATTTTTTTAAGTTCAATACATGATGTGGGTTATATACCATTATAAATATATCATATACATTTTTCGTTGTATATTTTATATGTATGACATACATTTTGATTAGGGCTGCAAATGAGCCGAGCTCGAGCGAGCTGTGCCTAGCTCAAGCTCGGCTCAGAACTTACTCGAGCTGGCTCGGCTCGTTTAGAAATATGATTCGAGCTAAAAAATCAAGCTCAAGCTCGGCTCGTTTTAATTCGAGCTAGTTCGGCTCGGCTCAACAGTAGCTCAATTAGAATAACAACTTCAATTTTAATTAAAAATTGTAACAAATGCGAATAAACAAAAAAAATCTAAATATCAAAATATTTTAAAACATAACAATAATAAATCAAACATACAACACAAAACACAAAAAAAAATATTTAATTAAGTACCAACATTTTGGTACTTAATGCTTTTTCACCATTGGATATGCATT
The DNA here is from genome assembly GCA_946800325.1 of Luzula sylvatica. NCBI lineage: Eukaryota > Viridiplantae > Streptophyta > Magnoliopsida > Poales > Juncaceae > Luzula > Luzula sylvatica. The sequence goes on along the minus strand of OX326957.1, from coordinate 33,848,762 downwards.
GGGATTTGTGTTTTTTCATGACGATCATGAAAGTTTGTGCACATCATTAAATGCACAAATCTCAATACAAATCCAATAATGAAAAAACATTAAGTACCAAAATGTTGGTACTTAATTAAGTAGTTTAGCCTCTTTCGAATTTGGTCTTGGAATTATTAATTTTTCTCCCTTAATTAATTTTTTTTTTCTTTTTAGGATTTGAATTGTAACCTGACTTGGAATTATTAAGGAGATATAGTTTTTCATTATAAATTTTTGTAATTATAATAATTATATAATATGAATTAATTATGATGAAAGTATTTAATTTTTTAAATCAAGTTCAAATTCTTTTCGAGCTTAATACGAGCGAGCTGAGTCTGGCTCAAGCTCGGCTCGATAAGCGTTCGAGCTAGCTCGGCTCGGCTCGTTTTATTTCGAGTTAATATCGAGCGAGCTCAAAATTCTTTAATGTACAACTTTTAAGTTTTAAGTTTCAACGACCATATATATTTTTTGGAGTACAAAACATTTTTCAAAAATATTTTTTTTTTAGATATATCATACGTATTTTTAGTTGTGTGTTATACCATTTTTCATGTATAATCTATTTTTCAAGTACAATGCATTTTTGGTCTCGAATATACATTTTTTATTTTTTATACACACGGCATATCTTTTTGATGTATAATATATATTTTTTTATATGCATAAAATATTTTTTTAAGTTCAATACATGACGTGGGTTATATACCATTATAAATATATCATATACATTTTTCGTTGTATATTTTATATGTATGATATACATTTTGATATACATTTCGAAAGTATAACGCATGTTTGGTCCGAAATATACATTTTAGACGTATCATATATTTTTTTATATGTATGACGTATTTTTTAGGTGCAATTTCATGTTTAGTTTATTTTTTATACTACAACATATTTTTTTTAAATTATAAATTTTTAGATACATGGTTTATAAGTCTTTTAATAACAATAACTCTTTTTGACAATAATTCATTTTTGAATAAAAATATATCTTTTCTAAAAATATATGATAAATATATTTATAATAAAATTTATATTTTTCTGAGATATCCAATATACGTATTTATAGTAGAAATCTATACATTTGATAAATATATTTTTATATGTTACTAATTTTGTTTTTGAGATGTGTGATACTCTGGATAACAATATGCCGTTTTACGTTACTGTTATATTTGTTTTTAACTGGAATTATACATTTTTTAAATAATCCACTATATATGAGTATATTTTTTTTATTTTTTTAATAAATTTGTATACATGACTATATATCTTTTTAATAATAATTTATAACAAATATTTTGATTATACGACTCGCTTCAATTGACTCGGTAACAAAATCAACAATTAGTAGGGAGGATTTTTAATTAAAAAAAGTTAAATACAATATCTTTAGAAATAGCAATACCCAAACTTAATACAACAACTAGCAATCTAAAATACTCAAAATCATATTTTAAATTAAATATCTTTATAAAAAATAATTACCTTGGCCGAAGGAGCACTCGGAGTAGCGAAAAGCACCGCGCAAACAGCTCCGAGTGGTGCAATTGTGAACGAGATTCCCTTCGAAGCCACCATTTGATCGAGCCGTCCGAGCAGAGCCATCGCCGCAAAAGCACCTATCCATATCATCATCATTATTAATACAAAATAAATAAATTGTATATATATATTTTTTTGGAATGGGGATTTTTGGTATTCTGCAAATTTCCTTAAAGAAAAATGGCACAATTGAGAGTCGAATAAACCTGCCGAGGGCCAAAGAATGTCGCTCATGCTGACGTCAGAGACCGGTGACCATTTCGGAACAACGGTGCTACTGCTCGACGACCTTACAACAAACCCATCTTTTGCTATTCTCCTTTCTCTCAAGATTGTAAAATTCTGAAAATGGGGTTTAGTAGAGTTCCTTACGCCATGGATTGAGAAAATGGGGGGAGAGAGAAATGCGGAAGAATGTTTGGTTTTGGGACCAACAATGTTTATACAAGTGCTTTGCAATCTTTGTACGAACATTTTTATTTCTTCTCTCTCTCTGTTCCGTAGAGAGTGGATGATTGGCCAGGAGTGGTTTTTAAGTAAATTGAGAATGCGAATGAGATTGAGATGAGAAAAAGAAAAGAGCTTTTGGAAGAGAGAGAAGGTGGGAGGGAAGAGACTCTTCGTTCCTCCGAGAGCCACATGAAATATCGAAATGTCGACCTTCAAAACAAATTTTTGATATATAGGGAATATGGTACCGCACTCCAACATTGGCCCCCTTGGACATGTGCATATAAGTTGGTATCATCCACATGGTAAAGAACAAAGAGTGATATAAATAGCTAATCATTACTAAATTAAATAATGAGAAGTTATTTGGAAAAATATACAAAAAGTTAAAAGTTGTCATTAGTGATCATAAATTTTTGTTGTGAATAATTTATTGCATAATGCATGACATAATTAAAAAAAAAAATTCATCATCAAATAAAATATGAAACGTTGAAGTATTTTTTTTGTTTGAAACAAACTCATTTATTTAACTTCGATAATTTTATGATTGTCCATGTGAAAAATTATTGCAACTTCAATTAAATTTGATATTTTTGAACAATAATTTGTAGCGATAATTTTTTTCCTAGTCGACATCTATATTATCTAAACCACATTGTCTTTCCATAACAATATTAGATACAACAAGATTAATTGATTGTCATTCAATGTATATCAATTATTAAAACATTATTGACTATAATAAAGATATGCACACATATACAAATATCAGAATATCACATAATATACGCCTACAAAGTTAAATATATGATTATTATTTTTTATGAGTATGACTATACCAATATTTATCAAATGATTAATTTACTAACCTATACATAATTATATAGATTACTTGACCATATTCTCTTAGAAAAATAAAATAAAGATATATCGCACAACTGCTTGCGTTTCAATAAAATCATATTTAAAAAAAAAATCAGGTCAAATATATATTGAAAAATTAAATAAAAAAAACTAGCATCCATCAATAATTCTCAATTAACAATTTCATTAAAAATACAAAACTAGGCTGTGCTCCAAAAGTCAAATCTATTTTAATGCAAAAGAAAATATAATTTTATCAAATAGACAAATTGTAAATAAAATCTCCATTAAATTAATAAATTTTAATCAAACATAATAATTAGTCACAACCTCAACTTCGAATAATGCATTTTATCGAAATAATGAAATGTCATTGGGGATCGCAGTGGCGGATCCAGAATTAATACACAGTGAGCCGAATTAAAAAAAAAATTCGAAATATATAACTTAAAATGTTTCGAACTCAAGATTTCACTCCTCCTAAGCATTTGTTTTATTATTACACTATTTTAGTCTTTGTAAAATATAAACAAATTTATAATGAAATTATTTATGAAACGAGCGAAATCACCTTCTTCCTTCATTGATCTTTTAGTTTTCGATTTCACTTGCCTCGCTTGGATCTGCCACTGGGGACCGTGAGGGTACATCATGTGTATCTAAATTAAATATCTATAATCCAAATTTGGGAATCTTTCCCATCAGGGGCATAAAAGAAAAAAAAAACCAGAATCAATCTTATTTTTATCAACAAATGCAGCTTTTCACAGATCTTGATAATTTAATTAATTATTGGATTAAGAAAGGTGGCTCTTCGGGGCAATAAATAAAACTGATATGACCATACCATACTAAACAAACATTATATATTCATTATTCCAAACACGCGTCATCAAGCGCCTTCAACATTTCTGGTAAAATAAAATAGTAAATATATATATTTGATAATTTCCAATACAGTTAACAATTATTGTAAAATTGAATAATTACATTGTCCAATTAATAAAGGAAAGGAAAATAAAAATAAACGCCGCTGCCGGGGATCGAACCCGGGTCACCCGCGTGACAGGCGGGAATACTTACCACTATACTACAACGACTTTGTTGTTATTCATTATAACTTTATAGTAAAGTAATTACACATATTATCTTACAAGAAAAACACTATCGTGCTCTTTGTATAATCTGAATCTGAATCACATTCATCACGAACTGAAGTGAAGCTTCTCTCTTAAACCCTGAGGCGGGCGAAGGTTCTCCTTTTCTTCGATTCGAGGTATGTTTCGTCTAGATTTCTTTTTCCGTGTTTGGATGTTCAGGGGTTTTAGGCTTCTGGGTAGTTTGATTTTGGTATTCTGTGCTCGTTTTGAGATTTCAATTTTCGTGCTACAGTAGAATTATTGTAATTAGAACAAGATTAGGATAGTAATAACCATAATTAATCAATACAATGAACTAATAATCCTTTTCTTAACGTAGGTAATATAATGACAACACTGGTTAATCACCATCGTTTCCTTCTCTTCTCTTCTCCTCTCTACTCCACTGTAACCTTGCAAACAAGTACCGCTCGACCTCCAGTTGTACCTTCAGCTTCCTCCTCTCCATTATTGTGCATTTCTTCTTTGCCCAAACATGAAGAAGAAGCGAAAAAGATAACGAGCGTCTCGAATCCTATTGTGAAGCACTGTGTCAAGCTCCGCCTTAGCTCCTCGTACCGTCGTCAGACTGGATCTGTACTTATCATCGGCTTGACACCTATCATGTATTATAATCTCTTTTTTACCATATCTAATTTTGTTTTTATCTTTGTTTTCTCTATTTTTTTATATCAATTCAGGGAGATGAGCAAATTTCACAGAGAAAAGAATCCTTCTTTTTCTTTGGTAGACCAACTCATCCTTCTAGAAGGTTTCGACGCGTCAGAGGAATTGAAGAGCATTTCTGATTGTATTATTTACGTGGGTGCTAATGTGATGAAGAAAATATCTGGCATGCAATCAATCGATTCGACCCAAGTTATTGCTGTAATCAAGAAACCAAATAGTTTCTGCGACTTGGAAAATAATGGCGGTGATGAAATTTTTCATAAATTGCTTCCTTCGCCATATCGTCTTTTAGTCCTTGATGGAATTCAGGTATCAATTAATCGATCAATAATTTCAAATTTGTTATGCGTGCAATAATTGTTATATAAAGTTAAACCTTGCAGGACCCAGGTAATTTAGGGACATTAATCAGATCGGCTCGTGCTTTCAAGTGGGTATGATATTACATTTAATTCTGATTATAATATATTTTTTTTGAATTTTTTTTATTTTAATCGAACAGGATGGTGTTTTTCTTTTAAATGGTTGTTGCGACCCATTTAACGAAAAAGCCCTCAGAGCGGCTCGAGGTGCTTCGTTTCAACTCCCTATAATATCCTGTGATTGGTCTCGTCTAAATTCGTTCGTATTGAAACGTAAAATTAGAATTTTTGCGGGCCATCCCGCAAATAATGTTGACGATTCGAAAGCGAGTTCGAGTCTGTCTAGACATGTTGCAGATGAATTGGCGAGCGAGGCTTTGTGTTTGGTTTTGGGTAGCGAAGGAAATGGATTATCTCGCGAAGCGATAGAAAAATGTGAGTTGATTAGTATTCCTATGGAAGGTATGTTCGAGTCTCTTAATGTTTCGGTCGCGGGCGGTATATTTTTGTTTATGTTGCGACGTGATAAGCATAGAGATTGATTTTTTAATGAGAATAATACGTTTTTTCTTAGATTAATTAAATCGATTAACAAATGGTACTTCATTAGCTTGCAACAATGTTCTTGCAAAAAAATAAAAAGCCAAATTATGTGTTAACCGTGTAACTTGAGTAGCGAGTCGCAGATGATTATGCCTTGCTCCAATTGTTTAGTTTTATTCTCTTAAATAATTTACTAGTATTTCACTATTTCGCCGATCAAAGAGAATCAATCATGGGGCCAGAAAAGGATTTTCATTGCAATTTAATAAACCTTCATTTAGGTGATGAATATGATTGAAGTGATATATTTCTAAATGTTGGCTATTAGTTGTTGTATTGTAAGTGGTTCTTTTTAAATTCAATCACCTTTCATTTTTGATATAGTCCCTATACGATCAATATATTTAATATTTTTAAGAGTAAAAAAACAAACATTATCTTATGGAATGTGTAAGAAAAACTAAACAGTACCGACTATTTGAACAAAAAGTTATTACAATGCAATATGACTCATATCTCAGTTTTGTTGAGTGTTTGGCACAATAAAATCACAAATAAATTTTGTGGATTCGAGTCTCATCGGTATCATAATAAAAAAAACACAAGTACCAGTAACGATAAGCGATCGTTTGTTGGGTATCATTCAAAAATAAAAATGCAACAATATCATATTGGCTGCCAAATCTCGTTAGTTCAAGAAGTTAAGCATCTACTCAAGCATCACGACTCGGGAAATTCGATTTCTTGAAAAATAAGAAACAAAAAAAATCCCAACCTATATTCGAAAAAAAAAACAATATAATATTGGCCCATACTATATCATCCATTTGAAAAGAAAAAAAACATCACGAACATATCTATACAGGATTCAGGAGGAGGCGCGACTCCCCTCAAAAAATTCGAGTTGAAAATCATGAACATATATATACATAATAAGTAAATCAGTATAATTTATCATTGTAAAAGTGTAAACTTAATCAAAGAGAAATTTGTTAAAAATCTTCTAGCATTTGTAAAAGAATAGAATTTTTTTTAGTTTTGAGATGCACTCTTTTAGTCCTTTCAGTGTGAATAGATTTTTTTTTAATCTTAATATGGAGTAAGAATAAACAAATTGATGGAGCTAATATTTTTTCACAATAAAAATACCCTTCTAATGCTATCTTCTCATCCATCTATAAACATTGTCGATATACCATACCATCTAATAATTTTAAACATAATTAAAATATTAAATAATTCAAAATACTTTCAGAAATTATATAATAACGCCCGTTAGGGAAGTAATGTCCGAAAATAGCATACGTATAATTTATCCTAATTAATATATAAACCTTAGTTGAGATACAAAAATGTCATAAAACAGTATATAATCATCATATTTAACCTAGTTAACACATATTAGCCCTGATTTAACATAAAATGCTAGCTGGCCATTTTTAATTCATTTTTTCAAGAAAATTAAGCAATTGTTCCAAAATAAACGTAAACAAAATTGTTCAAGTATTTCATTAAATAATTGGGTATTTCCACACTGCTTTGGGTATTTCACACAAGCCTGATTTGGTTTCCACACTAAAACTCCATTTGGTTTCGAACATACTTTATCAGTGGCGAATCTTGACTAAATAAAATATATATAATGAAATTACGATACAAACTTTTTTGAAAGAACTAAACAGTAAAATTTACATTGTTATACAGATAAATTATACTGAATCACTAACTGGATACACTATTAACTATATACACTGTTCGGCGAAAATCTTAGAAATCTCATGCCCCCAACCCTTACTAAGAAGTAAGATCCTACTCCACATAGAAGTGATACGAACTCCCTTTGTCAACAAGATTTAAATGGATGATCATGATATGAAGTTAGATAATAAAAAAGCAGGGTTATTTTTGAAAATTAAGTATGTGTCGGCCATGGCTGATAGCCTGATCTGGAGAATCTGTATAGGAGAGTAACAGTGATGTACAATTCGTCTCTTCCGCCATGGACGAAAGTTCTCCATCGACCTCCAAACTCCGTGGCTTTAATAATTTACTTTGCTAATCGAAGAGATACGAGCAGGGGCCAGCACGAGAGATTTTAATTGCTATTTTTTAGAAGCCTTGATTTAGGCGAGAATACGATTGAAGCGATGGTTTCTGAAATTTAGTTATTTGTTTGTTGTGTTATCAGTTGGTAATTTGGATCTTTTTAATTCAATCACCTTTCATTTTTATAAAATAAATGAAGTCAATATCATCAAATCATCAAATCATCAATCAAATAGTTATAATTTAGAACATATCACAAGAACTTGACACGTGTCATTTTTTTTTGTTTCTATTACAACCCAAATTATATCTATGTATGTAAGAAAAATATAATTGACCCCAAACTCATCACAATATCTTTGATGAGGTGACAAAGTGAATCAATTAACATTTTTAATCGACACAATTAAATATTAATTGACGCGTTTGATTAACACATCAATAATTTATAATATGTTAATATTAGTAAATGTTAATTGACGTGTCAATTCAATTAAACGGTCAATTAAATCGTTAATTGAGTCAATCAAAAATACTAATCAACCTACTTAATCCTCTCTTGCTGCTTCATCAAGGATGCTATTTTTGTGTTATTGAGGCTCCATATATAATCTCCGTATAAAACTATGACTCAATTATTTATTTCTTACGGTATAATTTAGATTTGTGTTCTTTTTTTAAAAAAAAAAAGTTATGTCAATTGATAACATTTTAAATATATATTTCGGTTTTATGTGTATTATTCAAGGTTTTTCTTTTATTTGTTTTGAAACTTTGATTTTGTTTGAATTATAACATATTATATTTTATTTATTTTGTGTTGATTTATAATGATGAACCAATTTCATGGATCTTTCACTACAACATAACTGGGGTATTGGGGCGGCCAAAACGGACCCAACAAGCCTCCAAAACCGTCCCTATATGTTATTGGGTCGGTTAGGCGACCCTAACTGGATGTCCCTAAAAGCTGCGATCCTGTCAGGGGCGGGCCGACCCAAACTGGGTGTCAGATGAATAATGACTGTGCTATCCTATTAGTACGAATGTCGGATGATTAAAGGGTCGGGCCGACCCTATCACTGTCATCTCTATTGGGGTGGGCCGACCCAACTTCTCTGCAATAATTATATATTATATTAATTATATATTATTTATAATTATATATTATATTAATTATATAATTATTCGAAATATTATAATTAATAAATATATTATTATTAATTATATAATTAAAAATATATTATATTAATTATATATTATTTATAATTATATATTATATTATTTATAATTATATAATTATATATTATATTAATTATATAATTATTCAAAATATTATAATTAATAATTATATAATTATTAATTATATTTTTATTAACAAACATAAATCCTACGCAACACAAATTCAATACGGAAAGAGATAAATCTTATGCACAAATTGAACGACAATCCCTAATCCTAGAAAATACATAAACACACAAATTCAACAAACAACCAAATACACAAACAAACAAACATAAATCCTACACAACACAAATTCAATACGGAAAGACATAAAACTTACGCACAAATTGAACGACAATCCCAAATCCTAGAAAATACATAAACACACAAATTCAACAAACAACCAAATACACAAACAAGCAAACATAAATCCTACGCATAAATTCACCAACAAAAGAGAACATGGAACACACAAATTCACAAACAACCAAATCATAGTTCTATAAATTCATACCATCATCGTCATTGTGCGGGTAAAACGTACTCCCCAACATGTCCTAAAAAATAAGAAGACAATAAATGTAATGACACGTTGAAAATTTATATATATATAGAAAAATTAAATTAGAAGATATACCGTCCAATTATTCGGCTGCGACGACGATGGAATGGGGGCGGTAGGGCCTTTGCTGTGACGAGGATGTCGACTGATATCTCGTCGGAGTGTGATACATTTGCTGCGACGGCATCCGATCCATCTGAGACAATAAATTTATTAATTATAATGCATATATCATAATAAATTTCATGGATTTTTATTAATTATAATGTATTTATTGACATTAATATATTTGCAAACATATCATGATTATATAATTGAGTTTAAACTTACCAGCACAAATTCTATTTAAACAAATTATACAAAAAATGTAAAAAAAAAAGTATGAAGTCCCTCGGAATTGTTGCGCGGGATATTGCTAGTGTTTATTATTGTTAGGAAAATAAATCGTTGTATTCATTTGTGAAATATGAAAGGGTTGGTTGACTTGACTTGATATTGATAATTTAAGAGGAGAAAAATATAATAATGATTTCAACATGAAAGGAAAAATTAAGGCGTTCAAATTCGAATGTTTGAAGTGAATAATTGGGCACTATTGCATTGTGATTTTTTTTAAATGGTACTCAACAAGTTCGGATGGTTTCAACTCGTATATTTATTGTGTCAAACACTCAACCAATTGGGCTATGCGACCGTTGATATTTCATTTTGTGGTTGTTTTAGAATATGGAGAATTCTTGTTCAAATCAAAAACTTTTTTCGATGTTGTTCAACATCTTCCGCCCAACGATAAAACTATTTTGAAAAATAATGTGAAAGATTTTGTGGTTAATCAATTATCACAAATCCTATGAGAAAGCCGCACTAAAAGTGTTAAGCTCTTACATAGTTCCATGTTAAAAAAAATACGGGATACCTTAGGTGTATTAGGAAATATAGTACCATGGAAGAAATGACGAAGAGTGAAGCAGAATCGCTAGTAAATCACAAGCTTGAGAATTTTGACATTTTTTTTTATTATTGTGCATCGTTATTTGATATTAATACGCTATTTCTTGTCAATTCCATGAGTGAGCTCCTTTAAAGTAAAGACGCGAATACAGATATTGTGGTGGATCAACTTTAATTTCTGTGAAAATTAATGAGAAAATGATTTTAAGAAAACATTGATTGAAGCTGTTAAAATAACAAACAAAACATGGATCGATGCTAAATTTGTTGAAAAAAGCCCTCGCAGTAGAAAAAGACAATTTAATGAGATTGTTACTCGTCAGTACACAAATAACTTGATCGGTCGATTCGTCTAAAGAATCATTTAGAGTTGATTATTTCTTGAACATTGTTGATGTAACTCTTTCCTTCCTTCGAATCGGATATGAACAATTTAAAATATATGAGAATATTTGTGATTTTTCTATTTAAATCAGAGGAGCCACCCTACCAATCTTTCACAAAATGTTGCAAGAACCTTGAAAGAATTATAAGTTATAAAAGGATATCGGACATTACTGGAAAATATTTATAAATAGAGTTAAAAAATTGAAGAAATAAAACTCAACAAACTAATTAAAATACTCAATTATTTGAAAACTACGAAAGTATGTTATCCTGATTCGTACATTGCGTATCGTATACTTTTGACCGTTTCATTCACGGTTGCATCGGGTGAAATGATTTTTTCCAAATTGAAATTAATAAAAAATTATCTCCGACCAACCATCTCACAAGAAAAATTAAACGAATTAGTTGTATTATCAATTGAAAATGATTTTGTGAAAAAAATTAGATATGCATCTATTTCTAAATGTAAGAAGAGTGATGTTCATCGGAAGATGTATATATTTACCCAATTTATATTCGTAGTTATCATATATATATATATATATATATATATATATATATATATATATATATATCAATGTTTTAAATAGCGTGTAGCGGCACGCATCGTTTCAGACATTTGATTTAGCGGTTAGCGTTAGCGGGCGATATAGCGCCGCTTCACCATCGCAGCGGAGTTTGATCAAAATTATTATTTTTATAATACTAAATATGCATATAAATATAATTTAGCGGCCCAATATTATAAACAAAATTATATCAAATGCTTATTTATATCAACCTCACAAACTAACATAAATTAAAAATTCATCTCTAAGAAAAATATTTTATTATTATCACTTTTATTTTTATTTTATTATCATGTTGTTTGTAATTATAATAATGCTAATAATAGTTGTTGTTGATCTTATTCTTCCTATAATAATAATAATAATAATAATAATTATTATTTAATAACAATAATTATTATTGTATAATAATAATATTAATTATTATTATTGTTATTATTATTTAATACACATAATAATAATAACAATAATAATTATTATTATCATTATTATTTATTATTACTATTATATAATAACAGTTATTATTATTGTGTAATGATAATAATGATTATTATTATTGTTATTATTATTTAATAACAATATCAATAATAATAATAATAATAATAATTATAATAATAATAATAATTATTATTATTCGTACTATTACTATTATTATTTTATTATATTTTTATTATTACCATTGTTATTATTAGATTTAACATTATTATGATTTAATAATAATAATAATAATAATAAGAATGAGCACGCTATAGCGCCGCTACGGCCGCTATATTTGAACGCTTCATGCTATAGCAGTCCGCTATAGCGTTGCAGCGGAACAAAATGCTACAGAGCTAAATTCCGAAGCGATGCAGCATTTACCTCCTAAAATCCGCTATAGCGCGCTATAGCGCCGCTGAAGCGCCGCTGAAGCGCCGCTGAAGCGCCGCTATTTAAAACACTGATATATATATATGAGGGAGGCTAACATTTGTGTTTTTTCATGAAAATTTATGCATAAATCTCAATACAAATTTAATGATGAAAAAACATTGAGTATTAAAATTATGATACTTAATTAAGTAGATTAGTCTCTTCGCGCGCGCGTGTGTGTGTGTATAAAGATAGATTAATGACCAACATTTTTGTTTGGCCAACGTCGGTCAACACGTTTATTACACTAAATATAAATACAAGAAAATCCATTGGGCAGACGATGTATCAAAAGGTACGAATCATCTTTCATTAAAAAAAAAAGGCAATCAGTTGTTCACCAGACCCGCACAAACGACATCATATATTTCTTTATGGTTCCTCTCTCATTGTCACCGATGCCAGAGGCCCAGAATTGGCTCGTTTACTCCATGTAAAAGTCATTAATTCATTTATTATTGTTATGACCGTGACTTGACTTAATTAATTACTAGCATTACCCCCGCGCAATTGCGCGGGGCTGTTCGGGTTTATAAGTAATGTAGTTGAAAAAAATTGTTGTTCATTTTGTGTATGTGACTTTCTTTTTGTAATCATTATTATATGTGTAATTTAGTGTGTTGTGTGCGAGTGAAATTTTGTAGCAAAAATCGTTTGAAAATTTTAAGAGCCGGATTTCTTGAATAATTCAAACGGTTATTGCTAAAAAAATTATCTATATTTTATACTTCATAAGTAAAATAAGGAAAAAGAACGAATGAGTCGTCATGAAATTTATTAAGAACATAATAGTTCGGAAAACATTGCTGAAAAAAAGAGTGTTTAATTTCACAAATCTTTAATTTCGCTACATATTTAGTACAAATATTTTTCGTCCTTCCCTCCAAAATTGCTGAACATATTTAGTACAAAACATTGCTAAACATATTTAGTACAAATTTGTGTGGTCAGCCAACAACAAATTTTGACGATGTCATCGCTAACCATTTCGTTCGAATCTTTAATTTAAATTATGTCATGATTATTCGCACATCCATGATTTGGTATATTTTTAACCCCCTAATTTTTTTTGGATATTATAAAAAATTCTCTATCTTTTCGTAAACTCCCAAAAAAAAAACTCTTTACCAAACTTTTATTTTAAAATACTCCTTATGGATGATATTAATTTTTTTTTTCCAAAATACCCTCCAAATCTCATATGTAATAATTAAAACTTATTTTTGTTATTTTTTATTAATTTTAAGAAAGATATTAATTTTAAGAAAATTCATAAACACTTCTTAACACGTAGTGATTTAAAAAAATTTAAATTATTACATATTTTGTTTATATAATTTTAATATTACATTCTTTATTCATAAAAAAACTAACATTAAATGATAATAAATAAACACCTTGCAAATATATTCATAGAAAATATCTATTTAAACATCTATTTTTTATTTTAGTTTTCTTTTTATGTATTTTTTAATAGTTTTGTGATATTTTATTTTTAAATATTTGCAAGATGTTCTTTTATTAATATTGTTCAACTTATTATAATTTTATTTTAGTTTTTCAAGAAAAATAATAAAGGACAAAAATGTAAATTTTAAAATTTCGGAGGACAAAAATGCAAATATAAAGGACCAAAATGTGAAAAAATGACAAAAATATAATTTTTTTTAAAAAATATGACCAATTTGAGGTCCCTGGACTAAAATGTAAATTTCAAAACTTCGAAGGAGCAAAATGTAAATTTTTTTCGAAAAAAGGACCAAAATTTAAATTTTTTTTGAAAAAAGGACCAATTTGTAAATCTAAAAGGACCGAAATGTGATAAAAAAAGGACCAAAATGTAAACAAAAAGGACCTAAATGTAATTTTTTTTTAAAAAAAGGACCAATTTGTAAATCCAAAAGGACCAAAATGTAAAATAAAAGGACCAAAATGTAATTGTTTTTCGAAAAAGGACCAAAATGCAAATATAAAGGACCGAAATGTGATAAAGAAGGACCAAAATGTAATTTTTTTTTAAAAACAGGACCAATTTGAGGCCCCTGGATCAAAATGTGAATATTAAAACTTCGAAGGACCAAAATGCAAATATAAAGGACCAAAATGTAAACTAAAAGGACCTAAATGTAAATTTTTTTTTTAAAAAGGACCTATTTGTAAATCAAAAAGGACCAAAATGTAAAATTAAAGGACCAAAATGTAATTGTTTTTCGAAAAAAGGACCAAAATGCAAATATAAAGGACCGAAATGTGATAAAGAAGGACCAAAATGTAATTTTTTTTAAAAAACAGGACCAATTTGAGGCCCCTGGACCTAAATGTGAATATAAAAACTTCGAAGGATCAAAATGCAAATATAAAGGACTAAAATGTAAAAAAAAAGGACCAAAATGTAATTTTTTTTTTAAAAAAAGGACCAATTTGTAAATAAAAAAGGACCAAAATGTAAAAAAAAAAAAAAAATTTTACAAAAAGGCCCCTGGTGACGTGGCTGCACCAGGAGGCAGCAAATCCCCTTGCATTAGTATATAGATAGATAGATTAGTGCATGCTAATAAGGCATTGCCTCTAATTTTTAGTGATTTCACTGTCATTGGCTCAACATTCTTTTCCATTTGTTATTTTTTTTTTCCAGCACATGCTTGAATTTTGAACAATGTTGCAAATATTGTGTAACAACGGACCTTAACGTGATGATAATCTTTTGAAATGATAACGATTAATTTGTGTTATAGCGAGAGTTATAACGGATGATGTAATTTGTATCGCATAAAATAATTAAGTACCAATATGTAGTAAAAACAATTTTTAAAATGACAAATATTTATATTTAATATTTATAAAATAATTAAGAAAATATTTGAAAACGACCATCTCCAACAAAGTCAGAATATCTCAATCCAAATATGAGAAATTTTTGTGTGTGTTTATTTATCAACCAAAAGTGATTTTAATAATTATAATTTTTCATGAATTTTTTTTTTGTAATTAAATTTATTTGATTTTTTATTAATTCATTTAAAATTATTTTATTTAAATGCATCGGACTACAAAGTTGATGCGCGCAACGTTAAATAAGTTATATCGGTACAGCCTAGCATTTAGCGAAGTTATTTGCAACTATGTTTTTGAATAAAAAAAATATCAATTTATTGAAATCTCGAATTAACTTATTCCAAAACTCCGAAGCGTGATGGACAAAATTATTACTCCAAGAGATAACCCCAATGGAATAATGGATTCTTCTCTGTTCATTGATTCGTTCTAAATGAAATTTGGAAGGAGAGACGAATCGAAACGCGATGAAATCACAAAACAAAAATTCACATTACATTAATTCGGCTGAATCACGGTCACAGAAGAATGGCGAAACCTAAATCTCACTTTTGTAGTTTTGTTATGTAACATTTCATCTCCGAAGCGAGTTTTTGTATCGGATACTTCGGTAAACGAAGAATTGTCGTTTCGAATGTATCGGATACTTTGTATCATTAATGATTAAATTATATATTACTATTAATGAAAACTTCACGGTGGGATTAATAAACCCACCTAAGGCTAAGGACTTATGTAGATAAAACATTAAAACTCCATAATTTACTTAATTAAATCCTTTTGTTTAATTTCCATAAGAAAATAAATTCTTAGTATCTTATCATGTAAACTAAAATAGTAACTCAAGTAATGATTTAAATAGAATTTATCACGTGAATTAAACCAAAAAAAGGTAAACATGCAAATCACATAATTGCTCTGTATACATTATTAAAAGGGTAGTGATTCGGACATGAACGTTTTTTATGGTCGCAGAAAATTAATTCCTGCAACAATAAAATTTGTTCCTGTCCCAATCATTCTCTCATTATTTTTGATTCGGACAGGAATAATTTTGGCAACCATCAAAATTGTTCCTGTCCGAATCACTACCCTATTAAAAAGATAAACTAACTTTGCAAATCACGTGTTTTCTCCCTTAATTTGATCTTTCTTTGTCCAGATTTAAGAAATCAATCAATCCTATCTATCCACGTCACCTACCTAATAAAGCTATAATTATGATATCTTAATCATTCTTTCAAAATATATATAAATTGCCTGTGGCTTTT
Source organism: Luzula sylvatica (assembly GCA_946800325.1). NCBI lineage: Eukaryota > Viridiplantae > Streptophyta > Magnoliopsida > Poales > Juncaceae > Luzula > Luzula sylvatica. Next base: position 33,832,373 of record OX326957.1, on the reverse strand, counting down.
ATAAACTGTGTTCTTCTAAGTTTACATCGTATAGATGTCATATCATTAAATATATAATTAAGTGGCCAATTTGTGCTTCTTTTTCCACTTTATAAAATCTTAATAATCGGATTACAATCAAGTCTACGTGTTTACTTTTTACGTCAAATTAAATAAAATAAAAACTCAATTTAGGGATTTCCCACTATTAAGCTTATAAACCACATATATAATTATGCTTAATAGCATGGATACCACCACCACCTTCCTTTTTTTTTTTTCAAAATGGTACTTACAAAATTGCAAAATTTGATAAAACCCCAAAATTAATTTGAACTCTGAATTTATAGTAAGTTTGTCTTTCTACATTTATCTTTCATCTTTGAGTGACAAATTGAAATTAGGTTAAAAATATTTGCAAATGACATCAGCAATCAGCATTCAGCACCACATGTAAAAAGATTTTATTTACATTTCTTTTTTGGTTCGTGGAATTTAGGTAGACATCCAAAAATTTCATAAATTCGTAGATCAATTTATGGTAATATAAATTCCCCAAAAAATATTAATTTGGGGTTTTTAAGGATAAAGAAAGGCAAAAAAAAGTGTAGTTAAATTAAAAAAAAAGCTGGAAATCAGGGAAGATGCACGAAAAAAAAAAAAAAAAAGGATAATGCAAAAAAATGTTTAATGTGGACGAAATACTGGGTAGATTGAAACGTAACAATGAAATTAGATGAAAAGGATTGAATGTAGGCTAGATTCAATGTACCTTGTATCTTGGAAAATTCTTTAACCTTTTTATCTATCTAAATCTAATACAACCATTCGTGTTTATATGGTTTCTATTTTCCCTCATCCAAGGATCCCTTCACAGTTATTAGAAACTAATGTCCTTAATTGCAAATACACCATAGTAATATACAAAGCTATAATAATCTTTATAAGAAAATAAGTTAATAATTATGTACATAAAAATTATAAGTTTTGTGAGGGTATATATGGAAAAGAGAAAAGATGGCATACCAGTAATTAAGGAGTGAAGCGAGCCTACTTTCCTTAACTAGCCTTTCTTCTTCCCTCCTAACTCTCGCCTTTAAAACAGGGTTCGTTCACTCACTCCTCCACCATTACCACATTCTTCTCCTTGCCTAACTATTCTTGCTTCTTCCCCTTTGCTTTCATCTCTTCGTTACAAATCCAATTAGGGAGATAGTAAGGAACGGCAAGGAATTATAATTTGCGAAAAACCCAAAATATCAACGTTATTTTTGGGTTAATTGACCAGTATCATGGGGGTAGAGGTGACGGCGACGAAATCGAAGAAGTTTGCCGTGTTGTTGTGTGCAGAGGATTCGGATTATGTGAAGAAGGCATACGGCGGGTATTTCGGAGTTTTCGCTGCCTTGCTAGCGGAGGAAGGAGAAGAGTGGCGGCTTTACCGGGCTGCACAAGGGGAACTTCCTAGAAACGACGAAATCGATACATTCGATGGACTCATCGTCACTGGAAGCTGCAGCGACGCTCATGGCAATGATCCGTGGATTCTAGATCTGGTTGATTTGTTGAAGAAACTCGTTGAGAAGAAGAAGAAAGTTCTCGGCATTTGCTTCGGCCATCAGGTACCAAATTCGTGCAAATCAAATCGATTTTTCAAATATTCATGCAAATCAAACCCCGATTCATGCTTACATTTAGTCAATTTGCACCTCTTAATTACCAAATATTGCACTGTCCTTCACCTGCATTCACTCCAGTGAATTTTCACCTGCATTCACCTGAGTTCGTTAATACAATAATTAGATTCTTGAGGGGGTTTTGTGCTAAAAGAGCACGAGCTTTTTAGTACTCGAAGACGTGTGGATGAGTGAGATAACATGAGTTTGTTATGACATGTCCTAGATTCTCTGTGCTCACTACTCTGTAGCCATAGTATGGCTTTTCACAGTGAGTGGCACAGATGGCAAAATCTGGGCCGTGAAAATGAATTAGCAATGATTATTAATCAAGGTTCTAAAAATCGGTTTAGGCGGCCGCCTAGGCGCTAGGCGCCGACCAAACGCCTATGTTTATCTTAATCGTTTTTGTCTAGACGAAATTTCGTCTAGGCCCGCCTAGATACCGTCTAGGTGGCTAGGCACAACCTACTTACTTTTTTTTTTTTTTTTTTTTTAAAGCCCACCATCCATTTTTTTTAATTCATGTATCCTTCTCTTTTTTCCTTTTCTTTTTTCTATTTTTAATAATTTTATTTTGTGATTTATTTGGATTTGTGTTAATGTTATGGTGTAGATTTCATGTTATCATTTGTTTGGACGTTGTCTTAAATAAAATTCATATACATTATTTTTAATATAAAAAGTTGTAGCACAAATTATAATATATTAAATTAAAAAATATGACAAAAAGTATGTAAAATTATAAATCCGTCTATATCTGATTAATATTCGATTAAACCTTCTAGTCGCTAGGCGATGTCCGTCCGTACAATTAATGCCTAGCGATTTCTGTAAGATTGTTATTAATAGAAGTGATTTGGTCAGGTTAATAAGCAAGCATTATTAAATGAGTTGTACTTGTCTTGATCCGAAGCGTCACGTGATATGACTTGGCAAGACAACAGACACTCCGAAACAAGGCCTGCACGTATTTTTATTCCAGATTTTCTGCGCATAAATATATATTTCTCTTCGTGTGGTCAATTTTTAAAAAAAAGGATAAGTGGTAGGGAAGTTTGAATTTTTGATAGAGTTGACATTGGGTAAATTAAATGATAATTAAATCAACTAAATTAAATATATACGAATCAATTAAGTTGGCAAATTGAATCAATTCATCTTCAATTTGACTTTGATTTTGATTTTTGATTTCCAAATATTTGAAATGGAATTTGAGTAATTTTAGCCAGCTTGGTAGGGTTGTTGGTACATTGTCATCTATACACGTGGGTTGTTTAAAATATATTAGGTTAAAAAAAGCTGTCATTTATTTGTTCTCATGTGAATAGATGTAAAAAAAAATTAAATCTTTTACCATGAAACTACCAAATCTTTTGAAGAGGTCCCATGAAAATGAATTACAAATAACTTGTCTAGTGTAATATCCATATGATTTTGGTACCACTAAAATATTGGGACCATTCCGTACTCTATTAAGCCAAACATGTAGATTTTTTCATTTAATGAGATTAATTACATGGGTCCGTTTAAATTTATATTTTTTGTAATTTTGCAGATATTATGCCGGGCCTTGGGCGGAAAAACCGGGCGAGCGAAAGGATGGGATTTGGGAATCACTTGCATTCACCCTTCTCACTCTACGATAAAACTCCTCTCTTCTCTCAATATCCCTCCTCATCTCCCCATTCTCGAATGCCATCGCGACGAGGTACTACGATAAAATATTATTTAAAAATAATATTATAATAACGGTAAAATATATAATATTCCTGTTCATTACAGGTATGGGAGTTACCGATGGAAGCGGAAATAATGGCGCAGTCCGATAAGACCGGTATAGAGATGTTTAGATTCGGAAATCACGTAATGGGGATTCAAGGTCACCCCGAATACAGTAAAGATATCGTGTTAAATATTCTAGATCGTCTTCTCGATCGCAACCTTATTCAGGTATTATTATTATTATTATTATTATTATCAATTAATTAATTAATATTATGAAATTTATCGGTAATTAATAAAAAGAAATTGTGGGTGTAGAATTTTCATGTGGAGGCGGCGAAAGTGAGCTTGAGTTCGCGGGACCCGGACCGGGAAGCGTGGAAGAGGCTTTGCATAGCTTTTCTCAAGGGGAGTTTACAATTGTAGCCTTTAGGGCATACATACACATAATGTGTGTTGCTGAGATTAGAGTGTTGATTAATTAATTAATTAATTACCTCTTTCTTGTTCAAGTCTGAGTTATGAGGAATTGTTGTATAGAGACTATATCGATTTTAATGCATTAATATCTAGTATTTGGATCAATTCTTGTTGATCGGTTTGAAATGTACTTCTGGTTTCTGAAAAAATAAAGAAATTTACTAATAGGTCCATGAATTCACAACGAGATATAATAAACCATCAAAACATAATAACCATTTTGGGCCATCTTAACATGCCAAAAAGCCCAATATATTATTGAGCCGAATGGTGCGTTGGATCTTGCGAAAACTAAAAATTTGGGTTATTAGAATATAACTATTATGTTTGATACATCATGAAAATCTTACGTGATGTAAATATTATATTTATATATTCTCATGATATGACATATTTGATTGTTTTTGACATATAGCCTTTACAAAAACTCAATTTACATGAATAATTTTACCTTTTTCCAATTTGTAAAAATAACTCTTTCGCCAGGCTACCTGACGAAAGAGAATGCTCTTTCGCCAGACGAGCTTGCGAAATTGTTATATCATTATTTTCGGTCATTCACATGAAAAAAGAGTTAATTAAGACACTTTCGGCATATCACCTAACGAATGAGGGAAGACTTACGTTTTAAATTTTTTTTTTATAATTTTTTTCATCTTAAAACAGCAAAAATATCCAGTTTCGCTGGCGAAACCGCCTGTTTATGAATCTTTTTGTAAGATTTTAGAAACTTATTCGTAAATCTATCATAACTTTTTACTGGTATGTCCAAATTGAATTATGTTTATTTTTTTTTATTTGTTATCGTATGTGTAATGTTTATGTAAATTTTCATAGCATCATCATGAATTTATAATTTACTAAATATTTTTTTATTAATTTTGGATTTATCAACAAAATAAGCATTACATATTTTCTGTGATGTTTAAAAATCTACAAAAATTATTTCTGCATTATTTATCTGTTTGTGCATCTTTTTCATGTTGGTAGATTTGTCTACTGAATTAAGAAAAAAAGATAAAATATATTTGAATAATTAGGTTAAATTGCTATCAAAATTTCCTCATGTTTCTGTCATGTTTTGCAAATTATATTTTAACTACTTTCTATACATTTTAAAATCATAAAAAATATTTTTCTTAATATTGAGTGTTTCTAGTTTGTTCATGATCTTATCTCATTCAATTTCATTTGTTTGTCTATGTATTATGATTTTTAGAGGTTTATCTATCAAAATCTCACTCAATTGATTGATAAAAAAATTTTATGACACACAACCCCTCCTCGTTATCTTTCTTTCTAAAAACACTACAGAAAATTGCTCCACCATATGGAGCATCCATCGAGACCGATCCGACCACCTCATGGCAATGGACCACATCCAAGCTATTCACAACGTCCTCGACCTATCAATTCCTCGGTAATCCGGAAATAAACACATATTGGCATGACTATTTATGGTCGGCTAAAATACCGCCAAAGATGTCCTTTTTCTTATGGTTGGTTACTCTTGGACGAATAAACACCGCGGATATGCTTCAACGAAAGGGATGGCCACACAATACGTCGTGCTCGCTTTGTCACTTAACCATGGAAACGATCCATTACCTATTCTTGGATTATCCCTTCCCAATATTGGGTAGAAGCAGCGACCAGCGCCCCCATCAACTTGAACCCCGGGGCTCCTCCTTCATCGAATCTTGGCATGCGAATAGACTCCAAACGGACAAAGCAATTCTTCAAATATGAGATACAACGTTTGCATCGATTGTTTGGCAAGTATGGAAAGAACGCAATATGCGAATCTCACATCAGAAAATGGGCTCGACAGCAGCGGCTACCTCAAAGGCGATTGAAAACATTTCAACATGGAACAAACCGGTGCCTTCTTCACATATAGGAGGCAGAGATATAGGGTAGTACGTGTTTTTTCAGATTTGTGTAACTAATGTAAATTCTTTATTTCTCCTCACCAATAAGTGGAGGGAGACTTTGTAAGCTCTTTTTATTTATTTAAATGACAACAAGGCAACCAATCCGGTTCCTTAATTAAAAAAAAAACGGTTTAATCCGAATCAGTCCGGTTCTTTCATTGGCGGGTTAGGACGGGGCCAGAGGCCTCCCAAAATGCATGAGTTTTATTTTTATGAGAGTTTATGTATAGTGAAGAAGATTTTTACGGGTTCTAGTCAAGGTGTTACATAAATGTCCAATATATGCAAATATTATTATGAATGATTTATGTTTTTTTTTTTAATAGGAAGGACGATGCCTACCTTTTGGATTTTCATATATGAAAAAATGATATTTACAATGAGTATTATATTTTTCTTAAGAAAGAAAAAAATAAGAAAAAGAAAATTTCATGGTCCATGATTCACAATCCAATTGACCAAAAATAAAAGAAAAAACAAAGGAATCCTAATTAGGGTTATCAAACCCTAATTTATTGACGGCCGCCGTCGCTAATGAAAGTCGCTCGTCAACATCCTTTGCCGACATTTACCTTCCGCCGATGCCGTCTTGTCCTTTGCCGACACCATGTGCCATTTGCCGGTGTCGTGTGACAGAAAATGTGGAATTTAAACACTAAATTCTCACCCGAATCTCAAGTGTTGTCCTCCATTTGCCGAGTGCCATGTGCTTTTTGCCAAGGAAGAAGAAAGAGCTTGAGATCATAACTGACCTTGCCTAATTCTGCCAAGAAAATTCATTTATACAATAATATAAAAGAGGTTTCTCACAAAGAAGAAAAAGAAGAAAAATGATGATCCCCTCAGGTCGTTGGTAGGGGTCGAGGCTGGAGGTGGTCAAGGGGAGGAAGGGGAAGGGTTGGCAAGGGGAGGAAAGGGGACGGGTTGGAGGTGGTCGAGGGAGGAAAGGGGATGAGTCTGTGCTGGTAGGGGGTCTTGGCTGGAGAGTGGACAGAGGCGGAGGTGAAGAGGAGTGAAGGTGGAGGCGAAGAGGAGTAGAGGCGGAGGTGGGGGTGGGGTTGGGGGTGGAGGCGCCGCCTCCACCCCAAGCTTGGGCTCTTTTTTTTTTCTTCTTCTTTCGCTCTTTTAGGTTTTCAGGACCATCAATATTCGGAATGTTAGAATGATTTATGTTTTAAGAAATGAATTTTCATAAGCTATCATCAACGACATAGTGCAAAACTTTCATTTTCACGAGAGGTTTATGTGTAGAAAAAATATAATTACGAGCCGTCAATTTTTTTCGACGAAATATCATAAAATGAAAATATAATGATAAATTTTTTATATTCAGAGCAATGCCTTAATGCAAGATTTCATTTTTATGACAAATGCATATGTGGAGAAATGTGTTTTTAGGGATTATATTCAAAACATTTGAGAAATTAATTTTCATAAACTATACAATGACCTTTAATAAAATATTTAAAATGAAATACGAATCTAATTTAAAAGTGATTTACACATGAAGAAATATTTTATTAGACGGAGCTATAGTTAAGTTATAGAGTTTCGATAGAATGTTTAAAATAAATTTGACGTCTCGTAATACTATTTGTCTCGTGCCTTCGAAAAATTACTTGATCTCCGAATAATTATAATGTTTATACGACTTTTTGTAGGACATATATGATATATGAGTAATTATATACAATATGCTATCGTAACATGATCTCGCAACATAATATATTCACACTATCAAATAATTTAACTTAGTTCAATCCACAATAATTATAATGTTCATATGGAAACTGATGTTAAATGGAATATCAACTAGAGATCGACCTAATGCAAGAATCAGTCACATTAATCCGGTATGTCCAATGTGTGGAATGGATAGAGAGACCACCAGTCATTTATTCTTTCTATTTTCTAGGGTTATGGCATTATGGGGTTCAGTAAATATTCCGGTACATAGAATAGACTTTGGATTGCCAATGCAACGTATAATTGCAAGCGGTATCCAACTCTTCACTCAAGAACAACTTTTCCTATTTTTGGCTTTATTATGGCACTGGTGGCAAGCCAGAAATAACTGAATTTTCAGGAATGAAGTTCCGCATATTGGCTTTATAATTGCTCAGGCGTATAGAACAGTTAGAATGGGATCCATATCGAATTCTACACAGAGTGATCTGACAATGAGTATTGCAGGGGTTCCTACAGATGAACTGAGGAGAGCATATGCTGCACTGATTATTCTGGAGATGAATGGGACAAACAAGGTATTGCTTTCATTATTAAAAATAATAAGGGACAAATTAACCATGTGAAAACAAGAGGGTTTAGAAGGCAATTATGTCCATTAGAGGGTGAATTCGAGGCGCTGAAGATGGCAATGGCATTTATCCACGATAACTATGCAGATCGAATTTGTGTTTTTTACTCAGATTCCTCAGAAATGGTTAGGATTATGCAACATAGTACGGAACAGGAGATGATACAACCATCCTCGTGGAGAGCTATACAAAGAGCTAGGGATTGTATTCTGTGGAAGAGGAGAATTAGGGATCCTACGTTCATTTGGATACCACGAGATATAAATGAGGAAACGGATAAATTTGCTAATATGGCAAGATTGCTGCAAATCGAGTACGAGGACTCTGTCTACCCTAGAATGATTTAGGGTATAGATTAAATCCCATGATGGTAATGGGAAGAACAAAGATATCTTCCCGATAGGTTTAGTTTTTTGCTTTAGATGTTTTGTGTCTTTTTGGTAGGAATAGAGAATGTAGTAGGTTAGCGCCTTAGTGGCTATGTTATGATCTTGTGGTAGTTATTTTAAGTTTCTTTATGTTTGTAATATTTGGACTTTGTATTCTCAGCTTTTATTTCAACGGGAAAAGCCTACGGGTTTATTTAAAAAAAAAAAAAACTTAGTTCAATCCACATCTTACATCTTATCGTGTTGCTGTTAATTATATTGCGAGGACATGTTACGTAAAATTACTCTTAACCTATATGTTATATATCACCACATTACGAGAACATGTTACGTAAAATTGCTCTTAACCTATATGTTATATATCACATGTATTCCACGCAAAAATAAAATGAAAATAAACTTTTAAATTGGGCCGCTTCGAAACTATTTTTCTTACAGCCCCCTGAAGAAAAGATTAGGACTAAAAAAGTCTCAAATACTACAACGCAAATTTGTTTCTTGTGCGACCTGGAAACTTTATTTAATTTTTTAAACTTAGTAGCCCGTAGGCAGGCACACCTGGAAAATTTATTCACTACTTACAAACTCAAACTAAACTAATCACATCCAAATCACCAAAAACACAAACACCAAATTCATCAAATTCATACACCGGGTCCGCCCACAATACCTCCCCCTGATTACTCCGCCCCCATAAGTTTACGCATCACATCATTACACGTAACGAGTCATTGTCAATGCCATTTCCATATTTACGCATACAAAAGGATACACAACGAAACACATAAATTCGGAACCGCATGCTTCGTTCTAAAGAAAAGGTACTCTTTACACGTTCTCACCAACTCCTTTGTAAGAAAAATTCATCAGCATACCTTTTCCACGAGGAGAAAACAAATACAAAAATCCAACTGAATCTCTCCATGTTGATTAATAAGGCCATATATCGTCAGCGGCGGATCTTATCCCAGATCAATGGGGAAACGGTAATTTAAAAGAGATTACTGTGAAAAAATTTCAAAAAATTTTGGGAAAACGATAATACATAATTTTTCAGTTTTATAATAAAATACACTGACATAATTATATATATATATATATATTTCTTCGCTCCAAAATTTAGGGAGAGCAGCTGCCCCCTAATCCCTTAATGGATCCATCAATGTATATGGTGCCTTTCAAATTCTCTCCAACATCTTCTATATCATCAATTAATAATTAATTAGCATGATAATTAACAAAAATATATTTCATTAACGATTAATCGATATATAATTAAAATATATATGAATTAATAATTTTTAATCAATATCAATTAATCGTTAAGGGTGTGTATTTTTGTTAATTATCATATTAATTAATTGTTAATTTGTGATATAGAAGATGTTGGGAGAAATTTGAGGGGCATGACATAATTATCCTTGATTAATTCTCTCATGATTGGTGTTTGATGAACCGAGTTCATCAAATCTTTGATTGGATTTGGGGGATATACTGTATATAAACTGCGGTACTTGATTAAGCGATTTACGGCTATTTTATTTTATAAAAACTGTGGTACAATCCTCACGCCAACAGGCAACCAACAAGCAGCACCATTTTCTCAAGCAATCGAGTATTGGACTCGGTCTATAGCTCCTACCAAGACTCATTCCTCCACTCACGATCTTATCTCCACCCAAAATCACATCGAAGCTAATAAGTCTTCAGATAAATCTTCGAGTTTACATTACACCTCCATGGGGAACGCTTGTATTTGTCTCTTGCCGGAGAAGAAGTATCGGAAAAGACGCCATGAAAATCCGTATGGCCGTGACTCGGCCGAGAATTCGACGGTGTCGTCGCAGTTGTCGGTGACGGTGTTGAAGGACGTGGTGCCGCTCGGCAGAGGGAATGGGAGCAGGGTGAGAGATAAGTATTACGTGGGTAGAGAGCTTGGAAGAGGAGAATTTGGAATTACGTTTTTGTGTACCGATCGAGAGAATCACGAGACTTATGCATGCAAGTCAATTTCGAAAAGAAAGCTCAGAACTGCCATTGACGTGGAGGATGTTCGAAGAGAGGTACGATTCGTCTTCTTCTTGGTGATTGATTATATCATGTTTTTGGTTCTTGACTCTGTTTGACAGGTGGCGATCATGTCGAAATTGCCAACCCATCCGAACATAGTGCAACTCAGAGCGGCATACGAGGATGACGAGGCAGTGCACCTCGTGATGGAGTTATGCGAGGGCGGTGAATTGTTCGATCGAATCGTCGCGAGAGGACACTATAACGAGCGATCCGCGGCCAATGTGTTGAAAACCATTGCCGAGGTCGTGAGAATGTGTCACGCGAATGGCGTCATTCATAGGGATCTGAAACCCGAGAACTTTTTGTATGCCGATAAGAAGGAGACTTCCGCTCTCAAGGCCATTGACTTCGGCCTCTCCGTCTTCTTCAAACCAGGTTAGTTAGTCTTAGCCACGAAAATTAAATAATTTGGTCAAATTAATAATGTTTTTGGAAATAATATAGATTAACAAAAAATTGGAATATTTTGATGAATTAGGGGAAAGATTCTCGGAGATCGTTGGGAGCCCGTATTACATGGCTCCCGAGGTTTTACGAAGGAATTACGGGCCAGAGGTTGATATATGGAGTGCTGGAGTTATGCTATATATCTTGCTTTGCGGGGTTCCTCCATTTTGGGCTGGTAATTATTTTTAGATTAATTCAACCTTTTTTTTATTGTAAATTCAAGACAAAATTTCATCGTTGTAGAGAGTGAACAGGGTGTGGCGAGGGCGATTCTAAAGGGGGCGATTGATTTCGAAAGAGCTCCATGGCCACAAGTCTCTGAAAGCGCCAAAAGTCTTGTTAAAGCAATGCTAGAAATGGACCCTAAAAAACGTTTAACTGCTCAAGAAGTCCTCGGTAAAAGATTTAATCATAGTTATTCGACATTTACAAAAATATGACTATTTTTTATTTACTTAGTAAGCATTTTCATGAAAATTTTGTTCTCGTAGATCATCCGTGGTTGCATAATGCGAAGAAGGGAAACGTTAATTTAGGAGATATTGTGAGAACAAGGCTCAAGCAATTCTCTGTCATGAACAAATTCAAAAAGATCGCAATGCGGGTAAGTATATAATTAATTAAATTAAATTAACTTTGGAATCGAGAATAAACAATATTTTGGTACAAACTTGTAGGTTATTGCTGACCACTTGTCCGTTGAGGAAGTGGAAGTCATTAGGGAGATGTTTACGTTTATGGATACAGGTAAAAAAGGAAAAGTATCGTTTGAAGAACTTAAAATTGGCCTTCAAAAGGTCGGTTCGCAATTGTCCGAACCAGAAATGAGGCTCTTAATGGAGGCGGTATGAATTTATATAACTTTTTCAATAATTACGGAGCAAAATATAAAAATAAAAATTTATTTTCGATTCAGGCTGATATGAATGGAGATGGATATTTGGATTATGGAGAGTTTGTAGCCATCACGATCCACTTGCAAAGACTTTCGAAAGACGAGCATTTGAGAAGAGCCTTTATATTTTTCGATAAGAATGAAAGTGAATATATTGAATTCGATGAATTAAAAGATGCCTTAGCGGATGAATCCGGCCATACCGACCTTGATGTAGTGAATGTTATCATGCAAGAAGTCGATTCAAATAAGGTTCGATTTTAAAATCCTTAATTGAATAGCCATGGGTATATAAATGTCATTATGATTATACGGGTTATATATGTATAAATAGCATAAACTTGTATTTGATTGATCAAATTTTGTTGCAGGATGGGCGAATTAGTTATCAAGAGTTCGTAGCGATGATGAAATCGGGTACGGATTGGAGAAAAGCATCGCGCCAATATTCGAGAGAGAAATTTCAGAATCTCAGTTTCGACTTAATGAAAGACGGAACATTACTTGTGGGACGCTAATAAGATGTTACCGTGCGGTTCCGTTATTTATTTATTTTATTGGTTTCGTGTTGATAGTTTGTATATATGGTGTAGAATGCTGGAATTCTCCATTTCTCTTAGTTAGATTGTGAGATTTATTTTTGGATTAAGAAATTGGGAATTAGGGATCTGATTTCGCATTGTCATGTAGATATGTGTACAGTATGATTTCGCATTTTTTACAATATCCAAAAAAGAAATTGGGAATTCTTTGTATTGAACATAATAAACAGAATCCACTATGTTATTTCGGTTGCTTGATTGATTTATATTCTATTAGTTTTCTCCCTGTGCAATTGCGCGAACGTCTTTGAGTCTGCCATGAATTATTTTTTCTTAATATGTAATATGATTCTACGTTTTTTTTATCCGAATGTTCACACATCTGTGTTTTGATATATTTTTAACCTCCTATTTTTTTGGATATTGCAAAAAAATCTCTATCTTTTTGTACTAAAAAAACCCCTCTACCAAACTTTTATTTCCAAATATCACTTATGGATGATATTAATTTTATTTTATCAAGATACTTTTCTATTTTCAAATGTAATAATTAATTTTTTTTTGTTATTTTTTATTAATTTTATCAATTTTAAGAAAATCCATAAACATTTCTTAATATGTGATTTCAAAAATATAAACTTATTACATGTTGTGTTTATATAATTTTAATATTTCATTTATTATTCATCAAAAACTAACTTCAGATAATAATAAAATAAACAACAATAAATAAATACCTTGAAAATATATTGATAGAAAAATATCTGTTTAAACATCTACTTTTTTTTTTCATTCTCCTTTCATGTATTTTTGTAATAATTTCCTGATATTTTATTTTTTAAATATTTGCAAGGTGTTCTTTTAATATTGTTGTTCATCTTATTATTATTTTATGTTAGTTTTTCAGGAAAAAAATATAAAAGTAAAATATATATAATGTATGAAATATTAAAATTATATAAATATAACATATAATAATAAAATTTTAAATTATTATATGCTACAAAAAATTTAGGATTTTTTAAAATTAAAAAAAATAACAATTTATTTTAATTACTACATATGTAAATTTAGGTTTTTTTTTACAATATCCAAAAAATTTAGGGGTTTTTTTTTGAAATTTTTTAATATTTAATTGAGACAAAAAATTTGAATAAACTTAGTCCACAATAGACCAATGTTCATGTAATTTTTACATAGTTAGTTTGTATGGATCTTGTTCAAATCAAATGAATAACTAACTAATTTGGACCTTTTGATCAAGATCAAATTGTCATGATATGGTATTTTAGGGAAACAATGATTTCTGTAGAATTATACATAAGATATAATAAGCCATACATAATTTTTTCTTCTAATTTTCTCGTTCATTTGTAAATAAAAAATAAAAAAGTATCATTTTCAAAAATTTTGAACCAAATTGGATATAAAGTACTCACACAATTTTTTTGTATGCTTTTTATAAAGGGTAATCCTGACATTTCATATATATCTCATTATATTAAATATTTTTGAGATTTTATAAGAGTAAATATGGTATTTTGAGATTTTATTTTTCCCTACTTTCTCATTGTCTCATAAAAGCCCATAAATACTAGAAAACAGGCCCAACATTATTAAAAGACCAATAATAGTCCAAATATATATGCACCGGTAGTATCACGCACTGAACCTGTTCGACGAAATGCTCCACTGAGGCTTTGATAATCCTTCTGGCTGCTTCTCCATGAGGTTTCTCCAGCTCAATGCTTCCATGGAAACTACAGTTCGGTTCTGTAGTACAACCAGTCCTCTCCATCCATTTCTTCGTGCCAAGCGCTTCAGTACCACTCAAGTTTCTTGCTCCGTAATCACCACTACGACCCAGAAATCCGATGAATTACTGGTGGTGGTGGGCGGTGGGGCGGCGGGGATATATGCCTCCATTAGAGCCAAAAGCTTAGCTCCTAAGTTGAAAGTCCTTGTCATTGACAAGGGCAAACTCTTATCCAAGGTAATTCTCATTTATTTTGTCCAAAGATTTTATTTACTATTTACACCATTTTATCATCTCCCTTGTAAATCTTATAGGTGAAGATTTCTGGTGGAGGAAGATGCAATGTGACCAATGGCCATTTTTTCGAGCCAATGGTATAATGTGACCAATAGTCCAATTAACATTTAAATAAAAATCCTAATATTTACATATTTATTGTTCAAATGTAGAGATTGGCTGAAAATTATCCAAGAGGGAATAAAGAATTCAGAGGTTCTTTCTTCAATAAACACGGCCCACAAGATACTATGCAATGGTTTTGTGATCATGGCATCGAATTAAAGGTTTAAATTTCAAAATTTTATTTCTACCCAATTTTCTATTTTTTTTATTAATTTGAAGATTAAATTATATTTATATTTATTTTTCTTAGACTGAAAATGATGGAAGAGTTTTTCCTATTAGCGATAACTCGGCTTCGATAGTAGATTGCCTTCTCAACGAAGCAAGAAAACTCGGAGGTAGTTTTGCATTAATGCCCTATAATACTACTGAATTACAATAAAAAAGTAATTTTTATTTTTGGTATTTTTGCAAGTTTCACTGCAGACTGGGAAAACAGTAACAAATATATCTTTAATCGACGAAGAAAAATTTGAAATAAAAATTGAAAAAAGGACAATGAATCTTGTTGAAAAAGTCGAGGCTAATTACGTCTTAATTTCTACTGGAAGTAGCCCTCAGGTTTTTCATTTAATTTTTTTAATTATTGTCTAAAAATTATGGAACTTTTTTTTGTTAATTTGATAATTTTAATAGGGATATTCAATTGCTTCGAAACTTGGTCATTCTATAATAGATCCAATGCCGAGTTTGTTCACATTCAAAATTTCCGATCAAAATCTCATAAACTTATCTGGAGTAATAATTTTATTTTAAATATATATTCTTTTTATTCTTTTTGTAATAATTTATGGTGATTTGTATGGTACATTAATAATTATATATAGGTTTCATTTTCGAAAGTTAGAGTAAAGTTGAAGATGGATCATGTGAAGAAAAATATACCTGAACTAACTCAGGCATGTAAATTTCAATTTATATTTTTTAAAAAAGATAGGGGTATTTTTGAAAAAAATCGTTATTTTTCATATAGGTGGGTCCTTTGTTAGTGACACATTGGGGACTTAGTGGACCAGTAATTCTGAAATTATCGGCTTGGGGTGCTAGAGAATTATTTCACTCAAAATATACAGGTAATTTAATTATTGAGAAATTTGCAGAAAAGTCCCTGAATTATAAGAAATTGCAAACAAGCCCCTATATTCTTTAATACTTTTTGAAATTTGAAACAGGGAAACTATTAGTAGATTTTATGCCAGATATTCATACTCAAGAGGCGAAAGATATTCTATTTCGACACAAAAATGAATTTGCAGTTCGTTTTTCTTTTCTTAATTTACAATTTTTTATGTATTTCATCAATTTATCATATTATTAATATAATAATGAAATAAAAATGGAATTTTTTTTATGTAGAAGGGTAAAGTGAGTAATTCATTTCCTTTGCAATTCGGTCTGACAAAAAGATTTTGGAAATATTTAATCGATCACGAGGTGATTCTTTAATTCAATAATTTTTATTTAGAAAATATTTGAATTATATATTAATAAAAATAATATATATTTCAGGGTTTAGATGGTGAAATGTATTGGGCTACAGTTTCGAATAATAATTTGAACTCAATTGCGGTTCTGCTCAAACAATTCCAATTTGATGTTGCTGGAAAGGTATACTTAATGATGTATTTTATATAAAGATAAAAAAACTTTATATTTTAAAATATATTTTGTAAAATTTTGGTTAATGATTTAGATACTTAATATAGGGTCAATTTAAAGACGAGTTTGTCACAGCTGGAGGAATTCCACTTTCAGAGGTTCCACATTATTTTCATAAATAAATAAAAATAAAATCATTATTTTATTTACTACTTTATTTATTTATTTGTTTCATGGCAACAAATTAAGGTGTCACTTAACACCATGGAGAGCAAAAAGTGCCCCAACTTATTCTTTGCCGGAGAGGTACGGAATATATATTTAGAGAAAATATAAATATATAGTTTTTTATTTACAATTTATATTTGTTAGAATTATAAAAATTAGGCGAATCTCATCTTTGCGTTTCTCTGTAGATTCTGAATGTGGATGGAATCACGGGCGGATTCAACTTTCAGAATGCATGGACGGGTGGATATATAGCCGGATCAACAATAGGAACATTATCATCAAAACTTTATCATAATAAAAAATCATCAAATCTTGTTATTAAACAAAATTTGATAAACCAAACATGTACAAATTATTAAAATAAAATTCAAAACGACTCGTTCGTTTTCTTGACAAATGCTTCTGTTGTATCTCTTAATATTGGCCCTCGAATTCCTTTCTGTCTCTCTCTAAGAATCCATCGAGCTCAATTTTCCATTTTTTGCCTGCACTGTAATTCTTTTTTTCGTGCATCGAATACAACTCGCTTCTTGTCGTCATGCTGGGTTTGGTTAGTTTTATTTTTTTTGGACTTTGAATACTCGCGGAGGATTGGAGTCCACGTAAAGAGCAAGAAAGGCATGGACCAAGAAAGCAACAAGTACGACATTTCGTCGTAGAGTAAGAATCTACCAAGACTCAATACAAGTGCGAAAATAGAGATCATTGATCCGTATTTTTCTGCCAACGTGTACGATCCATATTGTGGTGCCATCGCATTCGTAGGTCTCTGTGGACTTCTTTGGCATGGAGACGAAGATACAGATGCACAAGATGACGAAACTATTGATTTATCGAATGAAGGTTTGGAGATTTGAGTAATGGGCGATTTGATAATTTTGGACTTCCCTCGAGATTTTCGATTAGTCTCGTTCGGCAGCGGTGTCATGATCATTTTGGACTTCCCCTTAGATTTTTGGATATTCGTCTCATTTGGGAGTGCGGATGGGACCATTACCGAGATTGAGGTTCTCGACGAGGACGAAAATGGATAATCTGCGATATATATGGATCTAGAAGAATTGGATTCGGAAGTGGAACCACTGGACCTATCCGATGAGTACACACCAGATAGTTCCTCTTCGTCATGTGTATTCCATCTCGACCTCATCATTGCCTATTTCAAATATCCAAATATCCAAAACATCATGACAAATAGTATACAAAATAGATGAATAGTTTAAATGATTGAGGAATTATATAAACCTACGTTCGAGGATGAGCGAGATGAAGACGCAGATATAGGTTCTTGCGCCGATTCATGCCTCTTCTTCTTCTTTCTCCTCCTCTGAGAAAACAAAAAACACCAAATGTTCAGAAAATTCCATTTTTTTGATAGAATTAATGATCTTATTCATAATTAAAAAAAACAAGTCACTCGAAATAGATTTTCCAAGTTTCTACCTTGCTGGTGGCACATTTGATAGAATTAATGATCTTGTCCATAATTTTGCTTCCTGCATGCTTATCGTGGCGGCGATGATGAGATCTCTCATCGGCAATTAGATGACCTTGTTGCTCCGTCTTGGCATTTTTTTTGAGAAAAAGCTCCATCTTAACATTGATGAGGAAAAGAAGAAGAATGGCTTACATATAAAGATAATTCTTCAGCTTTACTAAGATTGTTCTAACCATTCGTACCGTTTTTATCGAACAATATCACTATATTTAGGAAACACAACCAATAACACGCTTTGAACGTCTTTCTGAAGATTATGATGAGATGCACTGAAAATCATAGTTAAGAGACAGGTTACATAACTCTATTTTGTTATTATGAAACTATTTTTTATAATAATATAGTAATATGAAGTTGTACAAAGTTGAAAATCAGTTAATACAAGACGATATTTCATCTGTACTGTCGCAAATTCTCAAAGCATTTAATTGATATCGTACACATATAAAACTAGAAAATATCATGGATATCCTTACAAAATATAGAAAATATTATGTATAATTGTATACCTCTTTTTTTTGTTTTGAAAAAGGATAATTTCTCGATCATCCTTGACTTGTATTAATAAATTAAAAATAAAATGATTACATAGTTTGTAAGCACTATAAAAAATGCAAAAAAAGAAAGGTCTAAATGACTTGGGCTATGAAGTCAGTAGGTTTTTCTTCGATAACCTGAACCACTGAATCGCATCACCATATGCTATTTTAGCAACATGTAGCGGTTGAAGATTAATAATTGTATAACCCTATAAAATATAAGAAATATAATACCTGTAGCTCATTTACTATTTGTTTTAAGAGATCCACGACGAACCCTCCCCTCGTTTCTTTTTTTTTTCTTTGCAATTTTAAGCTCATTTAAAAAAAATACAACTTAAAAAAAACAAGAAAAGTGTGTTTTTCTTATCTCTAGTATTTTGCAGTGTTTTAAAAACCGGACCGGACCGGTCGGTTCAACCAAATATTTTATTTGTTTGATCTGTGAAATTTTGTAAAGGAAGAATGTGATCATATGTATGAGATATCCGATAAAGATTGAAACTAGCAGGAACGTAGCGGAATCGTTTGTAAAACCGCTCTCTCTACTCAATCATGAATGTCATGCGAAGACTATAGATATTGAGATACCTAGAGGAGGAAGAGACTTCAGTGTAGTGATCTAAACTGATAGTCCGCCTATGTTATAGTTGTAAACGTTGCATTGACCAATACTTAATCTATATTATTGCACTTTCAAAAAATTAATATTTATTTAAATTTTCTTTGCATTTACCTTATATAAAAAACGTGTGCGGATTGTGTAATTTGATTACATGAACCTTGATTTGGATTTGTGTGAGCGTCTACATAACACGTGATTATGTTAAGTAAAATCATCACACCATAAGTTACCATTTGTAAATTGTCCCTAGTCATGATTATGATGCTTAGGAGAAGTATATCTATTATAGGATAATAGACTAAACGTGTACACTAGTATATTTGCCGAGGAGATGATTATGTTTTGCTAATCATAGAACAAAGTTGTTTGTCGAATCAAAAATATGGATATGTATTAGGTTAAACATATTGGACTTGACCAAAGTGCGAGACCATAACACGGTTTAGTCATTGGAGATAGATCCGCAACGAGTAGGATTTTGGTTCTTCACACTTGAGGTGACCATTGATCGCTTTGCGTGCGATACTTAGATGTGGTCTTCCATTGCCTGTAAAAGGACTGCCAAAATGATCATTTATTAGGTATTGCCCGAAACACGACATTCGATGTGAGTTGTCAAGATAAGAATTGTTTCTTTCACGAGAAAGAGATAATCCTTTTCGTGCGTTACAACGGACATGCTCGAGATTATTTAGTATGTGATATTGAATAATCCGTTATAACGCAGGAAAACGCGTTACAACGGAAGTACTCAAGGTCCGTTACAACGCAGGAAATGTTGCGTTGCAACGGAAGTGCTCGAGATTACATATGTACAAGATTACCGTACTGTCCGTTACAACGGGCCATATGTAGCGTTGTAACGGACCTATTTATGTAAGTCTTTTTTAGTATATAATGATATACATTGTTATATATATATATGATATATACCCTTTCATGCGTCCTTATCCTATTAAGCATAAATAGGATGTTTCTCTCTCCTCTATTGGTGAAAATCAGTCAAATCACTCTAGCAATTGTTGAAAGAGTGCGACAAAAGGGAGAAAGAGAAAAGAGGAGAAAAAGACAATTTCTTTGTCAGAGAATCGAATAATCGAATCATGCATGTTCACACATGTCTCGTCTAAGCAGTTGTGTGTTTGACCGAGAGACTACAACTCATGGTGGATACGCGTAGAGGAGTTCACGCTTGTGATTCTTCGTTTGTGATCAAACCGGAGAACTAAACGAGAAGGAAGGATGTGGAAGCATGTGTGCGCGAGAAACACGAGAAGACAACCAGAAACGTGTCAGGACGGTGGGAGACGTGTGGGCGTGAGACGCACAACTAGTCACCAGCGTGACAACGAGAAGTAGAGCAAAGAAGAAAGAAATCAACCCTTCGAAAATGATCAATTTCACGCGGCATTGTTCTATCTTCGATTACATCATAACCTCGAAGAGACGGTGCGATCTTAGGATTAGGAAACCGGACCGGACCCTCACTTCTGTTGGGCGGGACCCGGGATCGGACGATTCCCTTCACTGATTCCTCCTCTCGGACACACCATTCCATTGTGGTGTCCAGGTGGAGTCAATTGTGAAACAATTCTACAATCTTTGAGATGATTTTCAAACTCATATATCAAATATTCGCCTCCTCGATCCGATTGAATGGCTTTAATTTTCTTGCCAAGTCGATTTTGAACCTCATTCTGAAATTCTTTGAAAATTTCAAAGGATTCTGCTTTATGACGCATCAAATAAATATAGACATATCTACTACGATCGTCGGTAAACATAATGAAGTATCGATAGCCTCCTCTTGCCTCGGTACTCATCAGTCCACACACGTAAGAATGTATAAGTTCCAATAAATCCTTGGCTATTTTTCCTATCTTGGAGAATGACGTTTATTTCATCTTGCCTAGTAAACAAGATTCACATTGCCCACACGAATCAAATTCGAATGAGTCTAGTAAACCATCTTTATGGAGTCTAGATATGCATTTCTCATACACTTGGTCTAGACGGCAATGCCAAAAGAAAGTACGATTATCAACATTTGGTTTAATCCGATTTGTTTCAAAGTTATAAATAGAATTGTCGTTCTTGTGATCGATATCCAATACATAAAGACCATTTTCTAATAGAACATTTTCATAGAATAAATTATCCTTGCATATCGTAAATTCGTTATTCCTAATAACAAAGTTATAGCCACCATTGTCTAGCTTCGACACAATAATAATGATTTTACTTAAACTTGACACATAATAACAATTATTAAGCACTAATACAAGTCCACTCGACAAAGTTAGATTTACTTCTCCTACGGCAAACGCATCAACTTTTGCTCCACTCACCACACGGAGATCAACTAACCCTGGTATCTTGCTCACAATATCTCTCTCTCTCCATCCGAAAATCCGAAAATCCCACTCTAATCACTCCATTTTCGCACAAATGGCAAGCCGCAGGGGAAAGAAGGTTGCTTCCAAGCCTGCAAGAGGACCTGCTCCTCGGTTTGACTTCAACGACACCGGCAATACCTACTTGTTCAGAGATGCCGCTGCCGGAGTTAGTTATCGCGAAAAATACTCGAAAAAATCGATGAGTATCGGGTATTACTATCAACTTCCCTCAAATATTCCCATCCTATCCAATATTGTTGATTCCATCGAAGATCTGTGGCAAATTGCGGGGTTGTGCTCCCTCAATCGCACTTCGTATGAGGTAGTCACGAAATTGTTCTATACGAATGCCGTTTTCAACTACGAGGACAACGAAATCAAGAGTTATCTTTTCGGACAATCCCTCACCATCAACGTGGAGTCGCTTTGTCAATGGCTCGGGTTAGTGAACGACGGGGAACATACCTATATTAGTCGTGCCGACCAAGTTCACGACACCGCCTATAGTAAAATTGAGAAGTTGGTTACCAACGACAGTCTCGTTTCTTCGGCCACTCAACTCTCGGCACCTCTTCGTTTCGTGTGGCAAATTGGTAATAATATTTTAACTCCCGTCTCTAAACTTAAAGCAAATTTCGACAAACGAAACATAACCCTACTCTACCGATTATGGTACGCGAGTGAAGATCGCATCAACATTCCGATTCTCATCCTCAAACACATGGAATCGATCATGCGTCTCAAGGTTTCCTCTCTTCCATATGGAAGCATCATCGCCTTAGCATGCGACCAATTGGACATCGAAATTCCAACCGACCGATGGGACCTCGGACGCACCGAGCCCACAAACCTAGGATCTCCCAAACACCTAACTCGAATTGGATACTCCGACAAGAAAATCGGTCAATTGGATTACTCTCAAACACAAGGTGGAAGAAACCCTACCCTCATAGAAAATTGGGTGATGGACGAACCTTCGGATCGCCACAAATTTCCTAATAATCCTACCGAGTGGACCCAACCTCCCGATGATGCACCGGTTCCCCCGCGTAAACGGAAAACAAGAGCTACAACAAGTGCGGGCACGTCTAATCCGACCACCGATGACTCACATGCACCGGGCTTCAATATGGAGGAGATACGTGGCATGATTGAAGCCATGCAAACTCGGGCTCACGAGTAAAGTGTGTGGGTCCGTGATCAAGTGGCTGAGGAACATGAACGGACTAGAGCACACTCCACCAAACTCTTCAACGATCTTTATGCTCACCTCGACTCTCGTTTCGGACCGTGGAATCCTCCTCCGGACGCACCACCACCATTTCATCCGGATGAACCATGGAACCTTGGAACCGATGACCCTTCCGAGTATAATCCGGATGGCCCGACTCTTTAAAACCTATCCCTCCGCCTCCAACTATTCCCTCGATTATTAAATCATATTTTCTAATTTAAATCCTTGTTTAGCGTGTAGTAGCATGTGTGTTGGTGTTTGCATGATATGGAGTCGTATTATTAGTATGAATTTATGGTATGTTGTAGTTCATGTCATGTTTTATTAGTTTAAAAAAAAAATGGTATATCTATGTATTAATGATTATGAGTAACATGATTTTTCCATTATATGTGTTTCAAAACTCTTATTTTCATCACTTTTGTGAAAATCATGACTCCACCCACAAGTCACTACCTACTTGCTAAAATACTTCCTATCTACGAGCCTACGAATGAAAAATTCAAATTTTTAGGGGGAGCTCGTATTTAGGGGGAGCCTTCCATTTCCTTTCTATTCGCTCCCTTTTGATCATTTCAAAAAGGGGGAGAAAAGATATCGTACGGAAATTTTTTCGATAACTGACAAAACTCTCCGAATCAACAGTGTTTTGAAATTAATCAAAAGGGGGAGTTTGTTAATCCAAATATCCTAAGGTTTGATTATATCAAAACACTGTCAATACTAACGGTTTCAGTTAAGACCAACTTGTAGGATAAGTAGGTTCAACGGACTAAGGATCATCAAAAGAGACGATTGAAGAATTCAAGACGAAGATCATCTGTGAAAGGAAAGGTGTCAAGACGTTGAAGAATTCAAGACGTCGAACCTTTCCGTGAGTTGGGATCATCAAAATAAACCATAGGAATTCCAAAGAACTTCTCATACTTATCAAGGTCAAAAGATAAATTCGAAACACGATGAAATGGAAAATTGGAAAATCACCATACCAGATTATAGTTCGTTCGAACGAACAACACAGTGCGTTCGAACGAACCCTCAGTTCGAACTAATGAACATCATCAGTTCGAACGAACCAAGACCTGGTATGGTGAGGAAATAGACAACACTAGACACAATTAATATTCGTTCGAACGAACATTCATGGTTCGTTCAACTCATAGAACGAACTCCAAATCACTCCAAGTTAGTTCGAACGAACAATACAGTTAGTTCGAACGAAAAAAGATCTGGTGTTGTAAGAAAATATACCATAACTAGACACAATTAATATTCGTTCGAACGAAGTTATTTGTTCGTTCGAACGAACCTTCATGGTTCGTTCCAAGATTCATAGAACGAACTATGAACGAATCCATGTCCGTTCGAACGAACTTTTGGGTCTGTTCGATCGAACCCATCGTGTTTATGAATATTTCATTTGAAACGGCTAGTTCAAATTACAGTTAGTTCGAACGAACCTATCAATTCGTTCGAACGAACTATGTAATTTTTGCACAGTTTGAGTGGATTCTATGAGTTATATAAATAGAACCATTCATACCTTTCTCTCTCCAACTTCTTTACAAAAACTTATTCTACATCCAAAAGAGAGAAAGACTTCAAGCCGTGATTTCCCTAATCTCTTGATAGTGTGATTCAACCTTCTAGATCCAAGATCTATCTTCGAATCTTTTCTTCTATACGATTCCCAACTCACGTGACCGATCACATTGTAGTTCGTATTAGAAACGTGTAATAGGCTAATTCTTGAATTGTAAAGCCCGCCATAGATCGATATAAAACGTGTAAATCGATCTAGGCAAAACCTTGTACGAGTGAGTTGGAATTCAATCGAACGCCGAAACGGCACAAGGCCTTCCCGGAGACGTAGGTACTTGCCACTAATTGAATCGGTCGATTAAGCAAGTAACGGGCGAGTTAAAGCTACAAAGCAACCACCTACCGAACTCCGTAACAAACATCGTGTGTTCATCTCTTCGGTATTTGCATTATATTAATTCTATCATTTTAAGCTTCCGTAAAATTGAGAATTGGTACACCTTAATCGAAAATTATAGATTAGGATTACCTATTCACCCCCCTCTAGGTTAGAATTAACCAACAACTTAGACCTTGGTCTCTTACGATCCCCTCCTTGAATCATTAAAATATTCCCGACATCACGCGCCTTGGAATTCTCGGATGTCTTAAGCATCTCCGTCTCAAAATTCTTTAGCATCCCATGCAATTCAGGGATCGTCTTATTCATCAAATGCATATGATAATTTGTCACAAAGGTGGAGAACATAGGTGACAACTCACATAAGATCAAATCTTGTTGCATTATTGACGACACTTTTTCCCCAAACTTCTCTAGACGATCTGTGAGAGCTTGTGCCTTTCAAATGTGAGTACTCACCGAATATCCTATAGACATCTTACAGTTTACCAATTCTTTAAGTGTATTAAACCGTTCAATCCACTCTTGCTTTTGAAACATTTACTTGTTAACATGTTCAATTATATGTGCATCCGAATCCTCAAACTGTTTTTGAAGACTAGCGTCATTTGACTACTTTTTAAGTTTGTCAAAAGCGTATTTTTCATCATCCGTAGCTCCCAGGGCCGGTTCCACAAGTCCCGTGTCTGACACGTGACTCTTTCCCTCATGCATAAGAACAATTCTTAGGTTTTGGTGCCAGTCAATATAGTTCCGACCAACGAGCTTTCCTTTTTCTAACCGCACGTACTCAATCTATATTCTTATACAATCCAATAACTCCTCAAGACCCATATTTTTTATCAAATTGGTAACCCTCATACCAACTCGGAACTCCAATTATGATTTTCAACGAAATTTGAACCAACATGATGATCACAAATCATTTATTTAATTTGGGTAGTCATAATGCCTTGCTAGAGGCCAATTATGATTTTCATAGTTAAATGGAGATTTAATATGCTGCACACAATAAATAAACCTATAGGGTCACACACAAAGACAAATTTGGATTGGACATAGAAAATTAGATCAAGATGAAGGTGTGTAAGCATTAGATGCTACATGCATGTATGGATGCAAGAGATTTAATAATCAGAATTAATTCATTTGGGGAAATGAAAGATTTGGAACTGATTATAAATACCCACCTATTTCTTCATAGAAGGAAATAACCTTTTTGAGGGTTTTCGTTCTCAATATTCAGAATAGAGAGAAAGAGAGAAACCCTAGCCGTCAACCTAATTCTATGAGATAGAAAAGTGAGAGGTGACATCATATTTTCTGAAGGGAAGGATCCGACTAGCATCGGAGGTCTTCACATCCGGTCTAAACGAGTCGCGCGTGGATACCGATAGAGGGTGGTGCCGGTTAAAATATACCTAACGTGATCTCTGCAAGCATCCTTCAACCAGATTGGAACTAAATTCGAGGTGAAATTTTTGAAACTCTTCCTTTATATCTAATTAGCAATACACAAAAACATGGCTTTAGGGATTCGGGTGGGTTCCGCTGCGTAATAAGGTTGCCCGAAATCATAACAAAAAGAGACTATAAATATCAACTTCTAGGTTTAATCCTCCTCAGATTTCACCTTTCTTTGAGTCTTTGCTAAGAGAAAAAAATAGAGGTATAACAGGCATAACATCTATGATTGGGTTGAAAATGACATAAACTTCAGGCAATTTGGCGTTTGGACAATACCTTGCCTGAAACTTTGTTTTTGACAACATTTGTCAAAACTTCCCTTAGACCTTTATTTTTTCGATCACGTACTTGAATTACACGGATATCCCCACATCTTATGCCTTGGATTTCATGGATGCTACAACCATCGCCGATTCAAATTTGTATTGCATCTCATGCAATTTCGGGATCGACTTATCCATCAAATGCATATGATATTCGGTCACGAAGATCAAATCTCGTACCATCAACATGTGAGTGTTAATAAAAGACCCCCAAGGCGTCTCAAAGTTAACCAACTTTCAAATTTAAGGGGACAGACAAGCAGTGACACACACATTTTTGATGTGTCACTTTAACATTTAACACTTTCAAATTTAACATTTTAATTCATGATTTAACATATTAATTATATGTTAAACCATGAATTAAAATGTTAAATCATAAATTAAGATGTTAAATCATGAATTAAGATATTAAATTTGAAGGTATTAAATGTTATGGTGACACATCAAGAATGTGGGGAGAGGCTACGGAGAGGTGCTTCAGTGCTCTTTAAAAAATATATTCATATTCATATTAGAATGCAAGATGTAATTTTTAGAGAAGCAAAGCGAGGTAATAGGATAGGAAGGTATATCGTTATATTTCCTTTACTTTCTTCAGTTCTGTGGGCTCCTTTTTTTTTTTTTGTCTTAAATGAAAGGTTCTTAAACCAGCACGTATATGCTTCCTTCAGGCATAAATAAAAGGGGGATTTACATATTTACCCCTTGTTAAATTTAAAATTACATATTTACCCTTCTTAAAATTAAAATATCATATTTACCCTTTGTTAAATCTAAAATATTATATTTATCCAAAAATTAAAAACCGTTCAATTTCTCCGTTAAAACTAACGGCCAACCTTTAAATATTTTATCTTTTACATATTTACCTTTCTAAAAACCTCAATATCATATTTACTCTTTTAAAAATAAAAATATCATATTCACCCTTTACAAAATAAAAATATCAATACTGTAATATTATTTAAATTATAATTGGGAAATCAAATTATAAAAAATATAGTAGGATTTAGAAAACAAAGAAACTAAATTACATTATTTTTTTTGTTTTAAATTGGACGGTAAATATGATATTTTGTTTCGAAAGGGTAAATATGATATCTTTGTTTTGAAAAGGGTAAATATGAAATTTTTATTTTTAAAAGGATAAATATGATATTTTAGGTTTTTAGAAGGGTAATTATGTAAATGGTAAAATAATAATTTTAAAGATTAACCGTTAGATTTAACGGAGGAATTGGATGGTTTTTAATTTTTGGGTAAATATGATATTTTAGATTTAACAAAGGATAAATATGATATTTTCATTTTAAGAAGGGTAAATATGTAATTTTAGATTTAACAAGGGGTAAATATGTAAATTCCCCTAAATAAAATAACAATACTTTACAAGTCCAGAGTATCTTTCCAAAGTTATTTGCAAAAAAGCCGTCATCTTTATTCAAGAGAATCACATTCCAGTGCAAGAAAACCCTTGATCAATCCTTTCACCTTTTTGGACCGTTAGATCTTAATCGTTCAATTCAAAATCTCACAAATACTCTCCATTTATAAGTTCACTGGAGATTATAGGAAGGTATATCGTTATATTTCTCTCCGTAGTACTCTCAGTCATCATTTTTGTCTATGTCATCGGATCACGGTCCCGGCGCCGGCCATCTCGGTAGCTCCGCCGGAAGTAACGATCAACGAGCCTCTACCGCTCTTGATTCCTCTTGGATTCGCCGTCTCCATGTCAGCTCCACTGTCCTGTCTCCGAGAACGCAAACGGTCTCATCTAACGAGTCTCGTACACCTGAAGTACCCAATCTTGTTGCAAGATTTTCTGCTTCTAGGGTTGTAAAATCTGAAGAGGAACACGGCGAGGAGGAGGTGTCTGGATTCGGTCCGTTCCAGTTTAAGGCGACGAACCAGCGGTTAACTAGCCAGATTCCGATTCTTGAGAATGCAGGGTTGGATGGTGAGCAAGTTTTTGCTGATAGAGATGGTGAATTGAAGGTTTCACCTTTTTCTCGGTTCTGCCCACCCTTGCCTACTACTCATCTCGCATCTCCGAAATTTCCGCAGCGCCTATTCTCGACGCATACAAGTTAGTATCTTGTAAACCTACCATTTACTCAATTTTGATACAATCTTTAACAGAACCTATCTAATTTGATATTGTTCTCAGATTACCATGGCGGGGATACCGATACAGCTCCAATTGCAAGACTTACGGTTAGAACAAAACTTGTGAATTTTGAATTTGTTTCACACTTTATAATATAAGGTTCCACTTAATTGGACTTTGTTTCGTTGAATTTCGATCAGGAGCGAGTCCCCAATATCAGGAATCAAGAAGAAGAGCCTTTCTCGTACTGGAATATGGGGCGATTTAATCGGGCTTCTCAAATTCCATTAGGGAATAATTTGCAAATGAAAAGAAAACCAATTAGAGATATGTTTTCCTCTGTTAAATTTAGGAGGTCTGGTGATGAACTATGATGATATTTAACTCGAACTATTTGGCTTATGTAGGAAATTTAGGGAATGAGAATTATGAATTAGCTTATGGGTCCAGTTTAAATGAGATGAGTACTTAAAAACTAATGAAATTCAATGTTATCGTAAATGAGTAATTTGGGTACAACGATTATCTCCTTTATTTGGAGGTATATTGTTTTGGTTATCATCCTTTACATATTAATATAGTGAGCGTGCATGTTTTTTTATTCATAACACAAACTTGAGATTCTATTTATTTATAAAAAATGAAAAAATTACAAATCTTCATCTTCATTTTTTTTTGTCATTATGTGTTTTTTTCCATGACCGTGCTTAAAAAAGTAAAACAGAAAGAAGAAAAAGAATTAAGTTTTAACCCACGTTTTCAATTATAATTATAATTATAATACAAGATAATTTTGATGGACTATTTTGCAATTTAAAGCTCACAGCATGTTTCAATCATTCTCAGGTCCTGCTAGTCTAAGGGCATTTGAACCGAAAAACATTTCTCAGGTCTGCTAGTCTAAGGGCATTTGAACCGAAAAAGAAAAGAAAAGAAAAGAAACTAACACACAAATTTTTATTTTTCAAAAATTTATTAAAAATACACAAATACCTTAAAACACAATCAATTATCCCAGTTTCTAAAAAATGTCAAAATTGAACTGTAACACAAACAAAATACTCAATTTTCATTATGCCCTAAAAAATAGTCCGTAATAAAAAACTAACACATACATATTTGAATTTTCATATTGTCATCCAAATACTCCGTAAAGGAATACTATCACACGCAAATTTCTATTTTTTCAAAAAATTCTTAAAAATGTTAAAATTGAAGTGTAACATCTTAAAAAACGATCACTTATCCTATTTTCTAAAAACTATAAAAATTGATGTGTAAGAAGATCAAAATACTCAATTTTCCTGATGTCCTAAAAATACTCCGCAATATAACACTAACACACACATATTTATATTTATTTAAAACATTTCTTAAATATGCAAATAAGAGAAGTATGAACAACTTCAAAATATATCTATTATCTCGTTTTCTTAAAACTTTTTAAAATTGAACTGTACCACGAGCAAAGTACTCAATTTTTATGTTGTCCTCGAAATATTCAGTAATATAAGACTAACACACACACATTTGTATTTTTTTCAAAAATTTCTTAAAAAATGCAAAAAAGTAAAGTATAACACCTCAAATAAATCAATTATCCTATTTTCTAAAAAATATCAGAATTGAGGGGTAACACGAGCAAAATACTCAGTTTTCATGATATCCTAAAAATACTCCTTAATATAAGACTAACAAAAACATAAATTTTTTTTCTTTTCAAAAATGACTTAAAATTGCAACGAGTGAAGCATAACACCTTAAAATTGCTACAACCCGACATTGATTATCCCTACGACAAGACGATCCCCTATGACCATCGTGGTTGCGACGTCAATTATCAGTCCAAAGGATTAATTCCCCCGTATATGGGAAGGGTTATATACGCATGGTACAAGGGTTTCATCTGCACTAAGGGTGATCTTGCATTTAACCAAGGAGGTTTCTCGGTTACCAGGCAGGACGCTTGCGGATTACTCGACAACAAAGCCTTGACTGCTTCAGTAAGCACATTTCTTTCTATTTGACCTAATTCAATCCCTAATTCCACTTTCCCACACTGCCTTTAGGTCGTTGATGCAGTTTTGTTCATCATGCGTCGTTTTGTTCAACTTCCTGCTTCAATTTGGACATTCGTCCCATGCACTGCCACGGTACAATACTATACCTATAAATTTTTAACATATCAACTTGACTGTCAATGGGCATTCAACTAATATTTCATTCCTTTCTTTAGTACTCAGTTGCCAACATGAGCCAGGCACAACTCGAACTACCAATGTTTGAAACCCTTCGGCCTGAATATCTCAGAAAGTGCCGATGGCTATTCATACCTATAATGTCGCACCGCCACTGCTTCCTGACCTTATTTGATTTTTATGATTGTAAGGTCAAGTACTACAGTTCTCTGGATTACGAGGAAAAATATCGACCAAAAGTGGAGGAGCTCAGTGTAGAATACAAGCACTTCCTTTCGACCAAATTGAACCGTCCTGACATTATGCATTGGGAACTTGTCAGGCTATCTGCCCCAAAACAAGGAATGAACCTCAATTGCGCATTGTATACGCTAAAGGTCATCGACAGCATGATTGACCTCCGTACTATCTACTTCACTGCTGCTGAAGTTATGGGAGATCGCGGGCGTATTTTCTACAACTTGATTGCCGCTGACTTCTTCAAGAATTCGTTCGAGGATTGAATTTAGTACTAAATGGCGTGTGTTTCAAAACTTTATAAATTATACTTTTGAGTTAGGACAATTTAGTTATGTTGTTGTTTAACCTTTTTTGGTTGGTGTATAACCTATTTTGCTTTGTTGGTTAATTACAACGGTTATTTGAGTACTTATGTAAGTTGTTGTATGATTAGTACAAATATTTCTGTTGGGTTCACTGTCAATCGATCGAGACAAATTCCCCACAAACCCACCCAATTATTAATTATCAACTATAACCATCGTTCCGATTATTTAAGTAACCAATGGTTTGGATTATTTCACCATTCGCATTCCACAACTCCATTTTATCATTTAACAACTCCATCAATACACCGGGCCGTCTTAACATTTTCCAATTTGGGCTTCCTGTATTTTTATTTGCTTTCGCATTTCTAATACGCACGCATTAACTGGTAATTTGGGGCCCGTTATTCCAATTAAGGTTCGAACCCTATTGATAAAAAATCCATATTCCAATTAACATTAAGTTAATGCAGATTTATATTTTATCACAAAATAAGGTATATATATGGCGTGCCCTATTGATCTAAAATTAAGGTAAAAATCCTATTGATCAAAAACTAATGCATATTTAAAATTTATCCTCCCCTCAAACTGCTTAATCCACTAAATAAATACTATTACCAATAAATTCCACCAACACTTCTTCCCAATTAACCACCAAAACGAGATTACCCAAAGGACCTCACAACAATTGTCGCCAACGAATCCTCCAATTTTTCGCCAACATTTCGGTATATATATGGCCGGGTCTAAAATTCAAATCCAACAAAGTCATAAATGCTGACATTACTACACCATCTTATTTGGTCAGACGTCAGAGTACTACATTCGTACGCTGCACAAAACAGGTTGAGGGAACCCATGCTTCATTTAATTGTCATTAATCCTTCCATCTTGGTATTAACCAATTGAACGGCCCATGGATTACTTGTCAATCCGAGTGTCCAAAATTCTTTGCCAGGCCCAGCCCAATTGACGCCCCTGCGACATGCTTACTCAATCGTCGACCCTCTGATGGATATGGGAGTACCATATATGCCCTCTAAAAAAAATGAGTTGTTACTGGTTATCTGCCGACCTTAGTTGTCAGAACCTCTGGCTTCACAAAAAGAATAAAAAGTACAGAGATACCAGCAAACACATCCCAAAATAATATACACGTGATTCAACTATATAATAGACAAAACAAAAATGCATATAATTTAGGTTATATTAATGGACAATGAAAATGATTTCTGCAAGGAAAATCATCCACATGTATGGACAAAATAAGAATGCAGAGAATTTATAATTTTTTAAGACGTGTCAAATATTTTTTGGTTGTTACTTCGTATATATATATATATATTTTAGACTGTCAAATATTTTTTCGGATACGTGTTATATCGTGAGTACCATACATGTGAAATGTATAATATTTTATAGTACCATACATGTTTGACTAGAAATATATATTTTAAAATGTATTATACATATGAAATGTATAATATGTTTTTTTATATGTATTATATATTTTTTTGAAGTACAATACATGTTTTGTCATATATGATATATCTTTTTAGATGTGTTAGACAACTTTTCAAAATGCATGATATTTTTTTGAAGTACAATATATTTTTATACATAATCACTATATTTGTTAACAGTAATTTATAATTTTTCTTAAAAAATATTTTTCATTGTCAGATATGTATTTTTGAACACATTTATGTCTATTTGCATGATTATTATATTTTTTTTGAATAATTATACCTATAGTAAAAAGCTCAATATATATTTATTTTTTGGGTGATTCTACAACACATTTTTTATTCTCAAATCATATTCAAATTAAATATGTTAACGTGAGAAAATTTTCAATTACTTACTAATGATATGCTTAAATAAGAACCAAATCATCATTTTTTTTAACAAGGTAGTGCTAACGCACTCCGGTGGTATTGCACTCCAAAACGTCATTTTCAAACAGGAGTTGACACGTGACAAGGCACTGGCTTAAAAAAGAGCGTGGACAACAAAATTAGACGAGCGAGCGCATTTAACGGGCAGCACCCCAAATGCGGGCAACCTCCAACATTTTCAGATAATTATTAAATAACAAAGATTTTTATATGAATTGAAGTAATATGATCACCTGATATAATTGTTTTAATATTTAATGAAAGGAAGACTATATGTTTATATCAATGATCAAATTAATAAATATGTATTTATCGCAAATAAATTGTATTTGATCTATAATTATTAGAACTATCGAAGAGCGAAATCGAAAAAAATTATGTGTGAAATGCTTTTGGTGTGACATGCTTGATATCGTTGGTGTGACATGCTTTAGTATCAATTTTTCGTGTTTTGTTTTTCTTGAGAGAGAAAATGAAGAAAATTATGCGTGGGTTTTGGAGATATTTCAAATGATTTTAGGACAAGCTCCTCAACCATTAGTTATCATTCAATAGATATAATTTTGAACATCTGAGGACATACTCACATGTGTGAAAAAAAAAAAAATTAGTTTTGTTCCTATTGCAACCCAAATTATACCCATGTATGAAAGAAAACTACAATTGAGCGTCAAATTCACCATAATATCATTGATGGGGTGACAAAGTGAATTGATTAGAATTTCTAATTGACTCAATTAAATGGTAATTGACACGTTTAATTAACACATTAATTATTTATAATATGTTAATATTAGTAAATATTAATTGACATGTGACCACATGCTGACACGTGTCAGCTCTTTTTTTTTGTTTTAATGAAAAATATAATTGGCCCCCAAACTCATGTGTTAATGAAAAATATAATTGGACCCCAAACTCATCGCAATATCCTTGACGAGGTGACAAAATGAATTGATTAGCATTTCTAATTGACTCAATTAAATGTTTTTAATTGACACGTTTAATTTACACATCAATAATTTATAATATGTTAATATTAGTAAATGTTAATTGACGTGTCAATTCAATTAAACGGTCAATTAAATCGTTAAATGAGACAATCAATAATACTAATCAACATACTTGATCATCTCTTGCCGCATCATCAAGGATGTAAAATTTACTATTTCCGTCGTCCTCCTTAAAAAAAAAAACCCGTAGAGTATAATTTCAAGACCTGTATTTCATTTGATCCGTCCAAAATAAGAGCCGCCACTGCTTAGGGCTCTATTTTCACAAAAAAAAAACAAAAAAAAAACTCCCTTGAAAAACAATTGTAGCAATCTAAGGGCTTGCTATAACTCCCCTGAAAAACAATTGTGACAATCTAAGGGCGTGTTTGCTAGTATAGTTTTGCACAGCTACATGAAATTACTAGTCGAACAAAGATAATATATGAATATCAGGAAACTATGATAGCATGATTATACAAAAACTACGAACGTAGAATGTATAAAAGGTATTTGATACAAATCATAGGATTAAATATAGCAAGTGAATAAAATATTATAAAATTATATTATTTCTTACGAAATTCTATAACTGTCATATTTAATTCTCCATTATACAAAAAATATAGTTATGTGACATAAATAAATCCTACCAATAATTTAAAATTACTATATTTTAAATATACAAATGGAAGAAAAATAATTTGATACATAATTCCGATATATTTTCTTCAGTTAGGACTGACAAATATTTGTAGTCCGAAATTTGTTAAATATATTTTATTATATTTTCCTAATTATTCATTTTCTAATAATGTATTTATTTTAAAATTATAAAATTATACACTATTTTATACATATACACTTACTAAAAAGTATATATGATAACAAAATATTCAACATCTTAATTTCTAGATATTTAGGTTGAAAAATATTATGAACATAAATTTTAATTTAATAAAATTAAGAAAAAAACTTATTATTATTATAAATAAGCGTTTGATATAATTTTATTTATAATATTGAGCGGCTAAATTATATTTAGATGCATATTGTAATATTATAAAAATAATAATTTTGATTAAAATCCGCTGCATGATGAAGCGGCGCTATATCGCCCGCTAACGCTAACTGCTAAATTAAACATCAAAAACGCTGCGTGTCGGTATACGTTATTTAAAACATTAATATATTCACAGTTCGGGTATCAACCCTATAATCTATTACCTACGGGTTTTTATAAAAAAATAAAAAATAAATAAAAAAAAACCTTATAATCTATTTATTAAGTAGATGGCTCTCCAATCAAGGTGATAATGCAATTAAAGACATTGAAAAAAAAGAAAATCAAACATAACTATCGGATACAGAGAGTATACAGAAGATCATTGAATGGGATAGCGAGACCATTCTTCTGATTATAATTATTTCATGGAGATATATAAAAAAAATGAGTTGTTACTGGTTATCTGCCGACCTTAGTTGTCAGAACCTCCGGCTTCACAAAAAGAATAAAAAGTACAGAGATACCAGCAAACACATCCCGAAATAATATACACGTGATTCAACTATATAATAGACAAAACAAAAATGCATATAATTTAGGTTATATTAATGGACAATGAAAATGATTTCTGCAAGGAAAATCATCCACATGTATGGACAAAATAAGAATGCAGAGAATTTATAATTTTTTAAGACGTGTCAAATATTTTTTGGTTGTTACTTCGTATATATATATATATATATATATATATATATATATATATATATATATATATATATATATTTTAGACTGTGAAATATTTTTTCGGATATGTGTTATATCGTGAGTACCATACATGTGAAATGTATAATATTTTATAGTACCATACATGTTTGACTAGAAATATATATTTTAAAATGTATTATACATATGAAATGTATAATATTTTTTTTATATGTATTATATATTTTTTTGAAGTGCAATACATGTTTTGTCATATATGATATATCTTTTTAGATGTGTTAAGACAACTTTTCAAAATGCATGATATTTTTTTGAAGTACAATATATTTTTATACATAATCACTATATTTGTTAACAGTAATTTATAATTTTTCTTAAATTTTTTTTTATTGTCAGATATGTATTTTTGAACACATTTATGTCTATTTGCATGATTATTATATTTTTTTTGAATAATTATACCTATAGTAAAAAGCTCAATACATATTTATTTTTTGGGTGATTCTACAACACATTTTTTATTCTCAAATCATATTCAAATTAAATATGTTAACGTGAGAAAATTTTCAATTACTTACTAATGATATGCTTAAATAAGAAACAAATCATCATTTTTTTTAACAAGGTAGTGCTAACGCACTCCGGTGATATTGCACTCCAAAACGTCATTTTCAAACAGGAGTTGACAAGTGGCAAGGCACTGGCTTAAAAAAGAGCGTGGACAACAAAATTAGACGAGCGAGCGCATTTAACGGGCAGCACCCCAAATGCGGGCAACCTCCAACATTTTCAGATAATTGTTAAATAACAAAGATTTTTATATGAATTGAAGTAATATGATCACATGATATAATTGTTTTAATATTTAATGAAAGGAAGACTATATGTTTATATCAATGATCAAATTAATAAATATGTATTTATCGCAAATAAATTGTATTTGATCTATAATTATTAGAACTATCGAAGAGCGAAATCGAAAAAAATTATGTGTGAAATGCTTTTGGTGTGACATGCTTGATATCGTTGGTGTGACATGCTTTAGTATCAATTTTTCGTGTTTTGTTTTTCTTGAGAGAGAAAATGAAGAAAATTATGCGTGGGTTTTGGAGATATTTCAAATGATTTTAGGACAAGCTCCTCAACCATTAGTTATCATTCAATAGATATAATTTTGAACATCTGAGGACATACTCACATGTGTGAAAAAAAAATATTAGTTTTGTTTCTATTATAACCCAAATTATACCCATGTATGAAAGAAAACTACAATTGAGCGTCAAATTCACCATAATATCATTGATGGGGTGACAAAGTGAATTGATTAGAATTTCTAATTGACTCAATTAAATGGTAATTGACACGTTTAATTAACACATTAATTATTTATAATATGTTAATATTAGTAAATATTAATTGACATGTGACCACATGCTGACACGTGCCAGCTATTTTTTTTTGTTTTAATGAAAAATATAGTTGGCCCCCAAACTCATGTGATAATGAAAAATATAATTGGCCCCCAAACTCATCGCAATATCCTTGACGAGGTGACAAAATGAATTGATTAGCATTTCTAATTGACTCAATTAAATGTTTTTAATTGACACGTTTAATTTACACATCAATAATTTATAATATGTTAATATTAGTAAATGTTAATTGACGTGTCAATTCAATTAAACGGTCAATTAAATCGTTAAATGAGACAATCAATAATACTAATCAACATACTTAATCATCTCTTGCCGCATCATCAAGGATGTTATTTTTGTGTTATGGGGACTCCACATATAATTTCCGTATGAAACTATGACTCAATTGTAAATTTTTTTTGGTATAATTTACAATTGTGTTTTTTTTTTAAATTGATATTTTTTATGTTAATGGATGACATTTTAAATATATATTTCGGTTTTATGTGTATTATTCACGTTTTTTTATTTGTTTTGAAACTTTAATTTTGTTTGAATTATAACATGTTATATTTTATTTATTTGGTGTGGATTTATGATGATGGACCAATTAGATGGATCCTTATTAATTATAATGCATACATCATGATAGACAAATTTCATGAACATTTATTAATTATAATACATTTATTGACATCAATATATTCGCAAACATATCATGATTTTATAATTGAGTTTAAACGTACCCGCGTAAATTTTATTTAAACAAATTATATAAAAAACATGTAAAAAAAAATATGAAGTCCTGCACAATTGTTGCGCGGGCTATTGCTAGTTGTTACAAATAGAGAACAAGCATTGATTAATGTCATAAAAATTATTTTTCCCGAAACGACAAATCTCCTTTGTGTTTACCATGAAAACACATGTACCTGGATGCATGGTCTAATAATTATTTGCATTTTGATAATCGAGCAACATCAAAAGTTAAAAAAAGTTAAAAGGACGCATTCAAAACCGAAAAAATATGTGCAAGTTTTCAAGGGAAACTTCAAAGAAGTAAAGATCAAATTATGCTTGGCGGTTGAAAATCAGTTTGGTCATACCAAGGTCATTTATTTTACAATTATCTACCAATAAACTTTTAACATTTTTTGTATATGTTCTTAATGATTTTTTTTCTTTTTCTTTTTTGCATAATGTTTGTACCTAAAGACGCCTTGCAAATGACAAAATTTAAATACCACGTAATCGCAATATTCTTGTGCTTAGAAATCTTATATATCAAGTGTCAGACTCTGCTCTATATGAGATATATAAGCAGTATGAGAAAGCTAAAAAGAGAGATTTACATCATATTTGTACCGGCCAGTTGATGACTACAATAGATTTTACATGTGGCCATCAAATGAGTAAATGGAAAAGTTTGATGATTTCGCTTCAATGACATGCCGATCGGATGATCGGCATTCTAGAATTAATTACTCCAAACACACCAAATGATGCACGTGATGGAATTGTTGAGTTGCTTGTTGATTTTCACAAGAAGTACCTAGTGTGGCCTCTTAACCCAAGAGATACGGCAAAAAAAAGAATTGTCGAGCTCTATTCCAAATAATTCTCTTAATTTTATTGATTTAAATAGTAGTCATGATTTTGATTTCTTTTTTAAGAGCGGTATTTTTTGTAAGCCATTGAACAATTTAGTTTATTATGTTTTCTTGAATTATATTTTTCAGACTGTTTTTGAATGATTTTGCAGAATATGTTGTTTAATTTAGACTTAGAGGAAGGTGAATAGATAATTCGAAGGTCTAATTTTCGCGTTAATGGTATACAATTATGATTTATGCAGAAGCGTAATTAAATTAAAGTATAGAGAGAAAATAGCAAAACAAATAACACAAGAATATGTAGCTTTAACTCGATGTCTACTTGTTCAATCGATCGATTTAATTGTTAACAAGTACTTACGTCTCCGGAGATGCCTCGTGCTTTTTCGGCTTTCTATTGAATTCCCGTATCAGCGATTACAAGGTTTTACCTAGATCGATTTACACGTTTCTATCGATCTATGACAGGCTTTACATTATCGAACTAACATATTACAAATCTACTAACGAACTATACGTGATCGGTCACGCGAGTTAGGAATCATTTGTAGTGGAGATTGAAAAAATAAATATTAGATCTAGGTTTTGATTAGGAGGAATTAAGCTCAAGAATGCTAGGCTAGAGTTTCTCTCTTTTGTTTAGCTTGGAAAATTATTGAAGAGTTGAAGAGAGAAAAACAAAGGAGGAATTTTATTTATAGAACACATAGTCCCCTCCTAAACTTGAGTAATTTTGTATGTTTCGTTTGGACGGAATATGGCTCCCGTTCAGACGGAGCACAAGTCAAATTACTAGTCATTACATTGTAATCTTCAAAATCTAACGCTTCCGTTCATATGCAATAGTGTTCCTTTGGAACGGAAGGTTTCATTGTGTTTGCTTCCGTTCAGACACATGAATGGTCCATCTGAACGGAAGACTCACTATAAGTATGCTTATCATTTGTATGAAGCTTCCGTTTGGACGCATGAGGGTTTCGTCTGAACGGAAGGTCTCTGTGATTGCTTCTCCTCTTGTTCAAGTGCTCTCGTTTGTGTATGTGCTTGTTTCTCCTTTTGATCTAGTTTGCGGGTCATTCCTATAACTTCTACAAGTGACACTTACACAATTTGATTTGTAGTATCGACATTGTTTTGAAATAATCAAACAACCAAAAATTTGAACCAACATAATATACATATTAGTTTATGTCAGATTTTATATTTTCAAATTATATTTTTCAATAATTTTTTTTATTATGTTTCTCCAATAACTATTTATGTGATTTAATAATTTAATTTATGAATCATATTAACTATGTTCTTTTCATTTTATCATTAATAAATGATATTATCATGTTATTTTTATTTTTTAATGCTAATTTTTTTCTTTTCATCTTTAACATTCTTTGGTTCCTGTATTTAAATAATGGATGATAAATTAAATGTGCCGAATTCAGATAAAAATAAATACAAGAATCACAACATTCCAATTATATATCAATTAAATCTCTACTTGATACTTAATAATTTACTTTCCAAATAACATGCAATCATTTAATAAAAACAAATTAGTCATTTTACATTAATTTTTCTGTAACAAGTAAAACTATTTCATGTCTATATCAAATTTTTATAAGTATACTGTACATGTGAATGTCCTTGATGTTTAATGTTATTATTAAGTTAATAAGTTATTTATATTTTTTTTATTATGTATGAATAAGTATAAATATGAAAGGATGGATTAGTATGAACATGAAAGGATATTTACATAGGAACATCTATATTAGATCAAAAAATGTCGTGTTCTTTGTGTTAATCGTTTGTACCAATAACTAAATCATCGAATAAATAAAGATTTCTAATTTTATATTTCTACTTCTGTTGTACCTTCCATGGATACAAATTTATTCTGATAATTCTCAAAATTATTATTCAATTTGGACGATAGAACATGAATTGAACTTAATATTTCTCTTATATTAAAATCAACAAATTTCGTAATATTATGAATGGTAATTTCGATTTTTCATC
This sequence comes from Luzula sylvatica, assembly GCA_946800325.1. Classification (NCBI taxonomy): domain Eukaryota; kingdom Viridiplantae; phylum Streptophyta; class Magnoliopsida; order Poales; family Juncaceae; genus Luzula; species Luzula sylvatica. The sequence continues at coordinate 33,791,381 of OX326957.1, read as the reverse complement.
GATTCTCTAACAAGACAAAAAGACCAGTCTTATGTACAAGCTCTATGTACAAACTGGGACTTAAATATAATTTTCTGAAGATATCTCACTGCTCACTGCTAAATAAATTATTTAGACTTAATTTTGAATTTAAAAAATAGGAGACAGATGGTGTATGTACATCTTGTCCCCACATCATCATTAACATAAGTAATTAGTCATATAGGACCTAACTAATTAACACATGCCATATAATTAATATATGAAGTAACTAACAATTATTAGTTCATATAATTTATATGTTAATTATGTATTAAATGTTAATTACTATGTCAATTAATCATCTTAATTAGTACATATTGGATGTTTTGGTGAAATGTGGGGACATAGTAAATGGCCTCATGTTTTTATGGGTGCTCAATTTTATTTTATTCAATGTAACCGCATTTAGTTGTAACGTATTTTATAGGTGTTATTTGTCCCTTTTTTCTCTATTGGTCCAATTCTCTAGAATTCTGTACAGGATGGATCAACCGAGCAAGAAGAGGGATTTACCAAATGAACAATTCCACCGAATTCTCTACCACGAAAATTGTAGAGAGAGAAAGTGCACACATGAACGTTCCTCTTTATATATTGTCCCATGGCAAGCTTGGTTGATCCACTCCATACTTTATCTCTCTCTTTCTGGCTGAGACTCTTTCTTCTCCAATTCAACACGCCTATACATGTTAACAGGGGGAGTGCGTGCATGCGTGCGTGACTTAGAGAGAGAGATGAGTAAAGATCAAGAGGGAGAGAGGATAGAGGAGGTAGAGGAGGTAGAGGAAGGAGACAGAGATGCAGCCGAATCGGCAATGGTGTTTCATGGATGGAAAGCCATGCCATACATCATAGGAAACGAGATATTCGAGAAGCTGGGGACGATCGGTACGTTGTCGAACTTGTTAGTGTACCTGACAACAGTGTACCATGTAAAGAGCATCACGGCGGCCATGCTCGTCAATCTGTTTTCCGGAACCACCAACTTGGCATCCGTTGTAGGAGCTTTTCTCTGCGATACCTATTTTGGCCGGTACGCCACCATCGGGGTCGCTTGTGTTGCCTCCTTACTGGTTTGTTTCCTTTCTACCTATCCAACTACCATGATAACATGATTTACTTACCAGCAAACATGATTTTTCTATAAGCATTATATGACTAATTTGTTTATCAGTATATTATGTATCACTTACTATCTATAAGTTACAGGGAAAAAGAATCCAAGAGATTATATGTTCCATGTTTACTTTCATTTATATATCATTAATTGTTAATTTATTTTGATAATGAGAAATAAATTTCACCACTCTTAATTCCCGTTACATCTATTTATATATAGGTTATACCTTCCTATATGCTTATTAAATATTTTAATATTGGCTATGCATATTTTGAATGAGAATAAACACTATTTACATGTAGATGATATTCTTTTTATAAATTTATTATATATGTTTTGTATTGCTTGTTATATTTTTTTTATGAGGTCAACTTTGTTGCAATTAAGATATGCTGTAAATAGCAACTTTCTTTGACACTTATTGTATCACCAATTAATTAAACAGTGCCCCTCAAGTATTGCTTGTATCACCAATTTATTTCTTTGGAGAAATAAACACATATTTTGAATTAGAACATGCCATTGCCTTGTGTACCTCGTTTTGTCCAAGCGTAGCAATTAGAAAAGGATAATTATACAGTGCCCCTCAAATTTCCCCAACATCTTTTATATCACCAATTAATTATTAATTAACATAGTAATTAATATAAAGACATTCCATTAACGATTAATTGATGCTCATTAAGAATTGTTAATTCATGTGTACTTTAATTATATATCAATTAATCATTAATAGAGTGTATTTTTGTTAATTAATTGTTAATTGGTGATATAGAATGTGTTGGGACGAATTTAAGGGGCACCATATATAGCCTCTTTAGAAAACACAACTTGTAGTATGCCCCATCTTGCAGGGTCAAATTTTTTTTTTTTTTTTTTTGCAAAAAGGCCCTTAGGCATATATACATTGACACATTACATAAAATTTTAGTACAAATCCACATGTCGAGAAAATAACGGCTTTCAACATTTGAAGCCTATAACACCCAATTCTCTAACCTATTACGTAATCTCTAATACAAGTAAAATTTCTCAAAATGAATTTTCTTCATAGATATGGCATCGATATACAATGCTTAAACCACGGTTTCTTGAAGACTCCAATGAGACAATAATTGTGAATCGAGTAAAAAATTCTAGATCAAGATATGTATAGGAAATGAGGGTGAATCGGTTAAAACGAACGAAATTTGGTCGAACATACTTGTCCAATATACAATTTTCTTCATAGATATGGCATCGATATACAATGCTTAAACCACAGTTTCTTGAAAACTCCAATGAGACAATAATTGTGAATCGAGTAAAAAATTCTAGATCAAGATATGTATAGGAAATGAGGGTGAATCGGTTAAAACGAACGAAATTTGGTCGAACATACTTGTCCAATACACGAGATGGATGGTACCCGTACCGTGCATCGAACATTTGATTTATCATTGCCATTCAAATTTGTCGCAATTCAAGTCAAATTGAATAACCAATTTGAAGAACCGATCGAAATTTGTCGCAATTCAAGTCAAATTGGACTGTGTAATATCTGGAAAGGGGCGATCTAGGGTAAGTTATTGGGTCTTGTGAAAGACCCAATAGCTCTGAATTTGGGATTAGGCTGAAGTACCAGATTTATCGAGAAGAAACGATTAGATTAGGTACGAACGAAGTACCGACGTAATCGATCTGCCTGAAACCTGTATCGGCCTTGTCGGGTTGAAACTGATATCAATTAGGTCAAAGTAGACCACACTGTCACACCACAGCGAAGCTTTCGTGGTTAGGGTTTGCGAAAAGAAAAGGGAAAATCGCGCTATAGAAATGCACAGTTTTTAAACCGTCACTGTCCAAGGCAGGTTTAGGTGAAGGAGATCGACGATCGGCTCAGGGCTCCAGCGATCTGGCGGTGGAACCGTCGGATTAGGTCACGGCGAGGTGGCCGCGAGGTGGAACTGTCGGTTTTCTTTCACGAGGAAAGGTAACCGTCGAGCTTGGCGATCGTGTGCAGGGAAGAGGCGGCGGAATGGATGGATGAAGGGGAACCCGCGACGGTGGCCTAGATCGCCCGAGATCGGAGGTAGGGCGGCGGTTTTCCTCTGGCGAACGGTTTCTCTCCCCTTCTGAGAGGTTCGGCAGAGTGATTTGCAGGGTCAAATATGGATGCAGGAATATTTATGTATAAATGCTACATGTATTAATTACCAAAGTGCCAACAATAAGTTTAAATGTTAGTAAAATATTTTTTATAATAAAACAAATGTATTTAACATTTGAGGTAATTTCATGTCAATCTTTTTTATGATAAAATAAATGTATCGAACATTGAGGTTTTTTCATGATCATGTGTATAACCCTGCAAAAACTCAAAATATTTGACTAGTTTTGCAAGGGCACACATTGTGCTTTCGAGGATTATATATGAATTTTGTCTTTTAACATTATTCCTCTCTTAATTGAAGGGAATGATAATTCTTACTTTAAGTGCTGCAATTTCCAAGTTGCATCCAATAGAATGCAAACCGCACCTCGAAGAATGTCAAGGTCCAAGTCCGATTCAAATCGCCATTCTCTTCGCTGCGTTCGTTTTACTAGTAATTGGAGCGGGTGGAATTAGGCCGTGTAACCTGGCATTCGGGGCTGATCAATTCGACCACCGAACAGACTCTGGCCGCCAAGGCATCAATAGCTTTTTCAACTGGTAATTTTATAATTCAAGTTGCATCCAATAAAACTGCCATTAAATTATGACTAACTAACATTATTATTTTCTTAACTTATTAGAAGCACGCATTCAACAGTGTTGTTTGTTTAATGTATAATACAGCAATTAATAAGACTCAACAAACTACCTGTAATGTAGTTTTCTATTTTGATATTCGAGATAAAATTATAATTATGTTAAATTAATTCGAAAATGTAATAGGTACTATCTTACTTCCACGGTTGCGATTATGATATCCTCCACTCTGATAATCTATGTGCAAAGTAATATAAGTTGGGCTATCGGGCTTGGCATTCCTGCATCTATGATGTTGGTGGGTTGCATTATGTTCTTCGCGGGAACGAAGGTTTACGTGAAGATGAAACCTGAGGGCAGTCCGTTTACGAGCGCCGTGCAAGTCCTCGTGGCCGCATTTAAGAAACGGAAGGCCAAGATCTCAGAGGAGGAGCACGAGAGGGTTCTATTCGACCCACCGCACCTAAGCGAACTCGTAACGAAGATTCCTTACACAGATCAATTCAGGTTCGAATTTTTTAGTTTGAAAGTTATTAAATATAGAAAATTATGAAACTCTTCTTATTACAACTACAAGCCATAAATAATTTTTCGGCCCCAGAAAATCTTGATCTTTTCTCTGATTAGGCTTCAGATTCTGTGGGCCGGATTGGGCCATTTCAACCTGTTTCGTAAATAATGAACCAAAGAAAACGGACCCAACATTGAGAAACAGATGTCAATTATGCCTTCTTTAATTGGGATTTACTCATCTAACAACAAAAAGATCATATTTATCCTTTCAAAATCTAAAATGTCATATTTAATCAAAATTTAGAACGATTCACTATTTCTTTAAAAATTAACAGTCAATAATTTAAAATTTAGTCTATGCATCTCCTGTTCATTTGTTGTTCTCTCTTGCTCTTCCATTGTATCTTTTCAAACACCTCTAGCTTACTTGCCTTCTCTCTTATCAATTCTAGTATCGTATTTATGATTTTTTTAAGGGTTAATAATATATTTTTATTTTTGGAAGGGTAAATATGATATTATTAAATTCATTTGGGGGAAATTCCATCGAGAGCTTCCCTTAACTATAGAATTATTGATCATTTAAGGTATCATTGTTTGGGCCCCAATTGATACCACCATCCATCCATAATCCATGATGACAACCCTAATCTTGATTTTTATAGGGTCCTATATATCCTATTCCTATCCTATCATAATGTTTCTTTCGCAAAAACGATTCGGTAACCAACAACTAGAAGAAAGAGTCAGACCAATTAGTTATAAAGTGAAATAATAGTAGATATTTGATTATGATAAGTGGCTCTTTATAATGCTGAGCTAAAAGAACACACCTTTACTTTGCTTCAATTTGTATTCAAATAGAAAGTCCTACTAAAGAACCAAGGCAACCAACTAAATTTGAAAATCTCTCATCTAATGCCCATGCAAACAAAAAAAATGAATAATTGATTTGGCTCTAATTAGTTATTTTCAATATTTTTAATAGAATTCTTGACAAGGCAGCTTTTGTTACATCGAAAGACGAGATACAACCAAACGGGCAAGCAGCACACCCGTGGAGACTATGCACAGTACAACAAGTCGAACAAGTAAAATGTATTGCGAGAATCATACCGATATGGTCGTCAGGAATTTTGTACTACATTCCGTTGGTACAACAATTCACCTACGTAGTCTACCAGGTAGATTAATATGATATATGCAGAAAAACAATTAAGAATTAAATTGTTAATTAAACTGTATTTATTTATCAGGCTCTTCAGATGGATAGGCATCTAGGGAAAACCGGGTTTGAAATTCCAGCAGGGTCTTTTATCGTCTTCAACATGATTGCCCTAACGGTTTGGATTCCAATTTACGACCGTTTAATAGTTCCATGGTTGACGAAATTCACGAAAATCGAAGGTGGCATAACCATATTACAAAGAATGGGAGTAGGGATTTTGATTTCCATCTTAGCCATGATCGTCGCAGCTTTTGTCGAGCAAAAAAGGAGAAGTATAGCTTTGCATGAGAAAACCATAGGGTTTACGAGCTCGGGCGGGGCCATATCGTCAATGTCTAGTCTTTGGTTGGTCCCACAATTGGCCCTTTTCGGTCTTTCCGAGGCCTTCAATTTAATAGGTCAAAATGAGTTTTGTTATAAACAATTTCCCGAGAATATGAGAAGTGTGGCCGGTGCAATTGTGTTTACGGGTCTGTCGATATCGAGTTATACAAGTGGTTTTATGGTAACCATCGTGCACAGCATAACAGGCCGAAATGGAAACAAAAACTGGCTCGCTGCGGATCTTAACGAAGCGAGATTGGACTTGTTTTATATCATGATTGCGGCAATCGGTGCTCTTAATTTCTTCTATTTCGTAGCTTGCGCAAAGTGGTATAGATTCAAGGGCACATCCAATGGTATAGACCTCGAGGTTGTAACCGAGAAAAAAGAGAGATCGGTCGCTTTGGTTTGAATACATTTTTAATTAGTAATTTGTAAACAACTGTTAAGTTGAATTTGGGGTAATTAAGGGGTATAGATTAGAATAGCATGTTGAATTTTACAAAAAGATCTATTTTTATTATCGAATTTTTTTCCGAAATTTACAAAAGTCGCAGATTCTTTTACGGCTCCATCTCTAGTCACAGTTATCTCCACAAGCTAGATGAAGTATCTCGAAAATGTCTCGACGCATCGTGAAGTTTTTTATACACATGACGTATCGGGTCCATACTGCATGTATTTATACAAATTGTATTTACCCCATACCGGATCCACGTGAAGTTTTTATATTATTTTTATTTTATTTTATATATTGTTTTAATTTATATATTGCATTACATATATGATAGTGTATAATATTATATTATTATTGTATAATATACTATAATATAATTATTGTTCATGAATATTATTTGGAGAAATAATATTATAATGAAATACATGAATAGCTATATTCATGTATTTGGAATATCAATTTTTTTGTATATTCTAATATCCTCCTTATAATCCATAATTTCGCCAAAATGCACAAAATCAAACAATGAATTATATTTAAAATTATGGATACCTAAATACAATCCATCCTTATCCACTCAATCAAACATTTAACTTTTTAGTTGGTTAACTAATAATATTTTGTTTTAGGATAGTATAACCAACAATGTACTTACATATGAAATTAAATCTATTAACCATCATAATGCATGAATGCATATATCAATTTTAACTTTTTAGTTTATTAGTTATTCTATTTTGTTCCACTCATTTAGTATTCACTGAAGGCGAATAAGAAAATGATTTAAAATTGTTAATGTCCCTTTATTGTTTATTTATTAAATTTTTGTTTAAATTATGATTCAATTATATAAAAACAATGTATAATCTTTTAATATGAATATATCAACATATTCATTAGATAATTTACTAATGTATTGTAAATTATATATCTACAATATTTTATAGGGAAATTATACTATATACTTCCAAATCCATCCTATTTTCATGATTAAAATGAACACAACATCATTATGTCATGTTCTCATAAAAAATTAGCCCTCCTGGTATTTTTTTTTCCTTCCCAAATTAACTAAATATATTAATACTACTCTTTTGACATATAGAAAATATATTACAATCATATAGAAAAAATATTACAAGAATATAACATATTTACAAAAGAAACAACTATCAAAAAAACTCTTACATGTATACATCATTTGGCAGTTTCACATTTATCCCTATTTTTCCCTCAAATTTTGAAAGTCTTCTTCAACTCGCGGTACCGCTAGTAATTATCTTTGCTCCGATAATATTAAATATGATAGGGGGAATTTCTCTTGTATCCCTCTAAGACCTCAAAATAACAATTTTATTCCTCTAAAATAAACAATTACATATTTATCCTCTCTAAACTCTATTAAAATCATATATATCCATTTAAAATTTATAAATATCAAATTTATCCTAATGTTAAGTTTCTGTTAAATATCTGTTAAACAAATTGTTATTTAACATTTAAAATTTAATTAAACTAACAAATAAAATTATTAATGACCAAAATGCCCCTCTCTTAATTTGCAAACTAGTTACTGGAGAGACCAGTACTGTCTTCTCTTCTTCTCGAGTGATTGTTCATCTTTTTTTCTTCGTGATTTGTTCTTAGCTTCTTGGTCGCCAAGGAAAAGGCACTCAAATAACCCTCAATCGCCAAGAGCAACTCACTCTCAATCACTCTTTCCCTCCTTTATTTCTCTTGGCCATGAGATAAGCTACTCAAATAACCCTCGATTGCATGTCTATGCTTTTTCGTTCTCTGGTCCTTATTGCAATAGTAGTAGTTATAATATAGTGGTGATGAAATTTCGCTGTACGAAGAAGAAACTTATGATATGTTCATTTTAATTATTTTCAGCCAAGATATTTATGATTTTAGACAAATTTAGCTTAATTTTTTTGTTTTGATGTTCATTTTAATTATGATATGTTCTTTAGAATTATTATTTTGTGGTTTTTGATATGTTGTTTTAATGATCATTTTATGTAAGAAAAAATCGCTGAAAATTAGGAGCAAATTTAGTTGCATAAAATATTTGTGAGATGTGTGGAGAAGAACTAAAAATTATTGAAAAATTTGTGAAATATGTGAGGATGTAATTACTGTTGGATGTGCAAAATGACTGTTACCTGCATTGGTACCGAAGAAAGAGAATATATAAATAAATATTAGTACCAAAGAATGAGAAGAGAAATAAAATATTGATACTGGTTTTCGTACCAGTCAGTATTGGTGCCTGTTTTCAATACATAATAATGATTAACTGAATATTTTTTGAAAAAATAATTGAATTGGAATAACTTCAATAAATTGTTTACAAGATTACAATGTGATTCCGATTATGAAAACAATTTACAAAGACAACCCGACTCGATCACAAAACGATTACAAAGATAACACTCGAAACAACACTCGACTCAATCACAACATGATTACAAAGATTACACTCGAAATAACAACCCGACTCGATCACAAAACGATTACAAAGATAACACTCGAAACAACGACTCGACTCAATCACAACATGATTACAAAGATTACACTCGAAATAACAACCCGACTCGATCACAAAACGATTACAAAGATAACACTCGAAACAACGACTCGACTCAATCACAACATGATTACAAAGATTACACTCGAAATAACAACCCGACTCGATCACAAAACGATTACAAAGATAACACTCGAAACAACGACTCGACTCAATCACAACATGATTACAAAGATTACACTCGAAATAACAACCCGACACGATCACAAAACGATTACAAAGATAACACTCGAAACAACGACTCGACTCAATCACAACATGATTACAAAGATTACACTCGAAATAACAACCCGACTCGATCACAAAACGATTACAAAGATAACACTCGAAACAACGACTCGACTCAATCACAACATGATTACAAAGATTACACTCGAAATAACAACCCGACTCGATCACAAAACGATTACAAAGATAACACTCGAAACAACGACTCGACTCAATCACAACATGATTACAAAGATTACACTCGAAATAAGAATCCGACTCGATCACAAAACGATTACAAAGATAACACTCGAAACAACGACTCGACTCAATCACAACATGATTACAAAGATTACACTCGAAATAACAACCCGACTCGATCACAAAACGATTACAAAGATAACACTCGAAACAACGACTCGACTCAATCACAACATGATTACAAAGATTACACTCGAAATAACAACCCGACTCGATCACAAAACGATTACAAAGATAACACTCGAAACAACGACTCGACTCAATCACAACATGATTACAAAGATTACACTCGAAATAACAACCCGACTCGATCACAAAACGATTACAAAGATAACACTCGAAACAACGACTCGACTCAATCACAACATGATTACAAAGATTACACTCGAAATAACAACCCGACTCGATCACAAAACGATTACAAAGATAACACTCGAAACAACGACTCGACTCAATCACAACATGATTACAAAGATTACACTCGAAATAAGAATCCGACTCGATCACAAAACGATTACAAAGATAACACTCGAAACAACGACTCGACTCAATCACAACATGATTACAAAGATTACACTTGAAATAACAACCCGACTCGATCACAAAACGATTACAAAGATAACACTCGAAACAACGACTCGACTCAATCACAACATGATTACAAAGATTACACTCGAAATAACAACCCGACTCGATCACAAAACGATTACAAAGATAACACTCGAAACAACGACTCGACTCAATCACAACATGATTACAAAGATTACACTCGAAATAACAACCCGACTCGATCACAAAACGATTACAAAGATAACACTCGAAACAACGACTCGACTCAATCACAACATGATTACAAAGATTACACTCGAAATAACAACCCGACTCGATCACAAAACGATTACAAAGATAACACTCGAAACAACGACTCGACTCAATCACAACATGATTACAAAGATTACACTCGAAATAACAACCCGACTCGATCACAAAACGATTACAAAGATAACACTCGAAACAACGACTCGACTCAATCACAACATGATTACAAAGATTACACTCGAAATAACAACCCGACTCGATCACAAAACGATTACAAAGATAACACTCGAAACAACGACTCGACTCAATCACAACATGATTACAAAGATTACACTCGAAATAACAACCCGACTCGATCACAAAACGATTACAAAGATCACGAGGCAATTTACAATGATGCAATTATTACAACATGAATGACCAACACACTAAAAGACCGGCCAATACCCCTCACAAGCTGATCGCGCATCCTCTTCGTAACCGAGAACGCAATCACCTTCGATATTTTTTCCTGATTTCTCGATATCTTTTCCAACTTCCTTTTCTATTCCATATGTGGCACCATCTTCACGTACCGAGTGATCCATGAATTACCTGAATTACAAATAACAAACTATGCACAAATTAGAAAAGAGTACTTGGCAGGAATACGCTTCCCAGAAAATTAGGTAATAAAATTTTCGATGGATTTTAAAACTCAGAACCCTCGACTGAAAAATTTGGAAGGATTTACAATATACAAGTACCAAGATGGGATTTGAGAGATATTAAATTTGAAATCGTGCAAAAATTACAGCACAAATCATAAAAAAAGTAAAAACTAAGTTAAATAGATTCGAGAGAATAAATACAGAAATTGAAATCGTGCATAAATTGGCAACCTTTCATTTTTTCCAGATCCAATCCTTTCCTCCATTTTCGTGCCATATCGTGCCGGCCTTTCACTCCGCCATGTCATCCATATCGTCACTGAGGAAAGTTTTAACAGCTTCATCAAAGCGAAAATTCAACGAAGACGTCATCATGATTCACCGAAGTTGCCAACTCGCCCGAGTCGCTAGCTTAGTCGCCTACTCGCCATGTCCAGCGAAGAAGGTAGGTTTTGGAGAAGTGTTTATCGCTTGTAGTGTAGGGCTGTGCTAGGGTTATATTCTTAATGGGTTTAGTTTCCGGTTAGATTCTTTAACAGGTTTAGAATTCATTAAGGGTAAATTAGTCATTTCATTAATTTTCTGTTAACTTTAACTTTATCTGTTAAGTTTGGTGAATTTGAGATAAATTAAGTTTGAGAGGGATAAATATGTAATTGTCAAATTTGGAGGGATACATTTGTTATTTTTATTTTTAAGGAGGACATGAAAGAAATTCCCCCAATATGATACCACTCACCTTCACCCTTGGCAAACCACCATATCCGAGTATGAACCCATATTGTTGAAAATTGTAATACACAATTCCAAAAATAATTTCTGAAATTTTACATAAAACCCCTTCAATTTCCTGAAATTTTCTTATAAGCCCTACAAATTTCTGAAATATGTAAATTGTGTCGAAATAAAGAATCTATGAAAAAAATCAGAACAAAGAGTCTTCTTGCTTAGAATAACAATAAAGGGACTGATTTGATATTATCAAGAAGAGTAACAAAACAAACCTGAATTGCGACTATTTTTTACAGAGGAACTTTCTTCAGCTCACTATCTTTAGTATTGCATGTTAGCCCCTGCAATCCCCAATGTGCATATAAGTCCCTACAATCTTAAATATTGCTTACAAAAAATCACTATGAAATAGTGCAACCTTGAAAACCAACGTAGGCATTTTGTCGAACACAATGGCTTCGTCCTTTGAGAACCAATTTTTGCATACAATAAAATCTTGTATTTTGTCGAACACCATGGCTGCATCAAAAGCACCATAACAATAAAATCCTATATTTTCTTCCATGCCGTCGACATCAAAAGCTCCTAAAATTAAGGAAAATTCGTATACCATACCATCACAATATAGCAAGTTTGTGAGAATTGGCATATAAAACCCTGAAAATGTACTCAATTAGGCTCCTGAAATTTGCTAAAATAAATATTTGCAGATAGGCCCCTGAAAATTTACCATTATAAAGCATATAAGAGATAATTGTCGTTTTATAAGGGTATTTTTGAACATTTACCTCTCGACGCCATTAATATGACACCACGATCCAAACCTGCCACATGCTCGACAAAATGTCACACAGAGATCAAAGAAACATCATGGTTATCTATCATGAACTTCGTAAGTTGCAATTAAAGCTGATTTCATCGGTACACGTGAGCTGAACTGGTACGTACTGACAAAATTTAATTTCATGCCCTAGAAAATATCAAAAATAATCCCTTCGAGTTTAAATTGTTTTGCCAAACAATATATTAAACAAACATAAAAAAGCAAGTACCGTACTCGAAGATAGATGAAGAAAGTTGGAAATATAATAAGACTGAGTTATACATATGCACAATTGAAAAAAGTGAGTAGCATAATTTGAGATAGTGGTCCATACCAGTACGAGAAAAACTAATTGCTCCATTACCATACTCTGAGATAGTTGCTCTCTACATACCATAAAAATTAGAAAATCATAGAATAGTTGGCCGCAACCGCGCAACGACCAACAAAAAGTCTAAAAACTGCATATTAATAAATGACCAGAGAATTGCAATAAAAATGCGTATTAGAAAACTGTATGAGCTACTGTTTCGTAGCAGTTTCATAACAATACCAAATACAATTTTGTAGCAAACCAAAAGTACTGAAAAGAACAAAAAAATAGCTCAAGAAAATCACCTTACCGCGAAATAGCAAGCAAATCTAGTGTAAAACTGAATCACATACATCAAACTCAAAACAAATAAAACGAAATTATAAAGGAGAAAAGATTTAAAACTTGGTTTTTCATGATTTTGGCAGTTCTGGCACATCGAGGAAACTCTCCGAGATAGAGAGGGGGCGGGATCTGGCAGAAAAGGGAGATAGAGATAGAGAGGGGGGCGGAATCGTGCTGGCAGAAAAAGAGAGAAACAGAGGGAGGGGCGGGATCTGGCTATTGGCAGAAAGAGGAAGAGAAGGGCACCAATGAATTTTGGGTCGTTTGGTTCGGGGTTCGGAGAATTCCTTGCCTAAATATGCCAAGAAATCTCTCGTGCAACGATTTATTCCATGGCATACTCTAAAAATATAAAAATAATTTTATTTATAAAAACCTTGAGATATTTATTTTTAGAAATTAAAATAAAATATATTCCCTTCTCATGAGAATGGAGAAAAGCCACCAATTTTGGTGGTAATCATATTCCCATCAACTATTCCCTAAAGAATGAAGTATGACATTACTTTATTACCGAGCGTGCAAACCAAACGTGGAAATGTAATCCATAAGAGAGTATTCCAAGGCATTTCAAATCCAAAGCTCCAACCAAACACCCCCTTTAGGATTTACGAAAGAAGCGGGAATGGTAAATCGCGCCAAATTTTCACGAAAATAAGCCGGCATTATTTTTTTAGCAGTGGATTTGGGGGTCGTGGGGGTATTCTCAAGGGTTTCAGGGTTTAGGCGTGAGGGGATGGAGCGGGGAGATGATGTAGTCAGGTTGTGAGGGGGAGGTATGTGGGACTGTGAGGGCCTTGTGAGGGGATGAAGCGGTAATATTGTGAGGGGGAGGTAAGTGTGAGGGCCAGGGGATGTGCATGTTTAATTGGACAAATGTGAAGGTTGGGCTGTACAGGTTTTTTGGACTATATTTTGTTACCACGTGGCTTTTATGTATAAAAGTTTTTTACCCATATGAAATTATACACATGTATTTTCAACAATACAATTGTAAAATAAGTTATGAAGGCATTTACGCTTGCTGTGTTTTTATTTCATTGACTGCATTAGATATAAAATATCATCGAATTATAGTATTCTCTGGATTTATTGTGTAGTGCCGTGTTTTATGATGATATAGTAGCATTAATGAACTAATGTCGTCTTTTGTACAAACAACAACAGCATATAGTCAAATGTCAAAAATCAAGTGTCATCGTATGTGGTTATTGTTATAGTGCTTGGACGGTTAAGTCACAACCACATACACACGTCATTCAATTGAACTACGACCTTGCCCGACTTTGGCCAAGATGACAAATGTGCCATTCTCCAAGGTAGGAGAATGGCCCAACGACTGGTTGGAACTCATACATTCAGATGTGTGTGAACCAATGAGCACCGAGACAAGAGGAGACTACCGGTATTTCATTACGTTTGTCGACGATTATAGTAGATATAACTATATATATTTAATGCGTCATAAAGCGGAATCCTTTGTAAAGTTCAAGAAATTTCAGAATAAGGTACAAAATCAACTAAGTAAGAAAAGCAATCCCATTCGATCGGATCAAGGAGGTGAGTATTTGAGTTATGAGTTTGATAATCATTTGAAAGATTGTGGAATCGCTTCACAATTAACTCCACCCAGAACACTGAAGGAAATAATGCGATAGGCTAAACTGCTTAGCTTGTATGTAAACAAATGACAGTTATTATTTATGTGTTGTTAATCTAATATTATATATTTGATTAAAGTTTCATTTAATACGTGTAATGGTTATTTAACATATTTATGAATATGTGAATAAGCCATGAATTGTATCACTAGTTTGTACATCATCATAATATGTGATTATGATGGTAAATTATAAAATGAACGTAATACGATTCTAAATGTCCCTGGTCATATATATGATGTATATGGAGATATACATGGCTAAGAAAATAGAATATATGTGTGCACCAGTATATTCGCATATGAGATGATTATGTTTTACTGATCATGGACATGGAAATACATAGAGATGTAGGGATGTCAAATATGGAATATATATATATATATATATATATATATATATATATATATATATATATATATATATATATATATATATATATATATATATATATATATATATATATATATATTGGAGAGTACATATTGGACTGACCAACTTAAGAGAATATACATGGTTATTGTCATTATATATTATTCCTCATAAACAAACAGAATTTTAGTTCTTTGACCTGAGGTTATCATTAGATTTCTCATATGTGAATTGTGATACTTAGATATGTTTCTTCACTACAACAGATCATTAGATTTCTTTGACCTGAGGTTATCTTTAATTGGGTAATCAAGATCATCATTGGGTATAACATGAAGCATGATGGAGGATGTGAATAACCAAGACGAAAGTTGTTCCTTTCATGATTGAAAGAGATATATATCTCTCAGGCCCCCCTGATGATTAAAGATTGAAGGAAATGCGTGGCCACGCTCAATAAGATTAACATGTGTTGTTAATATTAATTGAATATTCAATCTGATTCTGGATCGGGAAAGAGTTAAATTGATTTAGAAAGGATGACATTTCACCATGCCTTTGATCAACATATATCGTATAAACAAGAGAACTAGTAAGTTATCTATTTGATAAATAGGTGATGATCACAAATCATTTATTTAATTCGGATAGTCATAATGCCTTGTTAGAGCCCAAATATAATTTGCATAGTTAAATGTATATTTAATATGCTGCTAACATTAAATAAATAGGATCACACACAAAGACAAGTTTAGATTGAACACAGAAAATCAGATCAAGATGAGGAGGTGTAAGCATTAGATGCTACATACATGTATGGATGCATGATATTAATAATCAGAATTAATTCATTTGCGGAAATGAATGATTTGGAAGATCTAGGATTTTCCAAATCTGATTATAAATACCCACCTATCTCTTCATAAAAGGAAATCAATGTTTGTAGGGTTTTCATTCTTAGAATAGAGAGAAAGAGAGAAACCCTAGCCGTCAACCTACTTTCTTGAGAAGAAAGCAAGAGGTGGTAGCATATTTTCTAAAGGGAGGAAGGATCCGAGTAGCATCGGAGGTCTTTACATTCAGTCTAAACGAGTCGCGTGTGGATACCGATAGAGGGTGGTGCCGGTTCGAGCATACCTAACGTAATCTCTGCAAGTTTTCTTCAACCAAATTTGAACTAAATCTAAGGTAAATTTTTTGAAACTCTTCCTTTGTATATAATTAGCAATACACAGATCCATGACTTTACGGATTCTGGTGAGTTCCGCCGTGCAATAAGCTTGCCCGAAAACCTTACAGTGGTATCAGAGCCACGTGTATAGCTTATTAGATCGATTAGTATATTAGATGTACTAGTTTAGAGTTTCTAGGAATTATAAATTGCATGTGTGTTTTCGATTTGATTTTGTGCAAACTATTAAAGGTTTTTCTAAGATTTTGAAATATGGTATTTTCTTGAGATGGATCTGATTAGGGTTTGTGAAACAAAAATCATATCAAGATCTTTTGATAGATTTTATATGATGCATCAGATTTTAGGATTTTAGAAATTGCTGCATGTTACGCACACGAATCAAATCTGATTTGATTAAGGGTATTTCATGTGATGCATATTTTTCTAAAGGAAAAAACTCATTCAAATGAGTATAGAAATTTGAAATTTTCTTGGGCGATGTTCCTAGAAACCCCGTGAGGGGCTCTGCCACTAGACCCTGCAAGGATACTGTCCCTTGAGCCCCGAACCCTGCTGTCGGTGTCAAACATCAGTCAAAAAGTACATGTGCATTTTTTAATTCAAATATATAGCATGGCCAAAATATGTGTTGTGATGATGTGATTGTATGTATGTTGTGTATGTTGTAAATTTTATTAAGGCAACCGGTGAGTTGTCCAAATTGTAAATTTGTTTTATTATGGCAACTAGAGAGTTGTCCAAATTGTAAAATAGAATAGGTTGTAAATTTAAGAATATGAAGGAGTTCATCGCCTCAACCGATTACATGGTGAAGAAGTTCATCAACACAACCATTCACATGATGAAGGAGTTTATCGCCTCAGCCGATTACATGGTGAAGAAGTTCATCAACACAACCATTCACATGATTAAGGAGTTCATCGCCACAACCGATCACATGATGAAAAAGCTCATCGCCAGGACCGATCACATGATGAAGGAGTTCATCGCCACATCCATTGATATAATAAAGGAGTTCATTATAAATAATTAATTAGGGATCTTTATAGTGACTTATAAAGATCATGATCATGCTATATCATTTAATTATTCTGTGACGTATGATGTTATGTGCTTGTACATGTGATAAATAAATTAGAAATCCTTCTACTAATTATTAAGTTGAGAAAATGTCTCTCATATTATGAAATTCTCAAGGCCTTTATATCACTCACATGGGTCATGCCAAAGCTGGGTGTGTGAGCTTATATAATTGGCAGGATAATATGCATTGATTAATAACCAACATAGGTCATGCCAAAGCAGGGTGTGTTGGTAGATTAATTGGATGATATTCAGTTATGGTTAGTACTTAACTAAGTAGCAAGTCGGACTTGAACTTAGGGCATAAGATGAGATATGTACGCACATTGATTTTTAAATTAAGACTCATAAACCCCTGATCTCATAAAAGATCTCAAGAGTTGCATGGAGACGCAATTGGATTTGATCCCACCTAAATAAAAATATTCTAGGATGGGCCAAAGCACGCTTAGAATTTTGTGAAATGTGGATCTTGAGCCAATATGATACGTGTAGTTGGAATGTATCTGAATCAACACAGTGAAGGTTGTTGATTTGATAAAAATAATGGGAGTAATTTAAAATGAATTAAAACATAAAAGTTATCATTTATAAATGTATTAATTTTGCACATTTTATTCCATGGAGAAAAATGTCTTCAAATAGTTTAAATTTGCGATCTCTCCTTGAGAAGGAGAAGTTTAATGGTAAGAACTTTCTGGATTAGGAGCGAAATCTAAATTGTTCTTAGGGATGAACATAAGGGTTATGTTCTTGATGAGCCTCTCCCAACTGAACCACCAACAGATGCAGATCATGTGGACCAAGAAAACTATGAAAAGTTCATAGATGATGATGTTGAAGTAACTTGTCTCATGTTCGCTACTATGTCATCGAATCTTCAAAAGCAGTTTGTTGATTCGCATGCATATGTTATGAACAAACAGCTCAAGGAATTGTTTCAAGAGCAAGCCAGACTTGAGAGGTTTAACACCCACAAGGCGTTGTTCAACTGCAAAATGGCCCCTGGTACATCTGTGAGTGCACATGTTTTGAAGATGAAAAGATATGTTGATCATCTTGAGAAATTAGACGCGAAAGTCAGCCATGAGATGAAAACTTACTTGACTCTTGAGTCCTTAACTCCGAATTTCGCACAGTTTGTTTCTAACTAGAACATGCACTCTATGGATAAAACGATTCCAAAATTACATGGTATGCTCAAGAATTTTCATGCTACCAATAAGTCCGGAGACTTCAAGGCATCTGACGCCAATGAAGTTTTGATGGTTCAAAAGAAAAAAATTCAAGAAGATGTTCAAAGGCAAGAGTAATGGTAAAGGCAAGGTGTTGCCAATAACAAAAATCAAGAAATCTGAACCGACCACTTGTTTTCATTGTCATAAAGATGACCATTGGAAAAGAAACTGCCCACTTTACTTGGAAGAAGTAAAGAGAAAGAAAGAAGTTTCAGCAAGTGCCTCAGGTATTGAAATTTACTTGTCTACTTTGTCAAATTGGGTATTAGATACCGGATGTGGTACTCACATATGTAGAGATGTGCAGGCACTACAAAGTAGAAGAAAATTAGCTAAAGGTGAAATGGACCTGCGTGTGGGAAATGGAGCAAGAGTTGTTGCATTAGCCGTAGGAAATTATCATTTAACTTTACATATTGGATTTGTATTAGAATTAAACAATTGTTGTTATGTACCTGTTATGAACCGAAATATTATTTCTATTTCGAGATTAGCTTTGGATGATTACAAGTTTGTTATAGAAGATAATAATTGTACTATCCGTAAAGGAGATGTTTTCTATGGAAATGTTTCATTAGAAAATGGTTTCTATGTGCTAGATCTGATTACAAGTTTGTTATAGTCGATATGGGTTTATCTATTTAATGAGGCAAAAGTCATAATCGTTTGAAATGTTCAAAGATTTTAAGAATGATGTTCAGAATCAACTAGGCAAGAAAATAAAGGCCATTCGATCAGATCGAGGTGGTGT
Organism: Luzula sylvatica; assembly: GCA_946800325.1. Taxonomy (NCBI): domain Eukaryota; kingdom Viridiplantae; phylum Streptophyta; class Magnoliopsida; order Poales; family Juncaceae; genus Luzula; species Luzula sylvatica. The sequence goes on along the minus strand of OX326957.1, from coordinate 33,771,944 downwards.
CAGATAAGCTTGGACCCAAATCGGATAAATATTTATTCGTGGGATATCCTAAGAAAACTAAAGGATACTACTTTTACATCCCCTCTGAAAATAATATTTTCGTAGCTAGAAATGGAGTTTTCTTAGAGAAGGAGTTCATTTCCAAGAGAGCTAGCGGGAGTAAAGTTGATCTTGAAGAAGTTCAAGATTCCCAAACTGGGAATGAACATGAGATGGAAGATGTTTCTGGTTCACCAAATGTTGGAAAATTAAAAAATATGACACACGAACCACCTCGTAGATCTAGTAGGAATCGTCAACAGCCCGAGAGATATGGATTTCTCGTGACTAATGATGATGATTTGTTGGCCATGGATGATGAACCAACATCCTACGTAAAGGCTATGATGAGTGAAGATTCACAAAAATGACAAGAAGCCATGAATGGCGAGATATAATCCATGTATGACAATCAAGTTTGGAACTTGATTGATCCACATGAAGGTTTAAAGACTATTGGGTGTAAGTGGATTTTCAAGAAGAAAACTGACATGGATGGTAAAGTGCATACTTACAAAGCACGGCTCGTGACGAAAGGTTTTAAGCAAACCCACGGTATAGACTATGATGAAATGTTTTCACCCGTTGCCATAGCTGCATATTATGACTATGAGATATGTCAAATGGATGTCAAAACTGCTTTCCTTAACGAGAACTTAACCGAGGATGTATACATAATGCAACCCGAGGGTTTTGTCGATCCAAAGAATTCTAAGAAAGTATGCAAGCTTCAAAAGTCTATTTATGATTTTAAGTAGGCATCTCAAAATTGGAATCTTCGTTTTGATGAAGTAATCAAGGCTTATGGTTTCATCAAGAATGTGAAAGAACCTTGTGTATACAAGAAATTTAGTGGGAGTGCACATGTATTATTAGTTCTTTATGTAGATGACATATTGCTCATTGGCAATGACATACCTATGTTCTTAAATGTTAAGAAATATTTAGGGAATCAATTTGCAATGAAAGACCTAGGAGAAGCAGATTATATACTAGGCGTAAAAATCTATGGAGATAGATCAAGGAAGCTTCTAGGTCTAAGTCAAAGTACATTCATTGACAAGGTATTTAAGAGGTTCAATATGCAAAATTCCAAGAGAGGATCCTTAAGGTGAGAGTACACAAGCTTGTCAATGTCGCATGGCATCTCGTTAGATAAATCTCAATGTACGACATCGAGAGATGAACGAGAACGCATGAATATAGTACCATACGCTTCGACAATTGGATCTATTATGTATGCCATGATATGTACTAGACCAGATGTGACATACACATTAAGTGTAACAAGCATATACCAATCAGTTCCAGGTGAGAGTCACTGGATAGCAGTTAAGAAAATTCTTAAGTACTTGCGAATGACTAAAGATGTATTCTTAATATATGGAGGTTTGGAAAGTGAGCTGGTAATAAAGGATTATACCGATGCTAGCTTTCAAACCTGCATCGATGATTATATATCGCAAAATGGTTATGTATTCTGTTTGAATGGAGGAGAAGCTGTTTGGAAAAGTTCCAAACAGCAAATTGTTGCAGATTCTACAACGGAAGCGGAGTATATAGAAACTTCAGAAGCAGCTAAGGAAGCCGTTTGGATCAAGTAATTTGTGACAGAACTAGGTGTAGTTCCCAGTGTGTTGGACCCAGTGACTCTCTTTTGTGATAACAATGGAGCAATCGCGCAATCGGATGCGAAAGCTACAGACGTTTTACTAACTGTATGTCAAACTGTCGCACCCTTTCGGTATTTCATTAAAAAGACACTGATACTTCGTTCAAATGAAAAATATTTCTACATGAAGGTTATAGATAATCTTATTATCTATCTAACCCAATTTGAACCATTCAAATTGGAGTTTCCTACTGAAAGATATGACCACGAATGTACGCTTACATTCGTTTATCCTTGTGTACACTTTTACGGTTGATCCGAAACTGTATTTCCTTCAGTCTCCCACTCAATTTCAGATCTACATAAAAGGTACTCATGCATATCCAATATGCACGATTTTATAGAATATAGCTTGCGTGTCAAATACCAAGCTACGCACATCTTATGTGCCAACTTTATAATCAGGCCCGACTTAGTACGACTCGTTGTGTGACCATGTAGGTTCGGTTAACGATGGCTGTAGACTGTTTCCATAGCACTATAAGCCCATGAGCGGGATCTAGTCACTCCATCATGGCTACCCATGTTAACACGAAGAATGATTGTGATCATTGTGCCTATCTCGAATAGCGGTTATTAGTTCTCTTGTTAGAGATATCCGTTAATCAAAAGGCATGGTGGTAGTCATCCTTATATTTTGATTAACTATACTTATTCCTCGGATCCGAACTGATTTAACAATTTCAATCGATATTAACCGTTAATATCATTGACCATGGCCATGGTTTTTGTTAATCAATTCATCGAGCGTTTTAGCTCCCTTGTTAGAGATATCTCTTCCTTTCGGAATAAACAATTCCTATCTTGGAGACTCATACTGAATTCCGTATTTCGGACAATACCCAATTATGACCATTTTAGCTCCCTGTTACGGTGAGCGTAAGGTCATATCAAAGTATTGTGTTACGCACGTAGCGCAATCGATGGTCTCCTCAAGTATGAAGAACCTAATACCCTACTCGTCGCGAGTCCATCCATAATGACTAAACCATGTCATGGTCTCGCGGCTTCGGTCATATCCAATATATGTCACCTAGCATATATCTACGTTCCCGATTCGACAAACACCTTTGTCCTATGATTAGCAAAACATAATCATCTCCTCGGCTAACGTACTAGAGTACATATTGTTCAGTCTATTATCTGATAATGTAAATGCTTCACTTTTAAGCAAACTGAATCATGACTAGGAATATTTAGAAATGAAACTTTAAGTGTGACGGTTTCGCTGCACATGATCCTCAATTATGTCGACGTCCACACAAGTTCAAATCAGGGTTCATGTAATCAAATTACACAACCCGCACACAGTTTTCATATAAGGTAAATGCAAATGAAAAATTTTAAAATCTCGAAATTGCATTAATATAAGATAAGTTTGGGGTGATACATCGTTTACTAATCTATTAGACAAATCTCGTCCTACGAAACTATCGTTTTAGATAACTAACTATTCTCTTCTTCCTCTAGGTATCTCAAACCTATAGCTTTCGCATGATAATCGTGCTTAGCTTGCGAGAGTGGCTTAGTAAATGGGTCCGCAACATTCCTGTCAGTATCAATCTTTTCTATGATCACATCCTTTCATTTTAAAATCTCACGGATCAAGTGAAATTTTCTGAGTATGTGTTTGGAGCGATGATGTGCCCTCGGTTTCTTGGACTGTGCTATCGCTCCCGTATTGTCGCAATATAAAGTCACAGGTTCCGAGATACTCGGGACTACTCCAAGTTCGGTCACAAACTTCTTGATCCATACCGCCTCCTTTGCTGCTTTCGAAGCCGCAATATACTCCGATTCAGTTGTAGAGTCTGCTATCGTGGGTTGTTTGGAACTCTTCCATACTACCGCTCCACCATTTAGACAAAACACGTATCCACTTTGTGATCGAAATGAAGGGTAACACAAGCAACATACTCAGTTTTCATGATATCCTAAAAATACTCCTTAATATAAGACTAACACAAACATAATTTTTTTTTTCAAAAATGTCTTAAAACTGCAAAGAGCGAAGTATAGCACCTTACAAATAATAAATTTTCCAATATTCATAAAAATGTCAAAATTAAAGCGTAACACGAGAAAAATACTTAATTTTCTTGTTCTCCTCAAAAGAGTCCACAAAGGAATACTAACACACACAATTTTCTATTTTTCAAACATTTCTTAAAAATGCAAAAATTGAAGTCTAACACCTCAAAAAAATCAATTATCTTATTTTCGAAAAAATGTCAAAATTGAAGTGAACACGAGCAAAATACTCAATTTTCATTTTGACCTCAAAATAATCCGTAAAAGAATACTAACACACATAAATTTCTATTTTTAAAAATATTTCTTAAAAATGCAAAAATTGAAGTCTTACACCTTAAAAAAAATCAATTATCCTATTTTCTAAAAAATGTCAAAATTGAAGTGTAACACCAGCAAAATACTCAATTTTCATTGTGTCTAAAAATACTCCGTAATAGAAGACTAACATACGCATATTTCTATATTTTCAAAAAATCTTAAGAATGCAAAAATTGAAGGCTAACACCTTCAAAATATATCTATTATCCTATTTTCTAACAAATTACAAAATTGAAGGGTAACACAAGTAAAGTACTCAATTTTCTTGTTGTCCTGGAAATACTCCATAATATAAGACTAACACACACACACACACACACACACACACACGCATTTATATTTTTTTTTTCAAAATTTTCTTAAAAAATGCAAAAAGTGAGGTACAACACCTTGAAAAAAATCAATTGTCCTAGTTTCTCAAAAATGTCACAATTGAAGTGTAACACGAGCAAAATACTGAATTTTCATATTGTCATACAAATACTCCGTAAAGGAATACTATGACACGCAAATTTCTATTTTTTTAAAATATTCTTAAAAATGTTAAAATTGAAGTGTAACATCATAAAACACATTCACTTATCCTATTTTCTAAAAACTATAAAAATTGATGTGTAACATGATCAAATACTCAATTTTCATGATGTCCTAAAAATACTCCGCAATATAACACTAACACAAACATATTTATATTTATTCAAAAATTTCTTAAATATGCAAAATAGTGAAGTCTAACACCTTCAAAATATATCTTTTATCCCATTTTCTTAAAACTTTGAAAATTGAAGGGTAACATGAGCAAAGTTCTTAATTTGTATGTTGTTCTCAAAATATTCCGTAATATAAGACTAACACACACACATTTATATTTTTTTCAAAAATTTCTTAAAAAATTCAAAAATTGAAGTATAAATCCTCAAAAATATCAACTATCATATTTTCTACAAAATGTCAGAATTGAAGGGTAACACGAGCAAAATACTCAATTTTCATGGTGTCTTAAAATACTCCATAATAGAAGACTAACATACACATATTTCTATTTTTTCAAAATATTCTTAAAAATGCAAAAATTGAAGTCTAACACCTTCAAAATATATCTATTATCCTATTTTCTTACAAATTTCAAAATTGAAGGGTAACACGAGTAAAGTACTCAATTTTCTTGTTGTCAAGGAACTACTCCATAATATAAGACACACACACACACACACACACACACACACACACACACACACACACACACACACACACACATTTATATTTTTTTTTCAAAATTTTCTTAAAAAATGCAAAAAGTGAGTTATAACACCTTGAAGAAATCAATTGTACTAGTTTCTAAGAAATTTCACAACTGAAGTGTAACACGAGCAAAATACTGAATTTTCATATTGTCATAGAAATACTCCGTAAAGGAATACTACGATATGCAAATTTCTATTTTTTCAAAAAATTCATAAAAATGTTAAAATTGAAGTGTAACATCTTAAAAAACATTCACTTATCCTATTTTCAAAAAACTATAAAAATTGATGTGTAACATGATCAAATACTCAATTTTCATGATGTCCTAAATATACTCTGCAATATAACACTAACACACACACATATTTATATTTATTCAAAAATTTCTTAAATATGCAAAAAACTGAACTCTAACACCTTCAAAATATATCTATTATCCCATTTTCCTAAACTTTTAAAATTGAAGGGTAACATGAGCAAAGTACCCAATTTATATGTTGTCCTCGAAATATTCCGTAATACAAGACTAACACACAAACCTTTATATTTTTCCAAAAATTTCTTACAAAATGCAAAAACCGAAGTATAACACCTCAAAATTATCAACTATCCTATTTTCTACAAAATATCAGAATTGCAAGGCAACACGAGCAAAATACTCAGTTTTCATGATATCCTAAAAATACTCCTTGATATAAGACTAACACAAACATAATTTTTTTTCAAAAATGTCTTAAAACTGCAAAGAGTGAAGTATAGCACGTTCAAAATAATCAATTTTCCAATTTTCTTAAAAATGTCAAAATTGAAATGTAACACGAGAAAAATACTCGATTTTCAATTTCTCATAAAAAGAGTCCATAAAGGAATACTAACACACAAAATTTTCTAATTTTCATACATTTCTTAAAAATTCAAAAATTGAAGTCTAACACCTTAAAAAGATATAAATTATCTTATTTTTGAAAAAATGTCAAAATTGAAGTGTAACACGAGCAAAATACTCAATTTTCATTTTGTCCTCAAAATAATCCGTAAAAGAAATACTAACACAAACAAATTTCTATTTTTCCAAATATTTCTTAAAAATACAAAAATTGAATTCTTACCCTTAAAAAAAATTAATTATCCTATTTTCTAAAAAATGTCAAATTGAAGTGTAACACCAGCAAAATACTCAATTTTCATGGTGTCCTAAAAATACTCCGTAATGGAAGACTAACATACACATATTTCTATTTTTTCAAAAATTCTTAAAAATGCAAAAAGTGAAGTCTAACACTTTCAAAATATATCTATTGTCCTATTTTCTTACAAATTTCAAAATTGAAGGTTAACACGAGTAGAGTACTCAATTTTTTTGTTGTCCTCGAAATACTCCATAATATAAGACTCACACACACACACACACACACACACACACACACACACACACACACACACAAACACACACACACACACACACACACGCACACACACACACGCACACTTATTTATTTTTTCAAAATTTTCTTAAAAAATGCAAAAACTGAAGTTTAACACCTTGAAAAAACAATTGTCCTATTTTCTCAAAAATGTCACAATTGAAGTGTAACACGAGCAAAATACTGAATTTTCATATTGTCATACAAAATACTCCGTAAAGGAATACTATCACACACAAATTTCTATTTTTTCAAAATTCTTAAAAATGTTAAAATCGAAGTGTAACATCTTAAAAAACAATCACTTATCCCATTTTTTTAAAACTTTTAAAATTTAAGGGTAACATGAGCAAAGTACTCAATTTATATGTGGTCGTCGAAATATTCCATAATATAAGACTAATACACCAACATTTATATTTTGTCAAAAATTTCTTGAAAAATGCAAAAAGCGAAGTATAACACCTCAAAATTATCAACTATCCTATTTTCAACAAAATATCAGAATTGAAGGGTAACACGAGCAAAATACTCAGTTTTCATGATATCCTAAATATACACCTTAATATAAGACTAACACAAACATAATTTTTTTCAAAAATGTCTTAAAACTGCAAAGATTGAAGTATATCACCTTCAAAATAGTCAATTTTCCGATTTTCTTAAAAATGTCAAAATTGAAGTGTAACACGACAAAAATACTCAATTTTCATGTTCTCATAAAAAGAGCCCATAAAGGAATACTAACACATACAGTTTTCTATTTTTCAAACATATCTTAAAAATTGAAAAATATTAAGTCTTACGCCTTAAAAAAAATCAATTATCTTATTTTCGAAAAAATGTCAAAATTGAAGTGTAACAGAGCAAAATACTCAATTTTCATTTTGTCCTCAAAATAATCCGTAAAAGGATACTAACACACACAAATTTCTAGTTTTCCAAAAATTTCTTAAAAATGCAAAAATTGAAGTCTTACACCTTAACAAAAATTAATTATCCTATTTTCTAAAAAATATCAAAATTGAAATGTGACACCAGCAAAATACTCAATTTTCATGGTGTCCTTAAAATACTCCGTAATATAAGACTAACACACACATACACACACACACGCACACACATATTTATATATTTTTTTCAAAATTTTCTTATAAAAATACAAAAACTGAAGTTTAACACCTTGAAAAAATCAAATGTCCTATTTTCTAAAAAATGTCACAATTGAAGTGTGACATGAGCAAACTACTGAATTTTCATATTGTCAATCAAATACTCCGTAAAGGAATACTATCACATGCAAATGTCTATTTTTTCAAAAAATTATTAAAAATGTTAAAATCGAAGTGTACCAACTTAAAAAACATTCACTTATCGTATTTTGCAAAAACTATAAAAATTGATGTGTAACATGATCAAATACTCAATTTTCATGATGTTCTAAAAATACTCTGCAATATAACACTAACACACACATATTTATATTTATTCAAAAAATTCTTAAATATGCAAAAAAAAAAGTGAAGCCACCTTCAAAATATACCTATTATCCCATTTTCTTAAAACTTTTAAAATTGAAGGGTAAGATGAGCAAAGTACTCAATTTTTATGTTGTCCTCAAAATATTCCATAATATAAGACTAACACACACACATTTGTATTTTATCAAAAATTTCTTATAAAATGCAAAAAGTGAAGTATAACACCTCAAAAATTATCATCTGTCCTATTTTCTACAAAATGTCTGAATTGAAGGGTAACACAAGCAAAATACTCAGTTTTCATGATATCCTAAAAATACAACTTAATATAAGACTACCACAACCATAATTTTTTTCTTTTCGAAAACGTCTTAAAAATGCAAAAAGTGAAATATAGCTCCTTGAAAAAATCAATTAACCTATTTTTCTAAAAAATGACACAATTGAAGTATAACACGAGAAAAATACTCAATTTGCATATTGTCATACAAATACTCCGTAAAGGAAAACTACCACACGTAAATTTCTATTTTTTCAAAAAATTCTTAAAAATGTTAAAATTGAAGTGCAACATCTTAAAAAACAGTCACTTATCATATTTTCTAAACACTATAAAAATTGATGTGTAACATGATCAAAATACTCAAATTTCTTGAAGTCCTAAAAATACTCCGCAATATAAGTCTAACACACCCATATTTATGTTTATTAAAAAATTTCTTAAATATGCAAAAAAGTGAAGTCTAACACCTTCAAAATATATTTATTATCCTATTTTCTTAAACTTTTAAAATTGAAGGATAACATGAGCAAAGTACCAATTTTTATGTTGTCCTCGAAATATTCCATAATATAAGTCTTAATCACACACACACACACACACACACACACATTTAAATATTTTCAAAAATTTCTTAAAAATTGCAAAAAGTGAAGTATAACACCTCAAAAATATCAACTATCATATTTTCTACAAAATGTCATAATTGAAGGGTAACACAAGAAAAATACTCAGTTTTCATGATATCCTAAAAATACTCCTTAATATAAGACTAACACAAACATTTTTTTTTTTCAAAAATGTCTTAAAAATGCAATGAATGAAGTATAGAACCTTAAAAATAATCAATTTTCCGATTTTCTTAAAAATGTCAAAATTGAAGTGTAACACAAGAAAAATACTCAATTTTCCTGTTCTCATCATAAGAGTCCATAGAGGAATACTAACACACACAATTTTCTATTTTTCAAACATTTCTTAAAAATGCAAAACTTTAAGTCTAGCACCTTAAAAAAAAATCAATTATCTTATTTTCGAAAAAATGTCAAAATTGAAGTGTAACACGAGCAAAATACTCAATTTTCATTTTGTCCTCAAAATAATACTTACAAGAATACTAACACACACAAATTTCTATTTTTCGAATATTTCTTAGAAATGCAAAAATTGAAGTCTTACACCTAAAAAAAAAATTATCCTATTTTCTCAAAAATGTCAAAACTGAAGTGTAACACCAGTAAAATACTGAATTTTCATGGTGTCCTAAAAATACTCCGTAATAGAAGACAAACATACACATATTTCTATATTTTCAAAATATATCTATTATCCTCTTTTCTTACAAATTTCAAAATTGAAGGGTAACACGAGTAAAGTACTCAATTTTCTTGTTGTCCTGGAAATACTCCATAAAATAAGACTCACACACACACACATTTATTTATTTTTTAAAAAAATTTCTTTAAAAATGCAAAAAGTGAAGTACTCAATTTTCATGATGTCCTAGAAATACTCCGCAATATAACACTAACACACGCATATTTATGTTTATTCAAAAATTTCTTAAATATGCAAAAAAGTGAAGTCACCTTCACAATATATCTATTATCCCATTTTCTTAAAACTTTTAAAATTGAAGGTAACATGAACAAAGTAATCAATTTTTATGTTGTCCTCGAAATATTCCGTAATATAAGACTAACACACACATTTATATTTTTTCAAAAATTTCTAAAAAAAATTCAAAAAGTGAATATGACACCTCAAACATATCAACTAACCTATTTTCTACAAAATGTCCGAATTGAAGGGTAACACAAGCAACATACTCTGTTTTCATGATATCCTAAAAATACTCCTTAATATAAGACTAACACAAACTTTTTTTTTTTTTTCAAAAATGTCTTAAAACTGCAAAGAGTGAAGTATATCACCTTACAAATAATAAATTTTCCAATTTTCTTAAAACTGTCAAAATTGAAGCGTAACACGAGAAAAATACTTAATTTTCTAGTTCTCATCAAAAGAATCCATAAAGGAATACTAACACACACAATTTTCTATTTTTGAAACATTTCTTAAAAATGCAAAAATTGAAGTGTACCACGAGCAAAATACTCAATTTTCATTTTGTCCTCAAAATATTTCTTAAAAGAATACTAACATACACAAATTTCTATTTTTCAAAAAAATTATTAAAAATGCAAAAATTGAAGTCTTACACATTAAAAAAAGTCAATTATTCTATTTTCTAAAAAAATGTCTAAATTGAAGTCTAACACCAGCAGAATACTCAATTTTCATGGTGTCCTAAAAATACTCTGTAATAGAAGACTAACACACACATATTTCTATATTTTCAAAAATTCTTAAAAATGCAAAAAGTGAAGTCTAACACCTTCAAAATATATCTATTATCCTATTTTCTTAAAAATTTCAAAATTGAAAAGTAACACGAGTAAAGTACTCAATTTTCTTGTTGTCCTGGAAATACTCCACAATATAAAGCTAACACACACATTTATATTTTTTACAAAAAAAATTTAAAAAATGCAAAAAGTGAAGTATAATGCCTCAAAAATATCAACTATCTTATTTTCTACAAAATGTCAGAATTGAAGGGTAACACGAGCAAAATATTCAGTTTAAATAATATCCAAAAAATACTCCTTAATATAAGACTAACACAAACATAATTTTCTTTTTTTTTTCAAAAATGTCTTAAAACTGCAAAGAGTGAAGTATAGCACCTTCAAATTAATCAATTTTTCGATTTTCTTAAAAATGTCAAAATTGAAGTGTAACACGACAAAAATACTCAATTTTCGTGTTCTCATCAAAAGACTCCATAAAGGAATACTATCACACACAATTTTCTATTTTTCAAACATCTCTTAAAAATGCAAAAATTGAAGTCTAACACCTTAAAACAATTAATTATTTTATTTTTGAAAATATTTGAAAATTGAAATGTAACACGAGCAAAATACTCAATTTTCATTTTTTCCTCAAAATAATCCCTAAAATAATACTAACAAACACAAATTTCTATTTTTTCCAAAAATTCTAAAAGATGTTAAAATTGAAGTGTAACATCTTAAAAAACAGCCACTTATCCAAGTTTCTAAAAAATATACAAATTGATGTGTAACATGATCAAAATATTCATGATGTCCTAAAAATACTCCGCAATATTACACTAAGACAAGCATATTTATATTTATTCAAAAAATTCTTAAATAAGAAAAAAAAAATGGAAGTCTAACACCTTCAAAATATACCTATTATCACATTGTCTTAAAACTTTTAAAATTGAAGGGTAACATGAGCAAAGTACTCAATTTTTATGTAGTCCTTGAAATATTCCATAATATAAGACTAACACACACACATTTGTATTTTATCAAAAATTTCTTATAAAATGCAAAAAGTGAAGTATAACACCTCAAAAATTATCATCTATCCTATTTTCTACAAAATGTCAGAATTGAAGGGTAACACAAGCAAAATACTTAGTTTTCATGATATCCTAAAAATACAACTTAATATAAGACTAACACAAACATAATTTTTTTCTTTTCAAAAATGTCTTAAAAATGCAAAAAGTGAAGTATAGCAACTTGAAAAAATCAATTAACCTATTTTCTAAAAAATCACACAATTGAAGTGTAACACGAGCAAAATACTGAATTTGCATATTATCATACAAATACTCCGTAAAGGAATACTACCACACGTAAATTTCTATTTTTACAAAAAATTCTTAAAAATGTTAAAATTGAAGTGCAACATCTTAAAAAACAGTCACTTATCCTATTTTCTAAAAACTATCAAAAATGATGTGTAACATGATCAAAATACTCAATTTTCATGATGTCCTAAAAATACTCCGCAATATAACACTAACACACGCATATTTATTTTTATTCAAAAATTCTTAAATATGCAAAAAAGTGAAGTCCACCTTCAAAATATATTTATTATCCTATTTTCTTAAACTTTTAAAATTGAAGGATAACATGAGCAAAGTACCAATTTTTATGTTGTCCTCGAAATATTCCATAATATAAGTCTAACACACACACACACACACACACACACACACACACACACACAGATTTAAATTTTTTCAAAAATTTCTTAAAAATTGCAAAAAGTGAAATAACACCTCAAAAATATCAACTATCATATTTTCTACAAAATGTCAGAATTGAAGGGTAACACAAGCAAAATACTCAGTTTTCATGATATCCTAAAAATACTCCTTAATATAATACTAACACAAACATAATTTTTTTTTTCAAAAATGTCTTAAAACTGCAATGAGTGAAGTATAGCACCATAAAAATAATCAATTTTCCGTTTTTCTTAAAAATGTCAAAATTGAAGTGTAACACGAGAAAAATACTCAATTTTGTTGTTCTCATCATAAGACCATAGAGGACCACAAACAATTTTCTATTTTTCAAACATTTCTTAAAAATGCAAAAATTTAAGTCTAACACCTTAAAAAAAATCAATTATCTTTTTTTCGAAAAAATGTCAAAATTGAAGTGTAACACGAGCAAAATACTCAATTTTCATTTTGTCCTCAAAATAATACTTACAAGAATACTAACACACACAAATTTCTATTTTTCGAATATTTCTTAGAAATGCAAAAATTGAAGTCTTACACCTAAAAAAAAAATTATCCTATTTTCTCAAAAATGTCAAAACTGAAGTGTAACACCAGTAAAATACTGAATTTTCACGGTGTCCTAAAAATACTCCGTAATAGAAGACAACCATACACATATTTCTATATTTTGAAAATAAATCTATTATCCTCTTTTCTTACAAATTTCAAAATTGAAGGGTAACACGAGTAAAGTACTCAATTTTCTTGTTGTCCTGGAAATACTCCATAATATAAGACTCACACACACACACACATTTATTTATTTTAAAAAAAAAATTCTTTAAAAATGCAAAAAGTGAATTACTCAATTTTCATGATGTCCTAAAAATACTCCGCAATATAACACTAACACACGCATATTTATGTTTATGCAAAAATTTCTTAAATATGCAAAAAAAGTGAAGTCTACCACCTTCACAATATATCTATTATCCCATTTTCTTAAAACTTTTAAAATTGAAGGGTAACATGAACAAAGTACTCAATTTGTATGTTGTCCTCAGAATATTCCGTAATATAAGACTAACACACACACATTTATATTTTTTCAAAAAATTCTAAAAAAATTCAAAAAAGTGAATATGACACCTCAAAAATATCAACTAACCTATTTTCTACAAAATGTCCGAATTGAAGGGTAACACAAGCAACATACTCAGTTTTCATGATATCCTAAAAATACTCCTTAATATAAGACTAACACAAACTTCTTTTTTTTTTCAAAAATGTCTTAAAACTGCAAAGAGTGAAGTATAGCACCTTACAAATAATAAATTTTCCAATTTTCTTAAAACTGTCAAAATTGAAGCGTAACACGAGAAAAATACTTAATTTTCAAGTTCTCATCAAAAGAATCCATAAAGGAATACTAACACACACAATTTTCTATTTTTGAAACATTTCTTAAAAATGCAAAAATAGAAGTCCTACACCTTAAAAAAATCAATTATCCTATTTTCTAAAAAAATGTTAAAATTGAAGTGTAACACCAGCAAAATACTCAATTTTCATGGTGTCCTAAAAATACTCCGTAATAGAAGACTAACACACACATATTTCTATATTTTCAAAAATTCTTAAAAATGCAAAAAGTAAAGTCTAACACCTTCAAAATATATCTATTATCCTATTTTCTTAAAAATTTTAAAATTGAAGGGTAACACGAGTAAAGTACAAAATTTTCTTGTTGTCCTGGAAATACTCCACAATATAAAACTAACACACACATTTATTTATTTTCAAAAAAATTTTAAAAAATGCAAAAAGTGAAGTATAACGCCTCAAAAATATCAACTATCATATTTTCTACAAAATGTCAGAATTGAAGGGTAACACGAGCAAAATTCTCAGTTTTAATAATATCCAAAATATACTCCTTAATATAAGACTAACACAAACATAATTTTCTTTTTTTTCAAAAATGTCTTCAAACTGCAAAGAGTGAAGTATAGCACCTTCAAAATAATCAATTTTCCGATTTTCTTAAAAATGTCAAAATTGAAGTGTATCACGACAAAAATACTCAATTTGCGTGTTCTCATCAAAAGACTCCATAAAGGAATATTAACACACACAATTTTCTATTTTTCAAACATCTCTTAAAAATGCAAAAATTGAAGTCTAACACCTTAAAAAAAATTAATTATTTTATTTTTGAAAATATTTGAAAATTGAAATGTAACACGAGCAAAATACTCAATTTTCATTTTGTCCTCAAAATAATCCGTAAAATAATACTAACGAACAAAAATTTCTATTTTTTCAAAAAAATCTTAAAGATGTTAAAATTGAAGTGTAACATCTTAAAAAACAGCCACTTATCCTAGTTTCTAAAAAATATACAAATTGATGTGTAACATGATCAAAATATTCAAGATGTCCTATAAATACTCTGCAATATAACACTAAGACACACATATTTATATTTAGTCAAAAATTTCTTAAATATGAAAAAAAGTGAGGTCTAACACCTTCAAAATATATCTATCTATTATCCAATTTTCTTAAAACTTTTAAAATTGAAGTTTAACATGAGCAAAGTACTCAATTTTTATGTTGTCCTCGAAATATTCTTTAATATAAGACTAACACGCACACATTTTTATTTTTTTCAAAAATTTCCTAAAAAAATGCTAAAAGTGAAGTATAACACCT
The DNA here is from genome assembly GCA_946800325.1 of Luzula sylvatica. NCBI lineage: Eukaryota > Viridiplantae > Streptophyta > Magnoliopsida > Poales > Juncaceae > Luzula > Luzula sylvatica. The sequence goes on along the minus strand of OX326957.1, from coordinate 33,756,616 downwards.
CAAATATATCAACTATCTTATTTTCTACAAAATGTCGGAATTGAAGGGTAACACGAGCAAAATACTCAGTTTTAATGATATCCTAAAAATACTCCTTAATATAAGACTAACACAAACATAATTTTCTTTTCTTTTCAAAAATGTCTTAAAACTGCAAAGAGTGAAGTATAGCACATTCAAATTAATCAATTTTCCGATTTTCTTAAAAATGTCAAAATTGAAGTGTAACACGAGAAAAATACTCAATTTTCGTGTTCTCATCCAAAGACTCCATAAAGGAATACTCACACAATTTTCTAGTTTTCAAACATCTCTTAAGAATGCAAAAATTGAAATCTAACACCTTAAAAAAATCAATTATTTTCTCTTCGAAAAAATGTTATAATTGAAGTGTAACACGAGCAAAATACACAATTTTCATTTTGTCCTCAAAATAATCCGTAAAATAGTACTAACACACACAAATTTAGATATTTTCAAAAATTTCCTAAAAATGCAAAAATTAAAGTCTTACACCTTAAAAAAAATCAATTATCCTATTTTCTAAAAAATGTTAAAATTGAAGTGTAACACCAGCAAAATACTCAATTTTGATGGTGTCCTAAATATACTCCGAAATAGAAAATAGGAGACTAACACCAGCAAAATACTCCGTAATAAAAATACTCCGTAATAGAAGACAAACATACACATATTTCTATTTTTTTCAAAAATTCTTCAAAATGCAAGAAGTCAAGTCACCTTCAAAATATATCTATTATCCAATATTCTTACAAATTTAAAAATTGAAGGGTAACACGAGTAAAGAACTCAATTTTCTTGTTGTCCTCAAAACAATCCATAATATAAGACGTAGACACACACACACACATTTAAAAATAAAATTCAAAATTTTCTTAAAAAATGCAAAAAGTGAAGTATAACACCTTGAAAAAAAATCAATTGTCCTATTTTCTATAAAATGTCTCAATTGAAGCGTAACACGAGCAAAATACTGAATTTTCATATTGTCATACAAATACTCCGTAATAGAATACTACCACAAGCAATTTTCTATTTTATCAAAAAATTCTTAAAAATGTTAAAATTGAAGTGTAACACGAGAAAAATACTCAATTTTTGCGTTCTCGTCAAAAGAGTCCATAAAGGAATACTAACACACACAATTTTCTATTTTTCAAACATTTCATAAAAATGCAAAAATTGAAGTCTAACAACTTAAAAAAAAATCAGTTATCATATTTTCGAAAAAATGTCAAAATTGAAGTGTAACACGAGCAAAATACTCAATTTTCATTTTGTCATCAAAATAATCCGTAAAATAATACTAACACACACAAATTTCTATTATTCCAAAAATTCTTAAAAATGCAAAAATTGAAGCCTTAAACCTTAAAAAAAAATCAATTATCCAATTTTCTAAAAAATGTCAAAATTGAAGTGTAACACCAGCAAAATACTCAATTTTCATGGTGTCCTAAAAATACTCCGTAATGGAAGACTAACACACACATATTTCTATATTTTCAAAAAATCTTAAAAATGCAAAAAGTGAAGTCTAACACCTTCAAAATATATGTATTATCCTATTTTCTTACAAATTTCAAAATTGAAGGGTAACACGAGTAAAGTACTCAATTTTCTTGTTGTCCTGGATATACTCCATAAAATAAGACTCACACACACACACATTTATATTTTTTTTTCAAAATTTTCTTAAAAAAATGCAAAAACTGAAGTATAACACCTTGAAAAAATCAATTGACCTATTTTCTAAAAAATGTCACAATTGAAGTTTAACACGAGGAAAATACTGAATTTTCATATTGTCATAAAAATACTCCGTGAAGGAATACTACCACACGCAAATTTCTATTTTTTCAAAAAAATCTTAAAATGTTAAAATTGAAGTGTAACATCTTAAAAAACAGTCACTTATCCTATATTCTAAAAACTATAAAAATTGATGTGTAACATGATCAAAATACTCAATTTCCGTGATGTCCTAAAAATACTCCGCAATATAACACCGACAACCACATTTTTATATTTATTAAAAATATCCAAAAAAGTGAAGTAACACCTTCAAAATATATCTATTATCCCATTTTCTTAAAACTTTTAGAATTGAAGGGTAACTTGAGCAAAGTACTCAATTTTTATGTTGTCCTCGAAATATTCCTTAATATAAGACTAACACACACACAAACACACATATATATATTTTCAAAAATTTCTTGAAAAATGCAAAAAGTGAAGTATAACACCTCAAAAATATCAACTATCCTATTTCCTACAAAATGTCCGAATTGAAGGGTAACACGAGCAAAATACTCAGTTTTCATGATACCCTAAAAATACTCCTTAATATAAGACTAACACAAAAAAAAATTCTCGTCAAACTACAAAGAGTGAAGCATAGCACCTTAAAAATAATCAATCTTCTGATTTTATTAAAAATGCCAAAATTTAGGTGTAACACGAGAAAAATACTCAATTTTCATGTTCTCATCAAAAGAGTCCATAAAGGAATACTAACACACACAATTTTCTATTTGTCAAACATTTCTTAAAAATGCAAACATGGAAGTCTAACACCTTAACAAAAAATCAATTATCTTATTTTCGAAAAAATGTCAAAATTGAAGTGTAACACGAGCAAAATACTCAATTTTCATTTTGTCAACAAAATAATCCGTTAAAGAAAACTAACACACACAAATTTCTATTTTTCCAAAAATTTCTTAAATATGCAAAAAAAGTGAAGTGACACCTTCAAAATATATCCATTATCCCATTTTCTTAAAACTTTTAAAATTGAAGGGTAACTTGACCAAAGTACTCAATTTTTATGTTGTCCTCGAAATATTCCGTAATATAAGACTAACACACACACACATTTATATTTTTTCAAAAAATTCTTAAAAAATTCAAAAAGTGAAGTATAACACCTCAAAAACATCAACTATCCTATTTTCTACAAAATGTTAGAATTGAAGGGTAACACGAGCAAAATACTCGGTTTTCATGATATCCTAAAAATACTCCTTAATATAAGACTAACACAAACCAATTTTTTTTTTTCAAAAATGTCTTAAAACTGCAAAGAGGGAAGTATAGCACCTTAAATATAATCAATTATCCGATTTTCTTAAAAATGTCAAAATTGAAATGTAACACGAGAAAAATACTCAATTTTCATGTTCTCATCAAAATACTCCATAAAGGAATACTAACACACACAATTTTCTATTTTTCAAACATCTCTTAAAAATGCAAAAATTGAAGTCTTACACCTTAAAAAAAATCAATCATCATATTTTCTAAAAAATGTCAAAATCGAAGTGTAACACCAGCAAAATACTCAATTTTCATGGGGTCCTAAAAAAACTCCGTAATAGAAGACTAACATACACGTATTTCTATATTTTAAAAAATACTTAAAAATGAAAAAGGTGAAGTCTAACCACCTTCAAAATATATCTATTATCCAATTTTCTTACAAATTTCAAAATTGATGGGTAACACAAGTAAAGTACTCAATTTTCTTGTTGTCCTGAAAATACTCCATAATATAAGACTAACACACACACACATTTATATTTTTTTTCAAAATTTTCTTAAAAAATGCAAAAACTAAAGTATAACACCTTCAAAAAATCAATTTTCCTATTTTCTAAAAAATGTCACAATTGAAGTGTAACACGAGCAAAATACTGAATTTTCAGATTGCAATACAAATACTCCGTGAAGGAATACTACCACATTCAAATTTCTATTTTCTCAAAAAATTCTTAAAAATGTTAAAATTGAAGTGTAACATCTTAAAAAACAACCAATTATCCTATTTTCTAGTAACTATAAAAATTGATGTGTAACATGATCAAAATACTCAATTTTCATGATGTCCTAAAAATACTGCACAATATAACACTAACACACACATATTTATATTTATTCAAAAATTTCAGAATAATGCAAAAATGTGAAGTATAACATCTTAAAAAATCAATTATCTTATTTTCTTAAAAATGTCAAAAATGAAATGTAACAGGAGAAAGATACTCAATTTTCATGTTCTAATCAAAATATTACGTAAAAGAATACTAACAAACAAATTTCTATTTTTTCAAAAAGTTCGTAAAAATGCAAAGTGTGAAGTCTAACACCTTCAAAATATATCCAGTATCGAATTTTCTTACAAATTTAAAAATTTAAGGGTAACACGAGCATAATACTCTATTTTCATCATATCCTAAAAATACTCCTTAATATAAGACTCACACACTCCAATATTTCTATTTTGCAACAATGTCTTAAAACTGAAAAAAGTGAAGTCTAACACCTTAAAAAAAATCAATTATCTTATTTTCGACAAAATGTCAAAATTGAAGTGCAACATGAGCAAAATACACAATTTTCATTTTGTCATCAAAATACTCTGTAAAAGAATACTAACACACACAAATTCCTATTTTTGTAAAATTTATTAAAAATGTAAATATTGAAGTCTAACACCTTAAAAAACAATCAATTATCCTATTTTCAAAAAAATGTCAAAATTGAAGTGTAACACAAGCAAAATACTCAATTTGCATAACGTCCTAAAAAATACTCCGTAATAGAAGACTAACACACACATATTTGATTTTTTTCAAAAATTCTAACAATATGCAAAAAGTGAAGTCTAACACTTTCAAATTATATCTATTATCCCATTTTCTTAAAACTTTCAAAATTGAAGGGTAACACAAGAAAAGTACTCAATTTTACTGTTGTCCTCGTTATATTCCGTAATATAGGACTAACACACACGCATTTATATTTTTTTTCAAAATTTTCTCAAAAAATGCATAAAGTGAAGTATAACACCTTGAAAAAATCAATTATCCTATTTTCTAAAAAATGTCAGAATTGATGTGTAACACGAGCAAAATACTGAATTTTCATATTTCCATCCAAATACTCCATAAAGGAATACTACCACACGCAAATTTCTATTTTTTCAAAAAATTCTTAAAAATGTTAAAATTGAAGTGTAACATCTTAAAAACAATCAATTATCCTATTTTCTAAAAACTATAAAAATTGATGTGTAACATGGTCAAAATACTAAATTTTCATGATGTCCTAAAAATACTGCGCAATATAACACTAACACACACATATTTATATTTATTCAAAAATTTCATTAAAATGCAAAAAAGTACTAACACACACAAATTTCTATTTTTGAAAAATTTATTAAAAATTCAAATGTTGAAGTCTAACTCCTTAAAAAACAATCAATTATCCTATTTTCTAAAAAATATTAAAATTTAAGTGTAACACAATCAAAATACTCAATTTTTCATGATGTCTTAAAAAATACTCCGTGATACATGACTAACAAACACATATTTCCTTTTTTTCCAAAAATTCTTACAAAATGCAAAAAGTGAAGTAAAACACCTTCAAAATACATCTATTATCCTATTTTCATAAAACTTTTAAAATTTAAGGGTAACACGAGCAAAGAACTCAATTGTCATGTTGTCCTTGAAATACTCCATAATATAAGACAAACACACACACGATTATATTTTTTAAAAATATTTCTTGAAAAATGCAAAAAAAGGAAGTATAACACCTTAAAAAAAATCAATTATCAAATTTTCTAAAAAATGTCACAATTGAAATGTAACACGAGCAAAATACTCAATTTTCATATTGTCATCAAAATACTCCGTAAAGGAATACTACAATACACAATTTTTTATTTTTGCCGAAAATTCATAAAAATGCTAATATCGAAGCGTAACAACTTAAAAAACAATCAGTTATCCTATTTTTTTAAAACAATAAAAATTGAAGTGTAACAGGATCAAAATACTCATTTTTCATGATGTCTTAAAAATACTTTGCACTATAACATTAACACACACATATTTAAATTTTTCAAAAATTTCTTAAAAATACAAAAAAAAAAGTGAATTATAACTCCCTAAAAAATCAATTATCCTATTTTCTAAAAAAAATCTCAACATTTAAATGTAACATGAGAAAAATACTCAATTTTCATGTTGTCATCAAAATACTCCATAAAAGAATACTAACACACACGAATTTCTATTCTTTCAAAAATTTATAAAAAAATGCAAAAATTGAAGTCTGACACCTTAAAAAACAGTCAATTGTCCTATTTTCTAGAAAATGTCAAAATTGAAGTGTAACACAAACAAAATACTTCATTTTTCATGATGTCCTAAAAAATACTCCGTAATAGAAGACTAATAGACACATATTTCTATTTTTTCAGAAATTCTTAGAAAATGCAAAAAGTGAAGTCTAACACCTTCAAAAAAATACATATATTATCCTATTTTCTTAAAACATTCAAAATTCAGGGTAACATGAGCAAAGTACTCAATTTTCATGTTGTCCTCGAAATACTCCATAATATAAGACTAACACACACACAATTATATTTTTTTTTTAAATTCTCAAAAAATGCATAAAGTGAAGTATAACACCTTAAAAAAATCAATTATCCAATTTTCTAAAAAATGTCACAATTGAAGTGTAACACGAGCAAAATACTCAATTTTCATATTGTCATAAAAAAACTCCGTAAAGGAATACTACAATACACAAATTTCTATTTTTTCCGAAAATTCTTAAAAATGCAAAAAGTGAAGTCTAACACCATAAAAATATATCTATTAACCTATTTTCTTCAAATTTTCAAAATTGAAGGGTAACACGAGCAAAGTACTCAATTTTCATGTTGTCCTCGAAATACTCAACAATACAAGACTAGCACACACACACACACACACACACACACACACACACACACACACACATTTATATATATAAAAAAAATTCTTAAAAAACGCAAAAAGGAAAGTATAACACCTCAAAAAAATCTATTATCGTATTTTCTAAAAAATGTCAGATTTGAAGGGTAACACGAGCAAAATACTCAGTTTTCATGATATCCTAAAGATACTCCTTAATATAAGACTAACACCAACATAATTTTCTTTTTTTTCAAAAATGTCTTAAAACTGCAAAGAGTTAAGTATAGCACCTTACAAAAAATTAATTTTCCTATTTTCTTAAAAATGTGTGATTGAAGTGTAACACAAGAAAAATACTCAATTTTCGTGTTGTCATCAAAATACTCCATAAAGGAATACTAACACACACAATTTTCTATTTTTGAAAAATTTATTAAAAATGCAAAAACTGAAGTCTAGCACCTTAAAAAAACAGTCAATTCTCCTATTTTCCAGACAATGTCAAAATTGAAGTGTAACACAAGCAAAATACTCCATTCTTCATGATGTCCTAAAAAATACTCCGTAATAGAAGACTAACAGACACATATTTCAATTTTCTCAAAAATTCTTAGAAAATGCAAAAAGTGAAGTCTAACATCTTCAAAAAAATACATCTATTATCCTATTTTCTTAAAACTTTCAAATTCAAGGTAACACGAGCAAAGTACTCAATTTTCATGTTGTCCTCGAAATACTCCATAATATAAGACTCACACACACACAATTATATATTTTTTTAAAATTTCTAAAAAAATGCATAAAGTGAAGTATAACACCTTAAAACAAATCAATTATCCAATTTTCTAAAAAATGTCACAATTGAAGTGTAACACGAGCAAAATTCTCAATTTTCATATTGTCATAAAAAAACTCCGTAAAGGAATTCTACAATACACAAATTTCTATTTTTCCGAAAATTTTTAAAAATGCAAAAAGTGAAGTCTAACACCTTCATATTATATCTATTATCCTATTTTCTTAAAAATTTCAAACTTGAAGGGTAACACGGGCAAAGTACTCAATTTTCATGTTGTCCTCGAAATACTCCATAATATAAGACTAACACACACACACATATATATTTTGTTTTCAAAATTTTCATAAAAAGTGCAAAAAGTGAAGTATAACACCTTAAAAAAAATCAATTATCCTATTTTCTAAAAAATACACAATTGAAGTGTAACACAAACAAAATATTCAATTTTCATTTTGTCATCTAAATACTCCGTAAAAGAACACTAACACACGCAAATTTCTATTTTCAAAAAATTTTATAAAATGCAAAAATTGAAGTCTAACACCTTAAAAAACAATCAATTATCCTATTTTCTGAAAAATATAAAAATTGAAGTGTAACACAAGCAAAATACACAATTTCATGTTGTCCCAAAAATATTCCGTAATTTAAGACTAACACACACAAATTTATATGTTTTTCAAAAATGTCTTCAAACTTAAAAAAGTGAAGTCTAACACCTTAAAGTATTCAATTATCCTATTTCCTAAAAAAATTCAAAATTGAAGTGTAACACGAGCAAAATACTTAATTTTCATTTTATCCAAAAAATACTCCGTAATAGAAGACTAACACACACAAATTTCTATCTTTTAAAAAATGTATTAAAATTGCAAAAAATGAAGTCTAAGAACTTACAAAAATTAATTTTTCTATTTTCTAAAAATATTCAAAATTGAATTATAACACGAGCAAAATATTCACTTTTCATGTTATCATCAAAACACTCTGTAATATAAGATAAACACACAAATTTTTATTTTTTTCTAAAATTCCTTAAAAATGCAAACATTGAAGTCTGACACCTTAAAAACAATGAAGTATCATATTTTCTAATAAATGTAAAAAATTCAAGTGTAACACAAGCAAAATACTTAATTTTCTTGTTGTCCTAAAAGCACTCTATAATAGAAGACTAACACACATAAATTTTTATTTCTTTCAAAACTTTATTTAAAATGTAAAAAGTGAAGTATAGCACCTTAAAAAAATGTCAAATTGAAGTGTAACACGAGCAAAAACTCAATTCAAGGTAAACTTCTGGAAAAAAAAAAAACTTCGTAATTGAAGATTAACACGAATAAATTGCTCGTATACACTAGGCTCTTCTTCCACATTCTTTATGAAATCATAATCCTTGATTACTTCATCAAAACGAAAATTTCCACTTCCAGGTGCTTGCTTCAAACAATATATAGACTTTTGAAGCTTGCATACTTTGTTAGAATTCTTTGGATCGACAAAATCTTCTTATTGTATCATATACACATCCTCGGTTAAGTTTCTATTATGGAAATCAATTTTGGCATCCATTTCCAATTTCCCATAGTTATAATATGCGGTTATGGCAAGTAGAATCCATATAAACTGAAACATGGCTACGAATGAACATGTTTCATCATTGTCTATACCATCAATTTAATTGAAACCTTTTGCCACAAGTCATTCTTTGTAAGTATGCACATTATCATCCGGATATGTTTTCTTCTTGGAAACGCACTTACACCCAATGGTCTTTGAACTTTCAGGTGGATCAATCAAGCTTCAAACTAGGTCTTCATAGCAATTAAGTTATACCTATTTGTCATCCGAAGACCAGTTCAACATAGCAATTAAACTATACATTTTTATTCAGAAAATCATGTTTATTGGATTATTTTTCTAGTAAATATTCATTTTTCATATAATTTTACGATTCAAAATACGGTGTTACGGTGTTACGATCTGATTCGATTATATCCCAAAACAATTCAAGGTAAATTGCTGATTCTAACAATTTTGTAAACATCTATATACATATAGCTTTTCTTGTACAAAACTTTTAGGTAACCTTTTAATTTGATAAATACTTTCTGAAATTTATATAAATCAGGATATTTATCTAAATTTATTGACACTTATTTATATCAAACAAATTACGAATTAAAAAAATAAGTAGTTTAAATGATTTAAATTTGATATATATTGAATTAATATATTTTGTTGATCATGGGAATAAAAAAAAAATTCAATATCTAATTAAACATTTAATGTACGGAGAGTGTCATATTATATAATTACCTTAAGTCTAATTATAGTATTTCATTATGACATAATTATTTAACATAAATATTAGATTTTTTTTTCTTTGTTTAGTTTCACATGTATAGTTAATAATTTAACTTTACATTAATATTTAACTATAAAAAATTAAAATTTTCATATTTAAATCCTATACCCTAAACAAAATTAAGTACTTAATTATTAAAAATAGTACAAAATTTAATTAAATTTGTCATTTATATCTAATTAATATATATTTGAAATTAATTATATTCTTAATAAAAAATATATATTCAAAAACACAAAATTTATTTTTAAAAACACAAATAATAATCTATTAAATTTAATATGTAATCAAATTAAGTTATCAAAACTCCAAAAATTAATATTACTACGGTCAAGATTTTTGGGTCTTTGGAAGATAATGGTTGCGTGACATTGCAAGTTGGGTGACTTTCGAGAACCAGAACAAATAAAGCACGCCGCACAGATGGGTTGATAAAACATAAAACAAAGAAACCTTCCGAAGCAAGTTCTATCGCGGGCAACACTCCAACACCCCAAGTTCTGTCGTCACGGGAGCAGGCGACGCTCCAGTTTATATCGCCACGGGAGCTGGCGACAAGAGCTAGCGACAATATTTGTTCTATCGCCACATGAACTGGCGGCAATTGCTTGTTCTATCGCCAAACGAGATGGCGGCAATTACTTGTTCTATGGCCACAAGAGCTAGCGACAATATTTGTTCTATCGCCACACGAGCTGACGGCAATTACTTGTTCTATGGCCACACGAGCCGGCAACAATCTTTATTATATCGCCACAAGAGCTGGAGACGATATTTGTTCTATCGCCACATGGCGACAATCTTTATTCTATCGCCACAAGAGCTGACGATAATATTTGTTCTATCGCCACACGAGCTGGCGACAATCTTTATTCTTTCGCCAGAAGAGCTGGCGACAATATTTGTTCTATCGCCACGCGAGCTGGCGACAATATTTGTTTTATCGCCACGCGAGCTGGAGACAATATTTGTTCTATCGCCACACGAGCTGGCGACAATCTTTATTCTATCGCCACAAGAGCTGGCGACAATATTTTTTCTATCGCCGCGCGAGCTGGCGACAATATTTGTTCTATCACCACGCAAGCTGGCGACAATATTTGTTCTATCGCCACATGAGCTGATGACAATATTTGTTCTGTTGCCATACGAGCCGGCGACAATCTTTATTCTATCGCCACAAGAGTTGGCGACGATATTTGTTCTATCGTCACATGGCGACAATCTTTATTCTATCGCCACAAGAGCTGGCGATAATATTTGTTCTATCGCCACACGAGTTGGCGAATATATTTGTTCTATCGCCACACGAGCTGGCGACAATCTTTATTCTATCGCCAAAAGAGATGGCGACAATATTTGTTCTATCGCCACACGAGCTGGCGACAATCTTTGTTCTTTCTCCAGAAGAGCTGGCGACAATATTTGTTCTATCGCCACACGAGCTGGCGACAATATTTGTTTTATCGCCACGCGAGCTGGCGACAATATTTGTTCTATCGCCACACGAGCTGGCGACAATCTTTATTCTATTGCCACAAGAGTTGGCGACAATATTTTTTCTATCGCCGCGCGAGCTGGCGACAATATTTGTTCTATCGCCACGCAAGCTGGCGACAATATTTGTTCTATCGCCACATGAGCTGACGACAATATTTGTTCAGTTGCCATACGAGCCGGCGACAATCTTTATTCTATCGCCACAAGAGTTGGCGACGATATTTGTTCTATCGCCACATGGCGACAATCTTTATTCTATCGCCACAAGAGCTGGCGATAATATTTGTTCTATCGCCACACGAGTTGGCGACAATATTTGTTCTATCGGCACACGAGCTGGCGACAATCTTTATTTTATCGCCAAAAGAGATGGCGACAATATTTGTTCTATCGCCACACGAGCTGGCGACAATCTTTATTCTATCGCCACAAGAGCTGGCAACAATATTTGTTCTATCGCTACGCTAGCTGGCGACAATATTTGTTCTATCGCCACACGAGCTGGCAACAATCTTTATTCTATCGCCACAAGAGCTGGCAACAATATTTGTTCTATCGCCACGCTAGCTGGCGACAATATTTGTTCTATCGCCACACAAGTTGGCGACAATCTATGTTCTATCGCCACACGAGCTGACGACAATATTTGTTCTGTCGCCACACGAGCTGGCGACAATCTTTGTTCTATCGCCACACGAGCTGGCGACAATCCCTTGTTCCATCGCCACTTGAACTGGCGACAATTGCTTGTTCTATCGCCATATGGCGACAATTGCTTGTTCTATCGCCACATGAGCCACATGAGACGTCGACACTCCCTTGTTCTATCGCCACACAACCTGGCGACACTTCAAGTTCTATTGCCAAATCATATTTTCGAATTGCAACCATATCGCCCAATCAGATTTTCCTACTGTTGTTTCAAATCAGATTTTCGAATTGCAACCAACAAATCAGAGTCTCGATTTGCAACCAAGTTCTATCACCTAATCAGATTTTCGAATTGATGTTTTGACAGGTGTGAAACAAGCAATTTCTATCGCCAAATCAGATTTTCGAATTTCCAGAGACTAGCTAATCAGATTTTCAACCAAGTTTGAGTAGTAATTACGATGACAACAAGAAGAAAACTACTGACAAACATTTTTTCTACCGAGTGGGCGAAACACGGGTTGGTCTTTGCCATTTCGCGTGGCGAAACATTGCGAAACAAGATGCCGTGCCAACAATTTTGGTCTGAGATTTCTCATTCTTTTCTTCTTCTATTTTGCATTAATCTTTCAATTTTAAATCAGTGACTAATGTTATCAGGTTCGATATCAGGTATTCTTTTTTAGGGATTTCGAACCAGTTCAAAATTGACGAATTGTGTGACAGACTGTGGAGAAAATGGCACCGCCAATGCTCGAAATCAAACAAGGCTGACGAATCCAAATCAATGACCAACGATATTTGTAATTCGATACAGTTCTGGCAGACTCCTTTCTCAGAAGCAAAGGTGATTGGCCTAACCAGCTATATATTCTTGTACTTTTTGCCCTTGCAACACTTTAAGTTTCCATTTCCAATAATACTTAAAATTAAAATTGATTTTTCTCTTTATATAATTTGTTACCATTACACTTCAAATTTCTCAATTGCAAGTTAATTGGAGTAAATCGAGCCTAAAAGTTTGTAGCTTATACGAGAGGAGATTTTGGGTGTTGCAAGATTTCCTCTCACAGACACAATCAATTGTAGGATTTTGTAGCAATGTATCCATCCTATTATTTATATATTTTCTGATGTTATATATGCAAATTGCAAATATCTGTATAGCTGGAAAAATAAAAGTTAACGAAAAGGATATCCATGATATTTTATTATTTTTGTAAGGTATTCATGATATTTCATCTTTTGCAGGGGTACATGTGAAATTTAGTTTTCGGCAGGGGTACATGTGAAATTTGGCCCATAATTGAAGTATTTTTTTATCGGTACCGGGTTTAGGGTTTAGGACGTACCAGATTGAGTATATGTCCGTACTATAAAAGATTTACATAACAACCCATTATTTCTTCTTAATTTAACCTGCAAAAAGATAATTTGAAAATTTACTTTAAAGCCCTTTTGTTATTTTCTGCAACCCAACGGTCGATTCGGTACAAGGCATCAAGTTAGTACTATGTCAAGCTTAATTTCGTAAGATTGTCTTGTTATATGATTTTATTGTGACGCGATTTGTTATTACGTTTAATATTTGGACCTCTTTGTTCGTTGTGCTATTTTGGTAAAACCTTGTTGTATTTTTAGTGTTAAATATTTTAATATCTAAATTATTGTCCTCTTTACTTATATTACAAAGGTCCGATATCTTTATTGCTTTTAAAATAATTTTTCATAGGGTTCTCAATTTTAGTGTTGGCTCGAATTAGGGTTCTCGTTCAGCAGTCAGATGAATATGCTTTCATTTTTTTACATGTGATTTTCTTGAACTAAGGACATGTTTGTCTTGCAGTAACTCTGTCAATTAGTAAGTCGACCTACTGCATTAGTCTATTCTTTGTTGTTTGGTTTGAAGTAATTTGTCAAACTACTGCAAGTCGACTTACATTGTCACTTTCTTTTCCTGTAACTCAATCTCCTCTCAAATTTACAAGAAGTGGAGATACATCACAACACAACTTCCCCTTTGAGGTAAATAAATAAATAAACGCTACTCAAGCACAATAATCTAAATAAACACTACTAATAATCTAAATAACCACTACTAAAAGCTTATGGATTATATTTTTATTATGTTAATTTAAAAAATTAATCAAGCACAATAATCTGAATAAAAAATAAATACTACTCACCATAACACAACTCGAAAATACCACAAGAAATTATTACATTTACGTATAAGTATAAATTATATTTTCATTGTGTTAATATAAGAATCTAATAAATCACCATAATCTCAAAATAATTAAAATTATTTTAAATATTATTTTGTCATTTTCTTAATATTTATAAATATGAATTAATATTTGTGTTTTCGACTAATTAGTAATGAAATGTAACAACTCATTACTAATTCAAAAAAACCCGGAAATATTTTAAAATATAATTAATATTTGCAAAAATATAAAAATTGAGAAATATTAAAAATTATTTTAAAATATTATTAGTATTTGAGTATTTGAGAATATTAAAACAAAGATGTACAAAAAATTAATATTTATATATTTTATTTATTTATTCAAATTATTGTGTTTGATTAATTTTTTAGTTATGAAATGAAAATATGATCTATTTATACTTGAACTAAATAATTTTTATGTCAAAATTATTTTCTTTGAAAAATATGATTATTTTCGATATAAAATACTTATAAATATGATTTATTAAGATTTGGTAAAAATTTACGATACTTATTTTGATGTTTTCTCAAATAATATATATTTTAGATATACATATATATGAGTTCAATATGGGTTAATATATCAAGGAAAAAGTCAATTTCTACATCTCTCGACCTTTCAAACTGTCAACATTTTTGTCTATTTTAGTAAATGTGAAATATATTGTGCCTTCTTATAAAATTTTCCCTAAATTTATTTGCAGATTTAGGTATATAATTTTTTTGAAATTTCATAGTTCAATTACATCAACCCAAACATAAAAATTAGAAATACAGTAGAATCACTTTCGTGAATCCAAACATTTGAATTTTAAGTGCATTTGCAGAAAGTCGACTTACGAAAAATTAATTTACTTGATGTAATTTCTAATACAGTCACCCAAACATGCCCTGAGTGAAAAACAAATTTCTCCTAAAGAACCATTTTTTTATGAAACCATCAAACTCTTTGTTTTTGTAAATTTCCCTATTTTATATTGTTAATTTGCAGGGATATAGACAAAACTTTTTTTTTTTTTTTGTGCATTAAACGGCCCGTAGGCATTTTCAATTGGATTGTTTCCAGCAATGCTCGGTGATCAACCTTACGTCGAAGCTCGAGATTGTTTCACCATTTCTGAATGGATGAAAAAATAGGTTTTTGAATTATTATTTATTATTTTTTTTATTTTTATAATTAATTAATGCCAAATTTCACATGTACCCTTACAAAACCAAAAAAATCATGTATACCCATGCAAAATGTGAATGGGACCCCTACCAAATTACTAAATATCATAGATATCCATATCCCTACAAAACACTTAAAATATCATTAATACCCTCGCCATTAATGGAGAAATCTAGGGTTTACATTTTCAGGCGGATCCTCCAAAATATTGTAATATGGTTTAAGTCCTTGTAGTTGGGCTGAATGAAGACCTTGAACTTCATTGGGCCATTTTTTACTTCTTGCAGATTTTGTGGATACAATTAAATTCACTGATTTATATAATTTGCAGACAAATTTATTAATTAATTACTAATCTTAAACTCCACATAATTGAATAAAACATATATCAAATTATTTAATTGGACTATTTGTATTTCTTGATACAAGTCCAGTATTTTAATTCTTTGCATATTGTTCTAATTTTTTAACAAAATAGACTAGCATAATTTCACTAACTTATGCAATGATTTTAGATCCCAAAAATATACAAATATGTGGAATCAAAAAACCAATAGTTAGTAAATTAATTAAAATATTATTTAGTGGGATTAGTTGTTCCATAATTAGGTTAGGACTGTTAATTTATTGCGTAGGTCGATGTTCGCTTGAGTTCAATTCGAGGATTGTTTGCTAACAGCTCGTTCAAATATAACTCGAATAAAATCGAGCCGAGCTTGAGCTGAGTATGGCTCGTTCAGGATCGGCTTGTGGCTCTCGTCTCAAGATTAATGGATTCAAGTCTAGCTCGCAGTTACAAAATTTTCAACTATCTTTTTTTTTTTAATTATGCTTACTTTTCGGATGTTAATTTGTTTGTGATGGCATCCTTTTGTTAATTTGCTATTCAGAATGGGTTTTATAACTAATAATCTGGTTAGAATTTGGATCGTGTTTGGGATTACAAAGGTATTTAGTTTATTTATCTTCTTTATGTAATTTGATATTTTGTTTAAACTGAATTTGTCATAATGAAGTTTCAATTTGATTACTGTATAACTAATTTGTGTAACATTAAAAGTGCCTCGAACTGATTCCATACCAAGTCGAGTTGGACCTGCAAAAATTGTTCGATCCGTATCTTCATATGGCTGTCTTTCAGGAATAGGATACTCGCGCAAGAAAATTTAGCTAAGAGAGGCTGGCCTCAGGGTGCGTCATGTGTCTTGTGTGGCGATTCAATGGAGACAAATTCGCACCTGCAGCTACGCAAAGGAATGTTTCGGCCTACTCAAACTACCTATAGCCACTCCTAACCAGAAGTTGCAGGACTATTGGTAGAACAATCTGTACGGTTTAAGGGACGCGAGAAGAGAAAATCACGAATTGCACAGGCTTTGAGAATTTTCTCACAGTAACCCCCCCCCCCCCCCCCCCCCCCCATTGATTTGGAGCAAGATCCGCCGCAGTTTTGGCCATTTGGCGAGAACGTATTGCTAGAATATTCCAAAATCATGGGTATCTTGAAGGCAAAGTACCAAAAGGCTCTACGTAATGTACGTACGGGTTATGGATTCTGACTGACTGTTCATACCGTAGAAGGCTCGAGCTAGCTTGAGTTTGTGTTCATTGTAAGGTCTTGGAACCTTTATGTACGGGTATCTACTTAATCAATGAAATATAGAACTAAAAAAACACGATTGGTGCTCTTAGTTCTTTTACAAAAAAAAAATGTTCGAACCTATATATTTATTTCGAGCCGAGCTAGTTGGATTCGATCTCGAGCTGAACTCTCGGACTGGTATTAGCTCGGCATGACTCGGTTCGTTAACAACCCTAATTAAGTTTAATACTTCATATAACATAATGCAAAAAGATTGTTTTTGGAACTTGATGAAGAAAAAAAACTATAAATCACAAGAAGGAAGAATATCAGATTAACAGTTACAACTAAATAGTTTATAAAGTCCTAACAGGGTTTTTTTACACTATGATTAATTAATGAGACATGAATCTGAATAACAAAACAAAGCAGAAACAATGCCAAAAGGATCGATCTCATGAAACGATTACATCAAGATCCGTGCCATCAGACTGAGATGAATCACCGAACTTCCTTTCTTGCTCTTCAAATACAATATATTACAAAAAAACTCGCTTCGCAATTCTTAACCCTTAAATATTACAAATATACATACTCGCAAATTTCAAATAATAATTTTGATCAAAAGGTATAATATATGAGAAGTTAGCATTTTTCCAAAAAAAAATGCCAAAAGTTCAAGTCTAGCAAGAAAAAAAATAATAAAAAACTCACTAATTGAAAACTAACACGAGAAAATTTTTATTTTTTCCAAAAAAATTGCAAATGTACAAAAAGTGGAATCTAGCACCTCGAAAAATATCAATTATAAATTTATTCACAATTAAAAGATTCAAGTCTGAACAAAATACTCAGTTTTTATGTTTTTCTCAAAAAAACTCCGTAATTGAAGACTAATACAATGCAAATTTCTAATTTTTCAAAAATCTCGAAAAATGCAAAAAGTTAAATCTAAAACCTTCAAAAAAAAATCTATTCAGATATTTTTCTAAAAAAACAAAATTATTGTCTAAAACGGGTAAAATACTCAATTTTCATGTTTTCCCCAAAAAAACTTTATGATTGAAGAAAACTAACACATGCAAATTTCTATTTTTTCAAAAAAAATCGCAAAAAAGCAAAAAATAAAGTCCAACACCTTAAAAAAAACAATTATTATATTTTTTTTAAAATCCAAATTTATAGTCTAACATGAATAAAATATTCAATTTTCATCTTTTTCTCAAAAAACACCTTAAGTGAAGACTAACACACGCAAATTTTAATTTTTGAACACTTCGAAAAAATACAAATGGTGAAGTCCAACACCTTCAAAAATAACAATTATTCTATTTTTCAAGCAAATGCCAAAATTGAAGTCTAATACGATCAAAATACTCGATTTTCTTGTTTTTACAAAAAGGAACTCCGTAAATGAAGACTAGCACGTGCAAATATCTATTTTTTCAAATAATTCAAAAAATTTGAAAAAGTAAAGTCTAAAAACTTAATTTTCATATTTTCTATAAAAAAATGTCAAAATTCAAGTCTAAAACGAGCAAAATGCTCAATTTTAATGTTATTCTCAAAAAAATCCGTAATCGAAGACTAAAACGGGCAGATCCTTATTTTTTCAAAAATTTCAAAAAAATACAAAAAATAAAGTTTATAAGACCTTCAAAAAATTAATTATGTTCTTTTCTAGAAAACTTCAAAATTGATATCTAAAACAAGCAAAAAAACTCAATTTTCGTCTTTTTCTTAAAAAAACTCCGTAATTGAAGACCAATACATGCACATTTCTTTTTTTTTGTTAAGAAGACTTTGTCCCAGTTTACTAAACAATGTCCTCCAAGGCATTCGCCATCAGCTTTCCATAAGAACATCCTTGATAAATTATCTACTTCATGTGTAACCCATTTTGATAATTCTAGGGCTTTCATGTATTGTAATGGAAGAGCGTTTATGACTGTTTTGATTAGCATCGGACTATTTTGATTAGCGTCAATCGGGTCCCTCGTGAGAGTATCTCACTCATCCGGTATTCCATTAAAACCCTCGTGTGAGAGTAGTTTTTACTAAATGTGTGTAAAACTTTCGCACCCTTTCAGTATTCCATTAAAATTCAATTGTTAAAGTGATCAAATGATAAAATTTAGGTGATCAATGTGATAGATAATCTTATTATCTATCCAACATAATTTGGCCCAGTCTAATTGGAGTTGTATGTGAAAATGACGACAGTTTTACTAAAACGTGTTTTTGTTATAACATTGTGATCTTTTCATAAATGTCCAATGTTTATCTTATCAATTTAACTACGTATATCCAATATATGTATGTGTATATAATATACACATTACTAATTTCGTGTTCGTCTTAATACATATCTTTTCAGACTCCCACTTGGATTAAGACCTACGAAATACATATATGTATGTATACATCTATGAACATATATGTTTTCAGACTCCCACGTTGACGTGTATGGGACGTTGACGTGTACGTGCAATATAATCCTTTATACGCAACTTTGAGATATATGTGTATCCCATACACGTCAACGTCCAATCCGAAAAAAATCGTTGTGTGATTTGAGATATACGTGAACGACGGGTTGAAGCGGAGTTAATCTTCCGTCTTGCACGTGGTCTTCCATGTTGAATCGTGTGATTGATCACAATAGCTTTCTTACTCGAAGACATTTACTCCTAATCCATCTTGAATTATATCTTCACAGAGAGTCGACGATTGTCCTAGTTCAAACGTTGAGTCTACTTGCGTTTATGTCGCCCATACCGAATTCTTTATAAAATAACCACAGTTTTACTTGTTATTGTTGGGAATTCATCCCATCCCGGGCCCGCGCAGCGGATATGTAGGTCCGGTTCGGTTCCCATAATCTAAGATCACGCCATGACTTTGAGAGTACGATGCAATAGAAGGATAGACGATTACCAGCGTGAAATTGATCACGCACGACGGGTTGATCGCTCGCTTTCTTTCCTTCTCCGGTGTCACGTTGGTGACTAGCCCGAGAAAAACTCTTTTTCTCGGTTTTCTCTCTTCGCACTATTTCACTCTCTGAAAGATGACTCTCTATTTCTGGATAATTCTATTGATTAGAATCAATTGGACTGAATGATCTGCCTAGAGGAGAGAGAAATATCATATTTATATCACATAGGATTAGGATGGGCCAAAAGGCATATATATCCAATATACACCCTTTCAAACAGAAAACTGCAGACACCCTTTTAGTATTCTGTTGAAACGAAAATATTAAATCGTTCCAACCGACTTTAAACCGTTACTAAAGTTGTAGATAATTTTATTATCTTTACAACCAAATTTGCCTGGCCCCATTGGAGTTCGGATGCGAAAGTTACGGACGTTTTACTAACTGTATGTCAAACTGTCACATCCTTTCGGTATTCCATTAAAACGACACTGATACTTCGTTCAAATGAAAAATATTTCTACATGAAAGTTCTAGATAATCTCATTATCTATCTAACCCAGTTTGAACCATTCAAATTGGATTTTCCTACTGAAAGTTATGACCACAAATGTACGATTACATTCGTTCATCCTTGTGTACACTTTTACGGTTGATCCGAAACTGTATTTCCTTCAGTCTCCCACTCAATTTCAGATCTACCTAAAAGGTACTCATGCATATCCAATATGCATGATTTTAGAGAATATAGCTCGCGTATCAAAATACCAAGCTATGCACATCTCATGTGCCAATTTTATAATCAAGTCCGACTTAGTACGACTCGTTGTGTGACCATGTATGTTCGGTTAATGATGGCAGTAGGCTGTTTCCAAAGCGCTACAAGCCCATGAGCGGGATCTAGTCACTCCATCATGGCTACCCATGTTAACACGAAAAATGATTGTGATCATTGTGCCTATCTCGAATAGCGGTTATTAGTTCTCTTGTTAGCGATATCCGTTAATCAAAAGGCATGGTGGTAGTCATCCTTATATTTTGATTAACTATATTTGTTCCTCGATTCCGAACTGATTTAACAATTTCAATCGATATTAACCGTTAATATCATTGACTACGGCCGTAGTTTTCGTTAATCAATTAATCGAGTGGCCAAAGAGATATATCTTCCTTTCGGAATAAACAATTCCTATCTTGGAGACTCACATTGAATTCCGTGTTTCGGACAATACCCAATGATGACCGTTTTGACTCCCTGTTACGGTGAGCGTAAGGTCGTATCAAAGCATTGTTTTACGCACGTAACGCAATCAATGGTCTCCTCAAGTATGAAGAACGTAATACCCTACTCGTCGCAAGTCCATCCATAATGACTAAACCATGTCATGGTCTCGGGGCTTCGGTCATATCCAATATATGTCACCTAGCATATATCTACGTTCCCGATTCGACAAACACCTTTGTCCTATGATTAGCAAAACATAATCATCTCCTCGGCTAACGTACTAGTGTACATGTTCAGTCTATTATCTGATAATGTAAATGATTCAATCTTAAGCAAATTGAACCATGACTAGGGATGTTTAGAAATGAAATTTTAAGTGTGACGGTTTCGCTGCACATAATCACGTATTATGCCGACGTGCACACATGTTCAAATCAGGGTTCATGTAATCAAATTACACAACCCGCACACAGTTTTCATATAAGGTAAATGCATATTAATTTAAGTAAATAAAAATTTTAAAGGGATGCATTCATATGGATTAAGTATTTGGGTGATACAACGTTTATCTATGGGTATTTCCATACCCACAACCTGCGAGGACTATCATATTAGATAACTACACTCTACTCTCTTCTTCCTCCTCTAGGTATCTCCATACCCATAGTCATCGCATGACAATCATGCGCGACTAGAGAGAGCGGTTTTGTAAACGGGTCCGCACGTTGCCGTTAGTGTTAATCTTCATCAGTTTTGGAACATTTCCAATACCTACGATCACATCTTTTCACAAAATTTCATGGATCAAATGAAATTTTTCTGAGTATTGGCTAGAATTGGTTGTGACCTCGGCATTTTTGGATTGTACTATTGCGTTTCACGCAATACACAACCATTAATCCGATAACTCGTGACTACTCGAGTTTGCTCATGTATCCTTGATCCACACCTCTTCCTTTTGCGATTAATAACCGCAATATACTCGCCTCCATAAATAGAATCATAAATTGTTAGTCCTGTGGAACCTTTCCACATAACCATGTTTTCGTTTAAGCAATATACGTACACACTTTGTGATCGAAAGTCGTGCTACATATTTGGACGGGCCAAATTGGGAAACTGTTGTTGTTATACCTCTTTATAACCAACACGTCCTCCACACCATTATAGATAAAACAAAATCCTGAATTCTTTTGCAAAGTATTCATGGATAACATTTACCGCTATCAATACAAGTCCCGATGGGTTTAAATATACATAATCATTATGTATATTTGTGTATAACCATTATACATTCACAAGAGTTAGTCTCATGTAATCTCATTACATTCAAACTCGTGTGATTCCCTTGGATTTTATTGACGGTAAATTAGACGATTTATGTTTACGACGTATAACCACGTACATATCATGACATATATAATATATCCTCACATCAAATGTAAAGATTCATATTATTACTTTTCGCCCTGCTTGATGTCTCACATCGAGCCGTAGAAAATTTCTGTCATTTGACATTTCGATTTAACTCCGCCAAGGAGTTATATGTTGAAAACCATTTTCAACAATATGTCGATATACGTGTGATAATATATAAGGAGGAACTTCTTAGATCTATCCTATAGATCTTCACGCTTAATTCATAAGCGGTCTCGCCTAAATCATTTGTCGTTACAAGAAATAAAACGCGGCTCCCACTAACGTTCATGTTTACACAAAGTTTCCATTCGTTGCGACAATGTTATAACAGTTTATAACTTTGTCAAAACGAATATTCCAATTCCGAGAAGTTTTTTCTAATCCATCATATGGATTGTTAAAGCGTGCATATCCTATCCCCGATTCTTATGAATCGGCAAAACCGTAAGGTTGTGTCAAGTACACATCCTTTCATAAAATTTCTGTCAAGAAATTCGGTTTTGACATCCATTTTGCCACATCACATAATCATAATACGCGACCATGACAAGCAGAATTTCGAGAATGTGAAAGCATGGCAACATGCGAAAACGTTTCTTCATAGTCCGACTATGAAATACTTGAAACTTTTTGCTACAAGCCTCGATTTGTTATATGTGTATTCCTATCCATGTCGGTTCTCATCTTGAAAACCCATTCTCATTTCACGGGTCTAACCCTGAAAGTAATGAAATCAAGTTCTAAACTTGATAATTTACACGGATCGAATCTCAGATTTCATGGCATCTTGCCATATGAAATCGTCATTTTTCATAGCTTCCTTGTAGGATATCGAATCATCATATGATTTCGATCTATCATCATTAGCAACGATAAATCCGTATTTATCAGCTTATGATATAGCATACTCGATCTACGAAAAATTCATTTGTGTGTTCGACTCGTATTCATCAACTCTTGATGCAGTCGTGTCAACTTTCATGGGCACAATGTTCATTTTCATATCTCGAACTATTTCAAGATTTATTCTACTCCCACTAGCCCGCGTAGAGATAAATGGCATCAAGTTCCAAACTTGTGCGCATTATGTCCTCCTCCAAGAAAGCATCTCTTCGAGCCACGAAAATCTCATTTTCGACGGGACGTTGGAACTAGTACCCTTTAGTTTCCTTAAGGATATATCATAAACGAACAATTTTCAGATTTGGGATTGAGTTTAACCGAAACAAATTTCGAAATTTACTCACATCCTAAATATGTACAAATGACAAATTCGGAACCATTCCGATCCATATCTCATATGGCGTCTTTTGTACCGATTAGAAGGTTTATGGTCCATATCATATATGCGACCATTCATTAGTGCCGCTGTCTCAAGGGCGTATCTCCAAAACATTTTTGGGAGATCCGTTTGATTTATCATTTATCGAACCATGTCAAACATGCGTTCATTTCCTCTTTTCGGACACATCTCAATGTTCCGAATAAAGGTAATCGCGAAACGATTCCACAATGATAAATGATCATCAATACTCATAACTCAAATATTCGCCTTCTCCATCCTATCGAAATGCGTAGCTCAAATACTCGCTTCCTCGATCCTATCAAATGGCTTTGATTTTATATTTTGTTTTTGAAACTCTTTGAACCTTTCAAAAGTCTCTGTTTCGGCACGCATTAAATAGATATTACCGTATCTACTTTAACCGTCCGTAAACCTAACAAAATACCGATATCCTCCTCTTGCCTCAGAATTTATCGGATCATTTACATATTAATGCAATTTCCAATAATTCGTCGGATCATTCTCCAACCTTTGGAGAATGACACCCTTTGTCGTCTTGCCTAATAAATAAGTATCGCATTAATCAATCGAATCTAATTCGAATAATTCTAGCAATCCATCTCATGGAATCTAGATACGTGTTTCTCGTTCATATGACCAAGACGGCAATGTCAAAAGAAGCAATCAACTTATAGGTTGAATCCTCCTCGGATTTCACCGTTCTTCGAGTCATTAGTTTGAACAACTCTTTGTCCGAACTTTCTGTTTGGAAAACTTTTTCCCAAAATACCATTGGACATTTATTTCTTTCGATCCCAACTAGGGATGTCAATGGGTTGGGTAATACCCGTGCCCGACAGGTATCCGACCCGGACGGGTCGGGTAATACCCGATTAAGCCTACCTGCGGGTTGGATATTACCCGATTAAAAAATACCCGGCTCGGGTCGGGTAGCGTATGGGTGAGGTCGTACCCGACCCGTGGGTATATCCGACCCGATCCCGATTTTAATAACTATTGTTATATTAATATTTTCATATTTTTTTATTAATTTTGTTAATTTTTTATTGGTTTTCATATATTTTTTGCACTGATTATTTATAATATAATTCTTTTTATTTGTTTAGTAAATAAACTAAATAAACAATTTCCTAGATTTATGTTTATTTTTTTTTCTATTGTTATTTTACGTTTCTACCAATCTTAGTTTCATTATACAATTTTTGTTATTTCACGGTTCATAATTTATGTTTAAAAATATTTTGTGGTCTATTTTGTGGTCTATTTTGTGATATTATTATGATATATGAATCTATGATGTTATTTTAATTTGAAAAAATATATTTTTCATTAGTATATTTTAATGTTTTTGTATATGTTTAGGTATGGGTAAAATTGCCCGTGGGTAATCCGAAAAACCGCGGGTACTAAACGGGGCGGGTAAAATTACCCGTTTAGTTGACGGGTCGGGTACGGATATTACCCGATTAAGATGGGTAAGGGTATGGGTGAAGCTATACCCGACCCGAACCCGACCCATTGACATCCCTAATCCCAACCTTGAATTACAAGGACATCCACGCATCTCTATGTATTGAATTCCTCGGATGCTCCGAGCATCTCCAATTCAAATTTAAATCGCATCTCATGCAATTTCGGGATCGAATTATCTGTCGAATGCATATGATATTCGGTCACGGAGATCAAATCTCGTACCATCAACACACGAGTGTTAATCAAAGACCCATAAGGCGTCTCAAAATTAACCTACTCTTTAAGCCGCATCGAACAATTCAACGCGCTCTAGCTCTTGAAACTATTTCATGAGCGTTGTGTTTTACTTTCGTATGCACCCGAATTCTCAAAACAATTTTGAGAAATTTGCGTCTATACATGCCACCACAAGGCACGTTATATCGTTCGATTTCTTCTTAAAGTCTATCGAACCCGGCTTTCTCTAAAGCCAAAGCCTCGAGTCCTGAATCTACCATTTTCGTGTCCAACACGTTCCTTTAAGTCTAAGAACTATTCTTTGACTATCAAGGTTAATTACGGTAATTCCGGCCCAAAAGCTATCTATCATATCGATCTCATCGATATATTTGGTGTTGCTAGAAAACATAATTCTAAACGGATGATGAAGATTAAGCTCCTAACCGTGCGTACTTAATCTATATGCTTATATGATAATTATATGACAGTGTTATTTTATCGAATCGATAACCCTCATACCGATACGGGACTCCAAGTCCATAACCCTCAAGATCCATATTTCGCAATCCTCCCACAAGTTGCTTTGGCAGACGTGTGGGATCTCGCTATTTAGGTAGGGTTATATCCAATCGCATCCAATGCGACTCTTGAACCTTTATAGGATTTCGGTGATGGATCGTATCATATCCATGCCCCCGAACTTCCAATCAAGTCGGCTTTGGCCTTAACCCTTATTGGCTTGAACGGTTAAGTCACAACCATACTCAACGTATCGTTCAAATAAACTACTAATAAGTCGACTTTGGCCTTAACCCTTATCAGTCCCTATTTAACGCTTGCCACCCCGTCGATGACTACAATAACCCATGTCGGGTTTGGCCTTAACCCATGTGAGACGTAGTACCGAACATAGTGGTTGTGAATATGGAAGGCATTTCCACGACTTAAATATTATGAGGGATCATGACTTTCATGTTTCATTAATTCGTGACATAATCATATTATATCACTATCACAAGATTTTCATAAATGCATATGTACTAATTGGGAAAATTAATTATTCTAAATAATTATTTATCTTATTTGATAGTATGATTGATGCCGATCATATCGATATAAAGAACTCAAAATTCCGAGCTTCGTAGCCAAAGTTATGGCGAAAACAAAATCAGTATCCGGAGAGGGTCCGTTGTAACGGACTGCCCCATCCGTTGTAACGCAGGGGCCATGGGGCGCGAGAAAACCATGCCCGGGACGCGTCCGGGGCGCCAAAAACTGCCCCCGGGGCGGCAGAAAAACTGTTTTTCTGCAGATTTCGCCGTTTCTTCCGTTTTCGCTCGTTTCTAAAACGATAAATCATGAAACTTTTTCACGATCATTCATAGATACTCTCAATCAACTTTTGATTGATCTCTAGTGAATTCCACTTGTGATTTTAACGAAATTTGACTTTCTCTATATGTAACATCATGCAAATGGATACGAACTTTGATAACCCGTGCGTATATCAAATATACGACTATGATTCGACCCTCGAATCGATGGCGATCGCTCCGATACCACTGTTCGGAATTCATCCCGTCCCGGGCCCGCGCAGCGGATATGTAGGCCCGGTTCGGTTCCCATAATCCAAGATCACGCCATGACTTCGAGAGTACGGTGCAATAGAAGGATAGACGATTACCAGCGTGAAATTGATCACGCACGACGGGTTGATCGCTCGCATTCTTTCCTTCTCCGGTGTCACGTTGGTGACTAGCCCGTGTGTCCCATACCACACGTCTCCCTCCATCTTGACACGCCTCCGGTTGTCTTTCGTGCGTTCCACGTCCACACTCTTCCACAGCCGACAGTTTTGCTCCTTCGGTTTGATCACAATCGAAGAGCCACAAGTGTCGCTCCTCTACGTGTATCCACCTTGAGTCGGAAGACGTCGGTCGCGGGTGCAACTGCCTAGACGAAGCACCGGCGAACTTGCTTGATTGAATCGATTCTCTATTCCGAGAAAAACTCTTTTCCTCGGTTTTCTCTCTTCGCACTCTTTCACACTCTAAAAGATGACTCTCTATTTCTGGATAATTCTATTGATTAGAATCAATTGGACTGAATGATCTTCCTAGAGGAGAGAGAAATATCACATTTATATCACATAGGATTAGGATGGGCCAAAAGGCATGTATATCCAATATACACCCTTTCAGTATTCTGTTGAAACAAAACTATTAAATCGTTCCAACCGACTTTAAACCTTCACTAAAGTTGTAGATAATCTTATTATATTTCCAACCAAATTTGGTCTGGCCCAATTGGAGTTCGGATGCGAAAGTTACGGACGTTTTACTAACTGTATGTCAAACTGTCGCACCCTTTCGGTATTCCATTAAAACGACACTGATACTTCGTTCAAATGAAAAATATTTCTACATGAAAGTTCTAGATAATCTCATTATCTATCTAACCCAGTTTGAACCATTCAAATTGGATTTTCCTACTGAAAGTTCTGATCACAAATGTACGTTTACATTCATTCATCCTTGTGTACACTTTTACGGTTGATCCGAAACTGTATTTCCTTCAGTTATTACTTGTTTTTTTTTACAAGTTAGAGAGAAAACTGAATTGGGAACATATATACATATGTAGATAAGATTTAGTGAAAAGACACATTTTCAAATTGTCTGTCACCTTTCACTAATCCGTAAAAACGGACATGATAAATCGTTCAAAACACTCGGATTTTCTATCATTGACCATATTAATTGTATTTTGACCCCTGTTAACGGCCCTAAACCCACATTAAACATTTCGTCAGGTCTCTTGGCGAAAACCTTTTCACTTTCGTCAAGCTAGCTGGCAAAAGTGTTAGTCATGTAGATTGGAAAATTTTGATATTAGTTTTGGAAATTGGATTTTTTTGGACGTTGTATATAAAAAATAATCGATTTTTGATGTATTACTAGATATTTGAGATTGGAGAGTTCTATGTTATGTTGTTTAATTTAGACCTAGAGGGGGGTGAATAGGAAGTCCTACGGTCCAATTTTCGCGGTAATGGATACAATTACAATTTTGTGCGGAAGCGTAAATAAATTAGAGAAAGAAATACAATACCGAAACAAATAACACACGATATTTGTTTACGGAGTTCGGTAGGTGGTTGCTTTGTAGCTTTAACTCACCGGCTACTTGCTCAATCGACCGACTCGATTGATTGCAAGTACCTACGTCTCCGGGGTTCCCTTGCGCCTTTTCGGCTTTCGATTGAATACCCAACTCAAACAATTACAAGGGTTTGCCTTGATCGATTTACACGAATTTATCGATCAATGACGGGCTTTACAATTAGTAACTAACCTATTACAATTTACTACTAACGAACTAGCACTACAACACATCTGTTCGTTTGGGGCAGCCAAAGATGACCCAATAAGGGCTGAAAACCGTCCCTAAAGGATTTTGGGGCAGCCAGGCGACCCAAAAACGGCGTCCCTAAAGACTGCGTTCCTGTCTGGGGCGGGCCGACCCTATAAGAGATTTGGGGCGGGTATTAAAGGGGCGGGCCGACCCTACAAGGGTGTCAGATCTGGATGGTGTCAGTACGAATAGCAGATGCTTAAAGGGGCGGGCCGACCCTACAACTCGCATTCCTATTGGGGCGGGCCGACCCTACAACTGGCATCCCTATTGGGGCGGGCGGACCCTACAACTGGCATCCCTATTGGGGCGGGCCGACCCTACAACTCGATAAATTATATTAATGAATATAATGCTGCTATTAATTATTAATATAAATAATTAATTATATATAATATTAATTATGAATTATATAAATTAATTATATATAATATTAATTTTAAAATTCTATTGATTATTAATTATCTATTATATTAATTATATATTATATAAATAATTAATTATAATATAAATAATTATATAATTATATTAATTATTAATTATATAAATAATTAATAATTATTATTATTATATAAATAATTATTTAATTATATTAATTATTAATTATATAAATAATTAATAATTAATATTATTATATACAACCAAATACGCAAACTTAGAAACATAAATCATACATGCAAAGTGAACATACAACCAAATACACAAACTCACAAACATAAATCCTACGCGCAAATTGAACAAACAACCAAATACACAAACTCACAAACATAAGTCCTACGCGCAAATTCAACCACAAACACAAATCCCAGAAAATTCACACACAAATCCAACGCACAAAACATACAACCAAATTCACAAACATACAACCAAATACACAAACATAAAATCCAACGCACAATTTTACAAACCAAATCGTAGCTCTAGAAATTCATAGCTTCGTCATCATTGGGCGGGAAAAACGGACATCCCAACATGTCCTAAAATTAGAAGATACACAAAATTGTAATGACATGTTGAAAGTATATATATATATATATATATATATATATATATATATATATATATATATATATATATATATATATATATATATATATATATATATATATATATATATATATATATATATATATATATATATATATATATATATATATATATATAAACATTAAATTGGAAGATATACCGTCCAATTATTCGTCTGCGAAGATGACGGCATGGGGCGGTACGGCCTCTGCTGTGACGAGGACGTCGGCTGATATCTCGTCGGAGTGTGATGCAGTTCTTCCGACTGCATCCGATCCATCTGGGACATGTTCATCGGGTGTGAAAGTGGAGACATTATCAAGTTCTGCAGGTCCGTCGCTACCGAATAATTCGTCCGTCCCGATCCGTCGCGCCGTGCTGCACCCGATCCTGCCGGAGATAATCCCGATCCCTGCCCCTTAAAAACATAGTATAATTTCAATATGAAACCAATTGAATATAAAAGTATTTACAAGCAAAACCTACTTACCTGCTGACGACTCTGCTGAGACATCAGGTGAGCAATGGAACCCTGCATTGCCATCATTTGCTCCTCAAGCCTCCTAGTCCTCTCTCTTTCCTCGGCGAGCTGACTACGCAACTCCCCCATATCTTCCGGAGACGGTCCGTACGAGCTAGATCCTCCTGTGCCCCAACTTGGTGTTATCGGTGTTTTATACAAATTCGGATCGACGATGGAATCAATCCCATAGAAGTGTCCGTGAGCCCTCCCTCCTGACACGGCCATCCAATCGTGATGGTTGTCTCCGTGTTGCTCAAACCAATCCGGACCGTGCTTCTCCCTCATTCGTCCATCATACGCATTCTATTAAATAATAAAAATCAAATGTTGGTTAATTCTAACCTAGAGGGGGGTAAATTTGGCAATCTAACTTACACTTAGTTTAGATTTAAACCTAATTTACGGTGCGGAATAAATAATAATTTAGATGATAAAGATGATACCGTACAAACACTTTGACACAAGATGTTTGTTTACGAAGTTCGGTAGGTGGTTGCTTTGTAGCTTTAACTCACCCTTTACTCGCTTAATTGACCGACTCAATTATTTGCGAGTACCTACGTCTCCGGGAATGCCTTGTGCCTCTTTTTGGCTTTCGATTGAATTCCAACTCAACTCGATTACAAGGATTTGCCTAGATCGATTTACACGCTTCTATCGATCTATAGCTTAGGCTCTTTACAATTTGTTGCACTAGCCTATTACACTTTTTCACTAATCGAGCTACAACGTGATCGGTCACGTGAGTGGGATACGATTAGTGGAGAATATCGAAAGTAGATCAACGATCTAAAGAGGTTTCTCAAGCTATCAATGGATATAGAAAATCACAGCTTAGGGTTTCTCTCTTTTTAGGTTTCAAAGTTTGAAATTGAGGAAGTAAGAGAGAGAGAGACCCATGAAGGATTCTATTTATACTCTCTATAGAGATCCTTCAGAAAACTTGTAGTGCGTTCGAACGCATACAGTCCGTTAAGAACGCACTTGAAGTTTGCACTAGCCGTTTCAAAATAACGTGCAAGTACATCTTGGGTCCGTTCGAACGGACAATGTCCGTTCGTAACGGACAATGTCCGTTCGTAACGGACTCAATAATACATAGCATTTTGCGTTCACAGGAACAAGAGTCCGTTCAATGCACTGAAAAGTGGGTGAACGGATTCCAGGTTGTCCGTTCGAACGCACATGTGTGTTCGTTCGAACGCATACATCCCTGTGATATTTTCCGTTCACAGGAAGGATTGTCCGTTCAACGCACTCAGAAGGTGGGTGAACGGATTCTAATTATCCGTTCGAACGGACATGATTGTTCGTTCGAACGCACACATCCCTGTGACACGTTTGGTTCTAATCAAGCTTTAAAGTTTTGATATTTAGCAAGTCCGTTCTGAACGGACTTTGAGTTCGTTCAGAACGCACTTCCTGATTGACTGAACTCTTTGTTATTTTGAACATGATTTTACTTGAGTTCTACTAGGTTTGTACCTATGGTTTATTTGTGGCGTATCCCACTCACGGAAGGCTTCAACATCTTGAGTCTTGATGTATTCCAATGGCCTTCCTTGTGTTCTTCTTTTCTTGTTTATGTTGAGACTTCATGTCCTGATTCTTGATGTAATCCAATGAAGTCTTCCTTCACAAGTCCTCCTTCATCTTCGTATCGTACCTATGTTATCCTGCACTTTTCTGGATGTATACATTAGTACTGACAGTGTTTTGAAATAATCAAACTATCAGGAAATTTGAACCAACATCAAATACTTGTATTAATGAAATTTAAAATTATAATTAAAATATAAGCAAATAATTTACCATTATTGCCTGCGATTTCGCATCGACGTACTGAACTTCTCCTCCAGGAGTACGCTGTTTACGAACCTTCCCCCTCTTAAGTACATCGAGGAATCCGATTTTCGATCCCGGATTTTGCTCCTCCTGTTTCACAGTTCATATATTAATATTAAATATACCAAAAATAATTGACAAAATCGTACCATCTTCTTCTTGTGCGCGGCGAGAGAAATCGAACCGGCAGTGCTATGGCCTCGTTCGGAACTTTTATTTCTA
This sequence comes from Luzula sylvatica, assembly GCA_946800325.1. Lineage (NCBI taxonomy): Eukaryota > Viridiplantae > Streptophyta > Magnoliopsida > Poales > Juncaceae > Luzula > Luzula sylvatica. Next base: position 33,723,920 of record OX326957.1, on the reverse strand, counting down.
TTCATCTTGTTCCGAGCAGATGCCTGTACCCATCGCGTATCGTTGATCCACGTCTGCACCATATTGACCCAAGCAACAGCCGTGCACCAAATCGGCTTGGACCGATTTATAGCCGCATCCGACCGGATCCACCTCCTCTTGTCCGGTCCAAGAACCTCCGTTGCATGATCTCGCGCACGCGTCGTGATGTGCCTCCAACGTTTTGCTGCCCATGAATTTAAATGAATTTCGCATTGAACTGCATCCTCGCCTGGAGCCCAGTGATAACGTTTCTACATTATTTATTTTCAAAAATTAAATATAATCAACCAAACTTAAAAATATTTCAAGAAACGAATGTAATTAATATATATATATATACCAACATCTCGCCTATAACCATACGTCTGTGATCATCGGGCCACAACGGCCAACGAATCCAACCCCCCTCATTGAAACTCTTCAAAAAATAAGACAAGTCCCGAGGTGGTTTCGTGCAATAGTCACCTGAATAAAGAAATCATATTTCATTAGTATTCAAAAAATAAAAAATTCAATAATCAAATAATACATATTAACCTGGAATCGGAACCATAAACGTCTTCCCAGTCCGCACAAGTGGCAGTGTATGCTCGCTAATCTGGGTACAAATGTATCGTGAACGAGTGGGGCGTACCGGCAAGGCTCTCGCCTCGGCATCATCCTCTTCTGCTGCTGTATCTTGCTCGGTACTGTCATCGTCATCGTCATCGACCATGTTCAGGAATAACAAGCGTTAGAAACACATGACGATCTTTCAAACACAATCCATGAGGAAGATTGTACGGAACGATGAAAACAGGCCAACAAGAATAGGGCCTACCGCTCGAGAGGGTATACGGACAAAAACCATCCGTTGACAAGCCAAGACGAATATTACGAGGATCGGAAGCAAAATCGGGATATGTGATATCGAAATTCTTCCACATTTCTCCATCGGAAGGGTGAATCATCAAATTAGGTTTTTCACGAGTTCCGTTATGCCACGTCATGTGCTTCGAGGTTTGCTCGGACATGTAACACCTTTGTAATCTAGGAGTTAATGGCAAATAACGTAAAACCTTATTAGGGACCATTTTTCCTTTTTTCCCTTCTTCAATTGGTTTGTATCGATTTTGATCACAAATATCGCACGTGGTTTTAGAACTGTTAGTTCCGTAAAATAACATGCAATTATTCGGACAAACATCGATTTTTTCATACTGCATTCCCAAATTCTTAACTAACTTTTTTGATTCGTGAAAACTACCAGGAAACCGATTTTCTGAAGGAACTATATAGGTTTTGATTATATTCATGATCCTATCGAAAGCATCCTTAGTTACTTCACAATCGGATTTTACACTCAACAACATGGAAACTATCAACATTAGAGAATATTTAGAATCACGAAAACCGTCCCAAAGGGTACGTTCCGATTCACGAAGCATATCAAAAAATCGAGATGCTTCCGGATTGGGGGGTTCATTACTGCTCCAATCGAAAGAAGGACCCGCTGCATCATGAACCATCTGTCCCATCGGATTGAAAGTTCCTGGAGAAAATGACGTCTGTGTCGAATCGCCATGCCACGTCCAAACGAAATAATTAGGAGTAAAACCGAAAGAAGTCAGATGGAGCGCAATATCATTTTCCGAGAGAAAATTCCCATTCTGACATTTTACACACGGACAACGAACGCATTTATTTCCGTACGGATCTTTTTGGACAACGCTAGGACGGTTGAAAACAGTACCTAGAAATCCCCTCATTCCCTCCCAAAATACATTACTAATTGTATTATCCACAATACGTTCGTACATCCAGGAACGTTCAAGCTCCATGAATGAAAATTTTCTAAATAAGAATAATTTACATAGTTTCTATGTTAGGAGATATCGTAGGGCATATGTGGACCAACCAACAAATTATTAAAATATTTACATAAATATACAATCTAAGGACATTATTTTTATACAATGAAATTAATTTAAATCGATGACTGGAATTGGATACTACTAAAAAATTCCACAATAGTTGAACAATATTCTAAAATATAATTTCTTAAATATATTAAATAAATTGATAACTAGAATTGGATACATCATGGTTTAAACAATATAAAACATTATAATATTATATCGTTTATTCTTAAATTATAACAAAATAATTCTACAATAATTTAAATTCAAAATATATCATATGTAATATTAAATTATAAATTAAATCAAACTTAAAAATATTAAATAATTCATATTTCCAATATGTCATATTTAAAATATTAAATAATACAACAATAAATTTATCATAGATTCTTAAATTATTCTTTATTTAAATCTAGCAATTTATCCTTAACAACCTTTAACTAAACAATATTATATATTGTTAAATTATTATGAACGAAAATATATCATTACTCATATCAAATAATTCATATTTAAAAATTATATAAAATTTTACAATATTATCCTTTACTATTTCGTTATGTGACCTTAGCCTTAAATCCTAAACTAAACCAACTCATATACTATGACAACTATTTTATACTAATACAAACAAGATAATCAAATTTAAATCATTAACCTCAGGCCAAAGAAATCTTCCGAAAAGTTAAATCGGCTCCTCTTCAAGCCTCATCTATCCTCATTTCCAAAAATGTAGACTCCTTCTCGATTCCACAAATTTCCCGAATATATATATCCCTGCCAAATTTGAAAAAAAAAATGAACCCTAAATTTTTTTTATTTCTAACACATAACAAATATAAAGTTTACCAAAAACGTCCAGAAATTGATCTTGCAAATTTGAAAACGTCCTTATATCCTGTCAGATTTGAACCTGTAAATTTGAAAACACAACAATTCTAAATTCTAAAATGTCCAGAAATTTTCAATTTCCAAAAAAATGTTACATTACCAAAAAAAATTCGAAAACAATTAATTTAAACAATTCTGATTTCTCAAAAAATTCGAAAAAACAAGTTGATTTGCATATCTGATTTCTGAAAAAATTCAAAACAAATAATATATTAAGTTAAATTTGAAAAAAATAGTTCAAACAAAAACAACTAGATTTTGCTAAAACCAAAAAAAAAAAAAATGTAACACAAACAGAATTAAAAAAAAAAAATGTATAGTACAAGAAATTAAAAAAAATTGCACAAAACATCTTTTTCAGAAAACCGAAATCAAAAATACCGAATAGAAAATTACTTGAAATATACAGAATTTAAAAAAACTCCAACATTATTTTCTGAAAATTGGAAAAAAAGAATAACTAGAGATTCAAGAATTTAAAAAAAGAATAACTAGAGATTCAACATTATTTTCTGAAAATATGCAGAATTTAAAAAAACTCCCATTTTCAAACCTTCAAACATCGAATTAAAAACAACTTGTAAAAGTTTATGCATGCCCCCCCAAATCGATTTTAAATCAAGAATTTTTCTGAAAATAAAAGTAAAAATCGAAATCTACAAAGAATAAACTAGCAAACTAGACTATAGAACAAAAATAAACGAGCTTGCACAAAGAATAACTAGAGATTCAAACCTTCAAACAGAGATTCAAACCTTGTTCTTCGCCATTTTCAAACCTTCTTCTTCGCCATTTTCAGATCGAAAGTGTGTTGACTAAAAATTTTCAAGCTCTTGCCAATTTTCAAGCTCCCATTTTCAGCAGAGAGGTAGTAGGAGGGAAAAAATTTCGGCTGCCGAGAGAGGGAAGGAGGGGAAGCAAAGGGGAAAAAGGTTATGTTCAATGGGGGAGGGGGGTTATAAAAAAGAGCGAGAGAGGGAAGAGGGAGGGGATAGGGTTGCAGGTCTTGGGTCGGGTAGATTTTCGGGCGGGCTGACCCTAAGGCTGTTGGGGCGGGTAGTTCATTGGGGCGGGCGGACCCTAACGCTGTTGGAGCGGGCAGGCTCATAGGGGCAGGCGGACCCTAAAGCTGTTGGGGCGGGCAGACTTATAGGGGCGGGCGGACCCTAAAGATGTTGGGGCGGGCAGGCTTATAGGGGCGGGCGGACCCAGTATGAAGGGACGGGCCGACCCAATAATTGGGCGACCCAAAAGGGATATTGGGGCGGTAGAGGGCTGTTGGGGCGGGCTGACCTAAGAATTCGAATTGTCAGGGTCGGCCTGACCCTGTTTCAACCGACCCAACTGTGTTATTAGGGCTGGCCGACCCAATAATGAGCATATTTTAGGGGCGGCCCGACCCTAAAAAGCTGTTGTGTTGTAGTGTAGTCGTGATCGGTCACGCAAGTTGGGAATCGTTTAGTAGTGGATTCGAAATTGGATCTAATAATCTCTAAGAATGTTTAGATGATTAAGCTCAAGATTTAAAGCTAGGATTCTCTCTTTTGATTGGGAAAATATATTAGTTGAGATGATGAGAGAGAATGAGGGAAGAGTTCTATTTATATAACACACAGACCCTTCCCTTAACATGCTTTTTCTGCATAGTCCGTTATAACTGACATGAGGTCCGTTACAACGGACTCAAAGTCAAACTAGCCGTTACAGGCAATATATTCGAAAATTCCATAGTCCGTTATAACTGAGTTTAGGTCCGTTATAACCGACCTACTCCGTTACAACGGAGTTTAAGTCCGTTATAACCGACATCGTACTGTGATCAGATTTATTCTATAGTCCGTTATAACTGAGTTTAGGTCCATTATAACCGACCTACTCCGTTACAACTGAGTTTAGGTCCGTTATAACCGACATCTTACTGTGACTTCACTTCAGATTTATTCTATGGTTCAGTTATAACTGAGACTCTTCCGTTATAACGGTTAATATATGTCCGTTACAACGGATTGGTGATTCCGTTACAACGGATGATTGGTTATTCTGAAGTGAGTTCACAAGTCCGTTATAACCGAGTGTAGGTCCGTTATAACTGACATACTCCGATATAACTGACATGAGGTCCGTTATAACGGACATGCTCTTATTAACACGGTTACTGTAAGTCTGTTATAACTGACCCGAGTTCCGTTATAACTGACAGGATGTCCGTTACAACGGACATGTAGTCCGTTATAACTGACATGCTCTTTTTAACCATATTTATGTATGTCCGTTATAACTGACCTGAGGTCCGTTATAACCAACATGTTTCTGAAAAATCTGTTTTGTTATTTCATCATTTTAATGGATTTCGAATATATTTCTTTGACTAATCTTGAGCTTAATAATACATAAACAAGTTTAGGGATACCTATAAGTTGTTTTGGTGATTTATGTGATACCCCAACTTGCGGAATCTTCGATGTCTTGATGTCTTCACTTGATCATGCGTTTTCGTGCCATCGTTTCTTCACCGTCTTGACTTCCGACGTCTTGATTATTCTTTTGATCACTTTGTGGGTTACGTATTCTATTTTTATAAATGTCACTCCCACATATAGATTAGTGATATCGACATTATTTTGAGATAATCAAACCATAGGGAATTTGAATCAACATGGTAGACCATTTTTCTTTTGGTACATCATTTTTTAAAATGATGTTTTGTGTATTTGTCGACTAATGATTATTGTTTGATAAGATTTATGTGTATTGTTATAATTTAATACTAGACAAAAATAAGAAATATGTATTATTAATTGAAAAGTTCTCAAAATATTTTTTTGGAAAAAGGTCTCATTAAAAAAAGAACTCCCCAGAGATGATATCCCACCCAATTCAACTAAATAAACCAAAAATAATTATGAAGTTTTTTTCGACTTTGAATCCAAAGCTCGTTGTTACGATAATGTTGGAATAATTATAAAAACATATAAAGACAGAGACTACAATGTTGATTGATGTAAAAAAAGACTAGCACATCCTCTATTATAGATAAGATAATCTTAATTCTTTCTTTATAACCGGTCGACTTTTTAAAGGAATTCAACCGGCCTATAATTCTTTCTTTTTTTTAGGCAATTAGTATTTTCTTTTACCAAAATACTACTTTCTTATCATGTCCAAATTGTATTTCCACAAATTAACTGACAAAATTTACTCCTAGATATATAGTTCTTTGCACGAAAATAGAATATTCGAGCTATCATTACAGAATACAAAAAACAAAAAAGAAGAGACTTAAGTATTGTATAATATTATTCCAAACAAGAAAGGAACAGTGTATTTACAAGTCAATACACGTCGCATTTTGTAGAGATATGGGCGTGGAACAGAATCTTCTATTTATCAACTCAATTAGTGTCGTTCTTGCCTTCGGCCTTCAATTAGGTCGGTTAATTTGGTGTCAAATCGAAATCAAATTTTGATTCATTAGGTGTATTATCAGACTAGTTGGCCTAACTTTTATATTTTAAAGACCACAATTATCTCGCCCTAGAAATATAAATAGTTTGATCGTTATATATTTAATAAAATTTTCACTACGTTATATCTAAATTAAAAAACAACTCTTGCGTAGTGGCCATAATTTAATATCGAAATTCATGAGCGGAATTCTAAATGTCCAAAAATAAAAACAAAAATTGAATTTGCGTATTGGCCAATCCTAGGGACGACTCCACCCGTGCCTAGAGACGGACTGGTGTGTGTGTGGGTGGGTGGATGTGTGTGTGTGGGTGTGGGGGGGGGGGGGGGGGGGGGGGGGGGGGGACTTGAGCCCCTCCTTAAAAATAAAAATAAAAATGTTAAGTATACTTATATAAAGAATGTATATTTTTATAATTCAAGTGTAAAATTTTATTAATTTACTTGATCCGGGTCTTGTTTATAATTTCATTTTGATTCCGTCTCTGCCCTTGTCCCTATCGCCGTCCCTTGCCTCTACCACCTTCACTTTTCATCCTGTTCCTTTTATCTCTCTTGTGATTGATGAGGTGGAGGTGGAGGTGGGTGTGGTTGTCTCTCTTGTGATTGATGAGGGTGAGATGGAGGTGGAGGTGGAGGTGGAGGTGGAGGTTATATTTTCTCTCGTAGAGTAGTAAAAAGTTATAAAATACATAGTTTGTTATGAAATTTATAAATTATACATTCATTTTCGCGCAAAAAGTTCAATAGTTACATGAATCATTAATCAAGTTTGATTATTAATTAGTTATATATTTGTGTTTGTGGTTAAGATATAAATTATTATTTATTTGTTAAATTATTGTATAAAAAAATTCAAAAAAAACTCGTGAACTTTCTGAATATTATAAAAACCCCTCGCTTTTAAGATTTCTTCAAAAAACCTCTCTAAAGCATATTGATTTTTTTTAATCCCCTATGAAGTTAAACTTAACTATTTCACTCAATACAACAATTGTTTAACCAAATACTTTCATTGTAATTTTTATTTTCTTTTGTTTTATTCAATTGAAAACAATGTTTTCAACATAATAATATTAGTTCGATAATATTTTGTGTTATTATGTTAATATTTATTTTGTGATAATATTATATACATATTTATGTATTTTTTAAAACTGAATATTATTCATTTCATTATTTTGAATTGATTATTATTTTCATATTTTATTTTTAATACAATATTGATAAAAATAAAATAATACTTAATTCAAAATAATAAATGAAAATAATATTTTACATGAATTAGATATAAAATAAATATTGCAAATGATATTTTATCCAAAATAATATTATAATTTACGTAAAATATAGAAATATATTTTTGCTATAATAGAGTTTCATTTTTGTAAAAAGATATAATATGTAATATGTAATATATAATCTATTTTTGCAAAATAATGCTTAATTCAAAATATATGTTACGTAAAAAATTTAATATAGTTTCATAAAATTAAATTGTGCATCCTAACAAAATATTAAAAAAAAATATATCAAACCAATATTACAATGAAACTATTATTTTTTTTGAAGGAAATACAATTTTAGATCAACGGTAAAAGTGTAAGTATAAGAATATATGAACATGAGTGTTCATGGATTTAAGTAAATGCATAATATGATTATGCAAAGTTAAGTTTCAGGGAGTGGTTCGTTCGAACGAACCTTAGGCCCATTCGTACGGACTACTACGAATGTGATTTGGAATTAACACAGAAATGAGACAAAGAGTGGTTTGTTCGAACGAACCACTTCGAATATAAAACTGTTTTATGTATACTCAAGACAGAAAGAGCTTCGTTTGAACGAACTCTAAAGTTCGAGAGTTCGTTCGAACGAACATACTGTTGAATGTGTATATTGGATATACACAAATTTTGACCCAATCCTTCTCATATTTAAGTATAAATATGATGTTTCTCTCTCCTCTAATAGTTCCAATCCTGGTAAAATCATTCTATCAAGAGTTGAAAGAGTGCGACCAAAGAGAGAAAGAGGAGAGAGGATAAAAACGATTTTCCTTCATTAGAGATCATAATCGAATCAAGTAAGTTCACACACGCTTCGTCTAGGCAGTTGCGTGCGTGACCGAGAGACACCAATTCACGGTGGACACGTGTAAAGTAGTTAACGTTTGTGACTCTCAATTGTGAGAAAACTGAAGTTAGGATTTGACCGAAATCGTTTCGGTTTACCCAAAACAAGGACGAGAACGTGTCTGACGGAATCGAGACGAGAAGAACGCACGTGAGACGGAAGGCAAACTACAACGGTGTCCAGTCGTGTGGTATGAGACGCACGCGTTGCCGGAATGGAAACCACAATTAGAAATTTTTTTGAAGAATTCCGTTATAAAATATATCATATGTATTGAATATATAAGAACACCATCCTACGGGTTTTCATCAAAATATATATATATATATATATATATATATACCGAACAGTTCAAGTTTAATTCATCTAGGTAAGAATTTTATTATCACTATCCAGCGATTTCTTGAAATTGTTCGTATCAAAATGAATATAAATATATGGATAATTTTAACTCGAAAATTTTATAAATCTTTTTTTCATTGAAATTGGGTGAGCCTCATAAATCGTAATAATTGTCGTCCAAGACCTCCAAAATCACAAGACCGGACGAATGTTTATGTTTTAGAAGCTCAATGGTCATGGATTTAAAAATCGGTTTGCAAATTTCCTGTATGTTCGAAATACTTCTTTTCAATTGTAAAAAAGAGATTCTCTTGTGGGAGCAAGAATAATGTCTTTTTCAATCAATCAATCAATTTATCTCATTAATATGCACTACTTTGGTTTATGGTGAAACATACAACAAAGAAGTCCCCGATATGTACATAGCCTAATTCATCAATCTCACAATCATATTTTTTGGCGTGATTAATGTGGTCTTATTTTTCAACTTTGACCCGCTTTCTCGGCCTAGTTTTTGGATTGTTGTTGTATGATCGTGTGGGCAGATGGTAAGTATTCTTCAGTTTGCTAACAAACAAAAATTCCAGCTTTCTTGGTCAAGATATATATATCTGCACTTCAAAAACACTGTTAGAATTGATTATGTCCTAGGAGAAGGTTCTAACTTAATTTTTGTCTTGAGATTCATTTTTTAGTTGGAATATTGCAATGAAATATTTATACTAGTTTTTATGGTTTTTAAAGCAATAAGTTTTCTAAATTTTTATTTTGCTACTCTTTTGAAGGAAATAAATATGTGAAATACTTATTTTAATGCTAAACATGTTAAAGAAACGACCAAATACACTTTTTATATGTAAATCAAATTATATGCCGTAAAAAATATTAATTTGACGAGTTTAAAGAAGTATTTGATGTTAGTATGCCTAACAAATAATGCGAATATTGTATAAGTAATATTAAACATTATATAATATAACATTTTGTTATATATAAAAGTATTTGATGTTTGATGTTTGATATGTCTGACGAATATTGCGAATATTTACTCCTCGAACTAATTATATTTTAATAGCTTGTTATATCAAATAGCTTGTTATATCAAATAGCTTGTTATATCAAATACTCCTCGAACTATTGCAGAGTATTGTGATTTATAATGTCAATAGCTTGTTATATCAAATATTTACTACTCTGCAGAGTATTGTGATTTATAATGTAAAACTAATTATATTTTACTTTCTTCAATACTCCTCGAACTATTGCAACTTACGGTGCGAAAAAGAATTATCTTCGTTATAAATATGAATATATTTATTAGTTATAATTTAATATATTATGTATGGATGTGAAAGGTTGGATACTCATGGAGATGTATGGACATGAAAAAATATACACTGGAACATGGAACAGTCACATGAAAACATTCACATTTGATCAAAATGTGTGATGTTTTTTATATAAACATGTTTTATGTTCATTATTTGTACACAACAATTCAATAATAATAAAAAGTGTATCTTTCTATATTTTTTGTGTGTTTTTATTTTTCATTTATAACACGTTATCAGTACGATGTTCTGATCAACTGAGATATTAAGATATGAATGAAAGGTATGAATAATTATAATTATTTTCATAAAAAAACCTATATATTTTTTTTCGCGCCATATTACTTTATTATTTAAGATTTTATTTCCCATTAATGCTTTCGAATTGTTATTGCCTTGCCTTGGATTTCCGTCAACAGTGCTTTCTAGTATTTCTTTTTTAATAAAAAACAAAAATGAATGACGACTATTCCGTTTATTATGTGGCTTATGATAACTGTTCCGTGTGAATTGTTTTATAGCCGAATTAAAAAAAATGGCCTATTAACATCAACGGTCTCTCTTGATTTCTTTTATTGAAAGTGCAAAAAAAATTATCAACAAAATTTCAATTAAAAATAATTATCCACTCGTACAACCTTATAGCATTTCAGAGTAATATTTTTCTAATTTACTCTCATAATTTTATCAACAAAATTTAGATTAAAATATTAAAATTAAAAAAATATATATATATATATATAACAAACCTTATCTTGACCAAAGGTGGAAATTAAAATGATGACATGACAGTTTTTTTGCTCCATCCGATCTTGACCCGGAGGATGGAAATTAAATGGGTGGCGTGAAAAATTAATTTGGACAAAGAAATATATATATATATATATATATATATATATATATATATATATATATATATTAAATGGGTGGCGTGAAAAATTAATTTGGACAAAGAAATATATATATAACGACTAATACAATAATCAACATAGTGCAAATTGCGGAAAATATTTCTAAAAAGCAATATCGAAATTTACTATCTTGTTTGTAAATTGCAGTCCGAGTAATTTGAACTGCTAGATCGCAATTTAAAAAATTAAACAATTAAGTTATATCATTTTATTTAGAAAATCGTGTTTGTCGGGATAATTTTTCTATTAATGTTCATTCTACATAGAATCTTATAATTTTAAGATCGGATTTGATGTTATTCCTAAACGATTCATGCTAAACTCTTGATTCTTACTATCTTGGCTGGACATATAAAAAATAAATTGAAAAATTTGAACAATAACCAAATGAACTTACTCGCCGGTGCACCTCGCCAAAAGTTCACGCCGCTAGGTCAATTCATGCTCTAACTCTAACTCATGCCTCGTGTTTTCGACAGAGTGTTGTCCTCGATAATGGAGATGTGAGTTATTGTAGATTATTTTCCATGACAACATTTTGTTATTATATTGTGTTATTATTGATTATATTATGATACATAGGTAGTAATATTTGTTAAAATTGTACGCTACAAACATATAGTACTGATACATTGTCAGATGTGCGCAATTCGCTACAGAAATAATTTATGGTTAGTACAAATAAACCATAATTGGTTTGCTATGAATCAATATTAAATTAGGTGAATTCAAATCTAGTTGTAATTGTTGTGTAGAGTGGCTTCAGTTTTGAAACAAGATATTCGGATACGTCACGTGAAATATCTGATATGTATCTGACGAGTATCATACGAATATCAGTATCTGACACGGTATCCGATACGATACAATTTGATTTTTGAAATATCCGCGTAATATAATGTATCATGAGTCACAAATGATGGTTTCAGAAATAGAGAAAAAAGAGAGGTTGAGAAAATATATTTAAATTGAGAGAGATAGAGCCGTTGGGTGTTGGCCCATGGGGAGAAAAATAATTAAAACCATTAGCATTTGAAAGGAATTATGAAAAAAAACTCATTTTTTTGGCAAATATGAACGGTTTTTAGTTTTTATATAAATAACTTTGATATTAGCTTTTTGGAAGGAAAAAAGGATATTTCAGATTATTTTTTATTTTTTGAGGGATATGTAAGAAATTCAATCTAAATTAAATAATTAAATATAGACTACTCATTGGATTACTATTTTAGTTAGAATAATTAAGATTAGGATTTAATTTAAAATAGAAGTATAAAAAATTGAACATTATATAACTGTTCAATATGAAGAATTATATATTACATGCAAGGATCTATTTGCAATTCAGGTATAATAAGGAACCCGCTAACTATCGCCAACTAATGTCGTATGTCCGGTCATTAAAAATCAGGTGACGACACGCGAATTTTCTTTTATGATGTAGTGTATAGTGTTACTGAAAAAAAATTATTCGAAATTTATTATGTAATATTTAAGTGAACTTATATATTGCTATTAAAAATATATGTCTGTTGATGTATAAAAATCAATTAAAAAAATTAGTAATATTGTACAAAAATAAGATAAATATGATAAATCTTTTTAAAGGATAATTTGGGTATTTCTTGAATTAATTAGATCTTCTTATATTACGTAAATGCTTACTTGTTACCTATGGGTTTGTTAAAAGAGTAATGATTTTGCACTCCAAACGGTCGCCAATGCATTTTGCAGTCCACTTTATCCTATATTTCATATGTATAGTTATTCACTTTTTTTTATCATTTTGTATATATTTAAGTATAATATGTATAAATGATATGTTCTTGTCAAGGACCCCATAGCCCAGATAATTGATTGTTTAGCACAATAAACGCTCATGTTGTAAATATTGTGGATTCGGGTCCCGTCGGCATCAATATACATTTTTTATTATATTGTATATCTTTTTCTAGTATTTTTATAACATTTTTCTATACCATGGAGATAAAGATATGTGTGGTTAATACTTTTTTACTATGTCTTTTTCTATATTACAAATAAAATATTAGTTGTAGTTTATATTTTTTTACTATTATTTATTCATTATTTTATGTACTCTTCATAAAAAGATATGTAAATACTTATTATTTATACATTTTTATACTACGGATACAAGTTTTGTTCTTATTTATATTTTTTACGGTGAATAAACATCTGTTGATCTGTATACATTGTTTAATATTATTTATACATTTTCTAATATTTGTTGTATAAAAAAGATATAAATACTAGTGTTTTTAATTAGAAGTTGTTGTAACAAGGTATAAATATGATGGTGAAGGTATAGCGGAATAACAATTATCTGAAAATGTTGGAGGTTGTCCGCATTTGGGGTGCTGCCCGTTAAATGCGCTCGATCGTCTAATTTTGTTGTCCACGCTCTTTTTTAAGCCAGTGCCTTGCCACGTGTCAATTCATGTTTGAAAATGACGTGCGTTAGCACTACCTTGTTAAAAAAATGATTATTTGTTTCTTATTTAAGCATATCATTAGTAAGTAATTGAAAATTTTCTCACGTTAACATATTTAATTTGAATATGATTTGAGAAAAAAAAAATGTGTTGTAGAATCACCCAAAAAGTAAATATATATTGAGCTTTTTACTATAGGTATAATTATTCAAAAAAATATATAATAATCATGTAAATACACATAAATGTGTTCAAAAATACATATCTCACAATGAAAAATATTATTTAAGAAAAAATATAAATTACCGTAAACAAATATAGTGATTATGTATAAAAATATATACATAAAAAGTATAAATTCAATTATAAAAATGTATATTTCTAATCAAAATATATATATTGTTATTCCATAAGGTACTATCACACGTCTAAAAATTTATTACTCAAGAAGATATATTACATTTAAAAACTGTATATTATAAAATATTTCAAACGACATATTGTTTCAAAAAAATATCATGCATTTTGAAAAGTTGTCTAACACATCTAAAAAGATATATCATATATCTAAAAAGTTATATTTCATAAGATATGACAAAACATGTATTGTACTTAAAAAATATATATAATACATATAAAAAGACATATTATACATTATGTATAATACATCTTAAAATATATATTTCAAGCCAAACATGTATGGTACTATAAAATATTATACATTTCACATGTATGGTACTATAAAACGATATAACACATATCCGAAAAAATATTTGACACGTCTAAAATATATATATTTGAAGTAATAACCAAAAAATATTTGACACGTCTTAAAAAATTATAAATTCTATGCATTCTTATTTTGTCCATACTTGTGGATGATTTTCCTTGCAGAAATCATTTTCATTGTCCATTAATATGGCCTAAATTATATGCATTTTTGTTTTGTCTATTATATATAGTTGAATCACGTGTATATTATTTTTGGATGTTTTTACTGGTGGTATCGCTACTTTTCATTCTTTTTGTGAGGCCAGAGGTTCTGACAACTAAGGTCGGCAGATAACCAGTAACAACTCATTTTCCTTTCTTATATATCTCCATGAAATAATTATAATCAGAAGAATGGTTTCGCTATCCCATTCAATGATCTGTATACTCTCTGTATCAGATAGTTATGTTTGATTTTTTTTTTTTCAATGTCTTTAATTGCATTATCACCTTGATGGGAGAGCCATCTACTTAATAAATAGATTATAGGGTTTTTTTATTTATTTTTATTTTTTTATAAAAACCCGTAGGTAATAGATTATAGTGTTGATACCAGAACTGTGAATAAATTATATATACTTTAACCAATGTTTTAAATAGCGTGTAGCGACACGCAACGTTTTTGACGTTTAATTTAACGGTTAGCGTTAGCGGACAATATAGCGCCGCTTTATCATGTAGCGGATTTTGATCAAAAATATTATTTTTAGCCACTCAATATTATAAATAAAATTATATCAAATGCTTATTTATATCAACCTCACAAACTAAGATAAATTAAAAATTCATCTCTAAGAAAATTATATTATTATTATTATCAATATTATTATTATTGTTGTTGTTATTATTATTATTATTATTATTATTATTATTATTATTACTTTTATTTCTCTTTTATTATTATATTATTGTAATTATAATAATTCTAATAATAGTTGTTGTTGATCTTATTCTTCCTATAATAATAATAATAATAATAATAATAATAATAATAATATTACTATTATTTAATAATAATAGTAATTATAATAGTAATAATAATATTATTATTATTACTATTATTATTATTATTATTATTTAATAACAATTATTATTATTGTATAATAATATTATTAATTATTATTATTATTATTATTATTATTATTATTATTGTTGTTGTTATTATTATTATTATTTAATACCAATAATAATAACAATAATTATTATTATTATTATTATTATTATTATTATTATTATTACTATTATTTAATAACAATTATTATTATTGTGTAATAATAATAATGATTATTATTGTTGTTATTATTATTATTATTATTTGTACTATTACTATTATTATTACTATCTTTATTTTATTATTATTGTTATTATTACTATTGTTATTATTAGTTTTAACATTATTATGATTTTTATTATAATAATAATAATAATAATAATCACGCTATAGCACCGCTACTGTCGATATATTTGAACGTTTCATGCTATGGCAGTCCGCTATAGCATTGCAGCGGAACAAAACGCTACAGAGCTAAATTCCGAAGCGATGCAGCGTTTACCTTCTAAAATCCTCTACAGCACGCTGAACCGCCGATATTTAAAACACTGACTTTGACACTTAAAAGAGTATGAGAAAGAAAGAAGGGGAGGGAATAGGGGTGTACACGGTTCGGATAGTGGTCATACCAGATTTGTATTCATATTTTTCGGATACGGAACAACCCGGATCTGGATACGGTTCGGATATTAAACGGATACAGTTCAGATATTGTCGGATACAAATACGGATACGAATTTTTTTCTAATATTAAAACGGATATTATTATATCATAATATAATATATTTTTTAATTATATATATACATAATTTAAATGACATCAACAATCTAAGTTATTGTATTCAAATTTGATTTTATGATTGTGATTTTAAATCATCCAAAAATTATTAATTATCTATATTTTTCCAACTACTATGGAATAAGACACATAAAAAAATATATAATATGCAGATTCGAATCCGGATCCGGATACCCGAATTTGGATCCGAGTACCGAATCCGAAAAAATATCCGAATCCGAATCCGAATAAAAATACTCGGATCCAGATACGGATCCGATCGGATCCGGATATTTTTTTCCGGATCCGGATATTTTTCGGATACGATTCGGATCGGTTCGGACAATTTCCGCACCATTTACATCCCTAGGAGGGAAGCATATGAATGAAGAGAGGGAGGCGGCGGTCGGGAGGCATTCACTCACGGTTAAGGAAGAGCTGGAATTGAATACCGGATTTGGAACTTTAAATGTGAAAATAATTCTAATTCTCGGTTATGGAAGATGAAGGGACGGGGAGTTCAAATCAAAGTTCACTTAGAAAATGGGATATCTATTCCATATTATCTAGAAAATGGTTATAGTATATTGAAGATCTTAGAATGTGTTTGAATTGCGTTAATGTGAGATTATCATGGTAATCATATTTTTTTGAAATGTGATTTTCGAGAATGACATTTTCATTGAATGGTAATATTTGTGTTTGATGAAAATTTTGAATTCCAAATAAAATAACATTCCAATGTTTATTTAAATTAACACTTTTTAATACTGGGTAAAGTGAATATATATATATATATATATAACTTTTTCTGTATAATAATTAAATAAGCAATAATTGAATTGATATATCATTATGAAAAATAAATAATATAATTTACAAACTAATAAATAATTAGAGTTCTAAAAATTTAAAATTTAAAATATAATTACTAAAATGATAACAATGAGAAAAACACTTAATCTGAACATGTCAAGATTAGATTATTCAAAAAGCATATTAATCCAATAAATAAGTAAGGGCAAAATAGACAAATATAATTAAGTAAGATGAATTAAGAGAATGTAATATTTCACCAATTTGGGTGGGAATCACTTTCTGAGAAAGTTCCTCCTCCGTGGTCATGTTATATTTTAGCCACGTAAAATTTTCATGTTATAACAAACATGAAAATCGTTATTTCATCACCCAACATTTCAAGAATAATTGTAACTTTCCTAGGATCCAAACTCACATTAGACCTTGTTCGGATGCAAAGTTTTGAGGCTTAGTTTTTCATGAAAGCTGAGCTTTATGTATGAATTAAATTAAGATGCTTGTGTGTCGCAGAGGACGTTTAGGGCGTGTTTGCTAGGTCGGTTTTATGTAGCAGCAGGAAACTCATAGTTGCAGGAAACCAATATATGAATATCAGGAAACTCTGGTAGCAGGAAAATGCAAAAACTGCGATTGTAGGATGTTCAAAAGGTGTTTGATGAAAACCTAGGATTGTTATTGTTATTGTTGTGTTGTTGTTGTGGTGGTGTTGTTGTTATTATTATTATTACTACTTGTCTACATTTTTATTATTTTTTATTTTTTATTATTATTATTATTATTATTATTATTACTACTTTTCTACATTTTAATTATGTATTATTTTATTATTATTATTATTATTATTATTACTTTTCTACATTTTCATTATGTATTATTTTATTATTATTATTATTATTATTATTACTTTTCTACATTTTTATTATGTATTATTTTATTATTATTATTATTTTTTTTTTTTTTTTTTTTCTTATTACGATATTATTATTTATTATTAACAATAATTACTAAACACATTATTATTATTATTATTATTATTATTATTATTATTATTATGAATTTCTAAATACATCATTATTATTATTATTAATACAATAATTATTACAATAATAATAATAATGATTATTATTATTATTATTATTATTATTATTATTATTATTATTATTATTATAAATTGTTAAATACATCATCATCATCATTATTATTATTATTATTATTATTATTATTATTATTATTTTTTAAATAATAGAAATGAAAGAAAAATAATTTTAAAAATATTATTTTTTAAAATCAGTATTTTTAAAATAAATAAATAAAGTCAGATAGTTAAATTAATTAAATAAACTCATTACATAAATCAATTTAGTAATTAATTAAATAATGTAAATACAGTGATGCATGAAAAAATCATTAAAACAAGCCATGAATAAACTTATATTTTGCATGAAAAAATCATTAAAACAAGGAGGAATTAATTTAATTACTATATTAGGAACGCATACTTCTCTCTCTCTCCAAAAATCCAGTCGAAGATAAGTTTTAAAATCCAAGCTTTTTCCCCTTATTTCCTTGGTTTCTTGAGTTTTGAAACCCAAAACTTCGGTTCCTAGTGTCCAACCGAACACCCATATTCATAAAACTCTCAAACATCTAGAAACTTACAAAACTAACTATCAAAACTGCATCACCGAACAGGCCCTTAGGGCGTGTTTGCTAGGTCAGTTTTGTATAGCAGCAGGAAACTCGTAGTTGCAGGAAACCAATATATGAATATCAGGAAACTATGATTGTAAGATGTTTAAAAGGTGTTTGATGATAATCATAGGATTAGATATAGGAAGTGAATAAATTATTCTAAAATTATGTAATTTGTTATGAAATTCTATGATTGTGATTATATTAATTTGTAAAACAATTATTATTATTATTATTATTATTATTATTATTATTATTATTATTATTATTATATTTCTTAAAAACTAAACTGAAATTTAGTTGAGTTCAATTATTTAAATATATAATTAATATCTATGAATCTAATTAACCCGAACTACAATTGAGCACCTCAATTATATGTAATACAGTTCGGGCTTTCTACTGAAATATTATTTTTTAACACCAATATTTTATAGAGAATATTTTTTTTAATACAACTAATTTTTAGAGATTATTTTTTTGTAATACCATTATTTTTTAGGGAATATTATTTTTTGGATCATCAGTTCAAAAATCTAGCAAATGTTTTTTAATATGGTATCCGCTATATGATACAAATACAATATACAATATTTGATATCCGATACGAATACGAATACGAACACAATATCCGATATCTGATATGAATACATATACGAATAATGTATACGGTATCCGATATCCGATTTCGGATATGGATATGAATACAGTATCCGATATCCAATTTCGAATAGGAATACGAATATGAATATGATATCGTATATGAATAAATGTGAGAAGACTACGTCAATTAAAAATATTTTGCTTCAAATTATATCAAATTAAATAAAATTAATTAATTAGATTAATAAATTGAAATAATTGAAATACATAAATAAATATTCAAAACTAGTTGTATAAAAAGAAAATATCGGGTTTGCATGCCACATAACATATTAAAACATATTATTTTTATCAAGAAGTATAATAATATTAATAAATATTCAATAATACAAAATGAATATACTACTACTGCTACTACTAATAGAAATAATACAAAGAAAGTAATAAGAATAACAATAATTTTAATAATAATTGAAATAATAATAATTGTAGTAATAAAAAATTAATACATGATTAAAAATGTATTTATGAATTAATAATATTAATAATAATAATAATAAGTTTTTTTCTTAATTTTATTAAATTAGAATTTATGTTCATAATATTTTTCAACCTAAATATCTAGAAATTAAGATGTTGAATATTTTGTTCTCATATATACTTTTTAGTAAGTGTATATGTATAAAATAGAGTATAATTTTATAATTTTAAAATGAATACATTATTAGAAAATGAATAATTAGGAAAATATAATAAAATATATTTAACAAATTTCGGACTACAAATATTTGTTGGTACTAACTGAAGAAAATATATCGGAATTATGTATCAAATTATTTTTCTTCCATTTGTATATTTAAAATATAGTAATTTTAAATTATTGGTAGGATTTAAACTATATTTTTTTGTATGATTGAGAATTAAATATGACAGTTATAGAATTTCATAAGAAATAATATAATTTTTAATATTTTATTCACTTGCTATATTTAATCCTATGATTTGTATCAAATACCTTTTATACATTCTACGTTTGTAGTTTTTGTATAATCATTCTATCATAGTTTCCTGATATTCATATATTAGCTTTCTTCAACTGGTAGTAATTTCATGTAGCTGTACAAAACTATACTAGCAAACACGCCCTTAGATTGTCATAATTGTTTTTCAGGGGAGTTATAGCACGCCCTTAGATTGCTACAATTGTTTTTCGGGGGGGGGGGATAGCTCCTATTAAGATCCGCCTCTCGCCCTAAGTCAAGCTTCCCTAGATGTTAAGGATATTTGTTTAGTCAAGTAACTCATAAATCCTTATTAGGTTTGACATTTCGATAATTAATATATGAAACGAATGGGGATTATGGAGTCTACTTCGTTAGTTCTCGAAAAAAGAAAATCACTTAAAGATATTTTGTTTTAAACAATAACGATTAAGTGTAAAATGAGATTTTCTATCAATGTCATATTATTTAATTAGTATTTTTTTTTTGCTAAAAACACAATTGGTATTTTCTTTTTGGGAAATTTTCAAATAACACACTAATTCTTTTTTGGATTTGTAAAAAAAAACTCTAAATAAGATTTTATTTTCAATTACCTCTCTATAGGGATTAACCAGAACATTTCATGGTGTAGAAATTTTTTTTACCAAAATACCGCTCTATTTTTCATATTTAATTTTATTAATTTATGGTTCCGAATTTTTGGATTCGGGTCAATTTAGGATCAGTTCTGAATTATACTCTAAACATCTCATTTCGGGCTAATTTGTTGAGTAAATATACACATCTTCTCACAAAATGATAGAAATCATGATGATTTGTTGGACTTGTATTTTTTTATGTCGTGTAGTGCGATTGGATGATAATTCATACGTATTTATGTTGATTTTAACATATTGTTGTCAATCATGCTGTGGTATGCTGCTGCGTAGAATTACTCGATTTTTGTTACGGAGTATCGACGATTCAAACGGTCCAGGACGGGTCCAATTCTACATGCTAGCTAGAACTAGAGAAGATATATATTGCTTCTGTTATTGTCAAAACTAATGGAGACTAATTAAGGTAGTGAGAACGTTCCAACTCCCAATTATTGTAGATATTTATATATATATATATATATATATGAACATTCATCGTGATGTAGATATACATAATAAATGGTTTGAGAATGAGGTGCTAAATAGTCTACTAAAACTAAGGTGAAGATTAATAAAACAAGATATGAAAAATGCAATTTGTATGCATATCTTATATTGGTAACGGTTATCTAATAAATAACATAAGGTTCTTGAAATTCTGTGGATTCGTATATTGTGGCAATTCACGGGTAACCTTACATAATCACATAATATCATGTTATGCAGGCCAGTCCCGTCGTTTTTGTTGCCCGAGACCGACATATCATATAACATCGGCTATTATCATGATATGGTGCCCGGGCAGAAAAGATAGGGGCGCGCAGCGGGGACTGGGAAAGAGAGATTACAGAAAGAGGCCGGCCTGACTGATTTCATAGCTGACAAAAAATACATAAAATGTAAACTATCATCAATATCCCTATAAATATCGTTAACATCCTTAAATTTTTGAAAAGATGCCTATATTATTTTTTCTTTTACTTAATACATGTCATGTAACAAATAAAAATGCAACAATCAAGAATAATTTTTAATTCTAAAAAATAAAAAATTACTATACATGATATTATAATTAGTATAATTCTATACTTTTCCCTGGCTCCTGGTTGAGCCACGTCACCAGGGGCCTTTTTGTAAAAAAAAAAAATTTAATTTACATTTTGGACCTTTTTTATTTATATTTTGGTCCTTTTTATTTCGAAAAATTATACTTTGGTCTTTTTTATTTACATTTTGGTCCTCCAAGTTTAAAAAAATACATTTTGGTCCAGGAGCCTCTTTGTAAGAAAAATTTTAATTTACATATTGGTCCTTTTTTATTACATTTTGGTCCTTTTTAGTTGAAAAAACTATATCTTGGTCCTTTTTTTTTTGTTTTGGTCCTTTCAAGTTTAAAATATTACATTTTGGTACTTCATATTTACATCTTGATCCTCTTTTATTTACACATTTTAATTCGAAAAAAAAAATTTAATTCACATTTTGGTCCTTTTTAATTTACATTTTGGTGCTTTTCAGTTTGAAAAATTACATTTCGGTCCTTCTCAGTTTGAAAATTCCACAACACCACACAAATCGAATCACTGGCCAATACAACGCTGCCGAAAAATAAATACAGAAAAAACACAAATCATAAAAAAAAACAAATCAACGTGCCCCGCACAATTGCGCGGGGTTATAGCTAGTTTCTTATATTTTGTAGGGTACTTTTTTTTTTGGGTTTTCCATGTCCAAAGTATGAATATAAGAATATTGCCCATCTTCTTAAAAAATATAAAAACCTCTATAAATAAAAATGAAATGAAAAGAAAAGTATATTATATTTTAATAATTAATTAATATATAATTATTAATTAATTGATATATAGTACATATCTATATAAATTATCAATTGCTAATTAATACAAGTTTATTCTTTTGGAGGCGAACCGTTTTTATCAAATTCCCAACGCTACGTCATGATATTTTTGTTCAATTAAAATTGTAAATTGTTATAAATATGAATGTATGTTAAATATAATATGTTCAAGTGTGAAAATATTAGACACTAAAGAATATGTATGGATATGGAGAGATATATATTGGAGGTTTCACACTGGAGCGTTCACATTGATGAAAGGGTGTTGTGTTCCCTATATAAGGATGGTTTGTGTGGTTCATTTGTACAGACAATTTCAGTCCAATAATAAAGACTTTCTCTCTCTACTTTCTTGTGTTATTTTACCTTCCGTTTATAATACGTTATCAGCACGACGTTCTGACCAACTGAGATATTGAGATGAATCGAAGGTATGAATAATTATCAGCACGAAACTCTTGAGATTTCAGTCAAAGATAACATCTCAGACAAAGACGAAAATAGAAGAAGGTAAAACAAGTCGAAGTAATTTCAGACAAGGTAAAACGATTGTCTAAATATTTCGGATGAAGGTAAAACGGTCAAAAGCTATGAATAATTTTTATTACTATCGTGTTATATGTTTTTGTTATATAATTTTTCTGAGGAGATGAAAAAAAAAAAAAATAAATAAATAAAATAAAATAATGCGTACTGTATCCACAAGTGGTCAAATATGATGTCGTTTAGATTTGGTGTAGTCGTATGCCATAGACCGAAATAGACCATTAAAGATAAAATTTGGAGATTTCAATAAGATGTTCTGACCAATTGAAATTTGGAGACTTCAAGTCCAAAGATATATTATAACTAAGGGAGCATATATGGAACCCCCCAGATCCACTTCCGCATCCACGATCTGGGGGGTTTTGATTCGCCTCCCCAATTTGTGTATCCAAGATGGTATTAACCATCAATTAAAATTTTTAATTTTTGTTAATAAATAGTACAATTGAATTAACCGTTAATTAACTTTGGATTAGTCGTTAATTAAAATTTGAATTAAGCATCAATTGAATTTTTTGGGTGCAATTTGGGGATGGGAATTTCCCCCCAACCCATATCGTGGGTGCGGGAGTGGGTTTGGGGGGAAGAGTAAAATTTCCCTTATAACTAATAGCCAGTGAATTCTTCTCATGCCAATACTATAAAATATGTATATTGGGATGCGATCATACCCGCACTAAAGCACCGGATCCCATCAGAACTCCGCAGTTAAAAATAATAATTTGAAAAACAAAAAGCGGGAGACAGAAGCGGGGCGATTTTGGGGCGATCTTGGGGTGGAGGCAAACGCTGGCCACCGCCTCCACCCCCTCCTCTCTTCGCTTTCTGCGAAGGACGAGACTGTGGCGACTGAATCGAGACGCGAGCGGAGCTGAGGAAACCCTAGCCGCGACTGAGGCGAGGGACTGAGGCGACTGATGCGAGCGGAGCTGAGGAAACCCTAGCCGCGACTGACGCGAGGGACTGACGCGAGCGGAGCTGAGGAAACCCTAGCCGCGACTGACGCGAGGGACCGAGGCGACTGACGCGAGCGGAGCTGAGGAAACCCTAGCCGCGACTGACGCGAGGGACTGAGACGACTGACGCGAGGGACTGACGCGACTGAGTCGAGAGGAAACCCTAGCCGCGGCTACTGAATCGAACGGACGCGAGCGGAGCTGAACGGCGACTGAGGCGAAGAACTGAGGCGAAGGAGTGGCGACTGAGGAGAACTGAACGGCGCGGCTCCAGATTCGCGAAGAACGACAGCCCTGTCAGCGACAGTGAGGGCGTCCGACGGAGATCCGAGGCAGGCAGGTGTCCGACGGCGACAGCTAGGGTACAAGGAGGAGATCCGAGGCGGACAGGCTGCGACGGCGACAGCGAGGGTCCAAGACGGAGATCTGACGAAGATCCGAGGGGAGATCCGAGGCGGACAGGCTGCGACAGCGACAGCGAGGGTCCAAGGCGGAGATCCGACAGCGACAGCGACACCGATGGGCGGAGATCTGAGGGGTGGAGATCCTGAGGGCGAGATCCGACAGCGACGGGCGGAGATCTTACAGCGACAGCGAGAGTGACGGGCGGAGATCCGAGGGCGAGATCCGACAGCAACGGTGAGGGCTGCGACAGCGACAGCGAGGGTTGCCACAGCGAGGGCGACGGTGCCGCGACAAGGAAGAGGGTGACAGCTCCGACGAGGTCGATTATGGAGACGATTCGATCGTCTAAGGATGGCCGAAAGCATCGTCTTTCGGTTTGTATCTTTCTTTTGAAATTACTTTTTTACATTAATCATGTAAAATCGCACTCCAATGTATTAAACTATGTTTTAATATATTAAAAGAGGCTTCGCCTCTTTAGTTTTCAAAAAAAAAAATATGTATATTGTGTGTGGCTGATTTTTAAAAAGGCATCAGTATACTCAAATTTTATTTATATAAATAAGGATATTGGCGAACTTTCATGTTCAGTATAAGACGTGAAGTCAGATTAATTTCGAGTTTACACGAAAGAACATGACGCTTGAGACTTAAGGTTCCCGTACTCGAATCAAGCTTTGGCATGGAATCTGTATCGTGACTCGTGAGATTCCGAGTCTGAGTCTGAATTGATTGTTGTTGCGTAATCTCACATAGTGAACGATCGGGAGCACACGAGATGGCAGTACGAATGTTTTGTGCGCAATGGACGCCATGAAGAATCCATGATCTAGTACTTGTCGCTGATGTTGATGTCAGGAGAAGATAAAGAAGATAAGCCGTTTCCCTTGTTTAATTGGATATGATTTGCTATCCATACAAGGTGATATGTTTAATTGGAGTCTCTAGTCCAAGGTTCCAAATTAGAACTAGAAGCAGCACTCTTGGCATGAACACATTGATTAAATTATAAATTAATAAGATATTTCGAAGATTCATCTCCATTTTATCCTAACTAGAGAGGTGAGTATATGCAATAATACAACAGTTATGAAACGATTATGTCTGAGTTATGAGATGGATATATTTTAATTGAAGTATCCAACCATGCATTGTTTTGTCTGTTTACGCGAAATAACAGCCATAATTTTGTAATTAAAGGCTACAATTTGTTTTTCTCTGAAATTATTTTCGTCTGAGTTAAGTAATTTATTTTTATGGTTGATATTAATTTTGTTATCCCATATTTTGATATTGTTATTCCTATCGATTGCACCTGAAATTGCAATATTATGAAATAATAGGAGAATATAATTTCATGATTACGATGAGTATATTTGAGAAATAAATAAGTATCTTTGTGATATAATTTACAAAGTGTTCCGTATATATACGTGGATATAATTGAGAGAATCTTGTTTGAGCATCCATAATATGAATAGTGAAGATATATGCTTGGCCGATAGTGCGTCAACGCATATTATACTTAGAAAAGCGAAATATTTTGCTAATATTACTCTAGAAGAGTTATTTTTTGGAAGAGCCATTATTTATATTGCTCCGAAATAGTAATTATGTAATAAATATCATTGCTTATTTTTGTGATATACAGATGTATTGGTCGAATTGCAATCATGTTATTATGAACTAGGAGTTCATTATACAAAATATAAAATGAAAGCCATGATATGATGTGAAATAATTCATTAAGCATAGAATATGCTTGTCACGACGGTGACTAAATTAAGACCAACTATTGATCATTAAATACTCCCCAAATCTCATTATTACTTGTGAGTGGCTCGGAACCAAAGTATTCGGTTAAATTTTAGATGTGCAATAGATGTGCCGGCAGCACTATACACGATATAAAAATGAGTTAAAAATTGTTTGGCATATATATTGGGTTGATTTATTCCCCATAATTTGATATCTTGAACATTTGTTTGTTTGAACTAGAAGTTCCATTGATATGTATAAACTTGAAGTTTAAATGTATACGTAAACTAGAAGTTTACATTTAAGAAAGAAACAATAAAGTCAAATATGCATGTTGTGTGTATAATATCCGCGAAGGATTATATGTTATTTGTTATAACAAATAAAATTGAAAAACATGCTTGAATTTTCGTAAGCATTTGATGATAAACATACAAATCCTTGAAAGAGAGAAAATAAATAAATGAATAAGATGATCAAACATGAGTGAAATAACTCAAGATATAATATACCGTGGAAGTCCCGAAGAACTTCACTAGGTATACTCATGCCTACATTAGGGGGAGAGAAATAAAAACTGAAAAATTAAGAAATTATATGGAGTGCATCATCAAATTAGATCCTCGAAGAAATAATAATGAACAAGGAGTTCATAGACTATTTATTTGCAATAAATTGCAAATCAATGATTTGATGCAAGAATTTTCAGTTTGAAATGCTCATATTTTTAGTAAATATCCTTTGATAATTTTAAGTTCGATATACGCCAGAAGCGTGATCGATCATGTGATTCCAACATTATAAATTCAAAGGAATAATAAAGAGCACGATAAAAAGTTGGCATAATAGAAGTTGTTATTATTTCTAATGAAATATATTTTCTTTTTGGAAATTAATATTGAAATATTAGTTCGAAGAGGACATAAATAAATGTATAACCTTTGAAAAGGTTCAGGTACCTGACAACAATGAAATTGTTGAAAATAATGAGATCTCAATATTTTGTCCCTACGTGAAAAATATGGAATCAAAATGAAACTATAGTTATTGAGAAAATTGAATATGAACTTACAATTGATAAAGAAAAACGAGGATCTATCATAAAATCAATTGAAAAATGTCGACAAATACAATTATTGGCCATAATTGAAATTCACATGAGAAAGTGAAGTTGATGGACCCGAAATCCGAAAAACACCTTATCATGGTGACGAATTTTTATTTAAAATTAGTTTGAATGTCCATGAAGGACTCAAAATCTATCATGTATACATTATAATAGATTATTCATATGCTCATTTGATTATACTATAATAAAAATCCCTGAAGGATTTAGAATCCATCAAGCATATTATTTAATCTCTCGAGAGATATGCCTGAAGCATATTATATTAAATATCAAAGATCTTTGTATGCATTGGAGTAATCCGAGCATGTTGATATGATCATTTTAATGTTGACGATAGACTATATGTCTATATCTATGATCAAATTGATAGATGCGTATTATCGCAAATAAATTATATGTTGATTATGATTATTAGAACCCCTGAAGAGGTTTAAAAGACAAGTTATGAAAATAACGATTATGTTATTATAAAAATAAATATTTGTCATGGATTACAAATATGTTTAATATTTTTCAGAATGAATTTTTTTTATCACGAGCAAATAAGTTTGTCAAATTGCTCGT
Source organism: Luzula sylvatica (assembly GCA_946800325.1). Lineage (NCBI taxonomy): Eukaryota > Viridiplantae > Streptophyta > Magnoliopsida > Poales > Juncaceae > Luzula > Luzula sylvatica. Next base: position 33,695,897 of record OX326957.1, on the reverse strand, counting down.
TTTCAAAATATTTGTATCCATGAGGGAGAGAAAATGATACGCAGTGCACTCTTTTTGTCCTTGGTCATGGTTTTGTCCCACTGGGTTTTCATGGCAAGGTTTTTAATGAGGCATCTTATGTTAATAATATTGCACTCTTTTTCCTTCACCAATATGTTTGTCCCATGGGGTTTTATCTGGTAAGGTTTTAACGAGGCGGATTTTTATGCGTACGAAATCAATACATTCAAGGGGGAGTGTTATAAATATGAATGTATGTTAAATATAATATGTTCAAGTGTGAAAAGATTAGACACTAAGGAAGATGTATGGATATGGAGAGATGTATATTGGAGGTTTCACACTGGAGCGTTCACATTGATGAAAGGGTGTTGTGTTCCCTATATAAGGATGGTTTGTGTGGTTCATTTGTACAGACAATTTCAGTCCAATAATAAAGACTTTCTCTCTACTTTCTTGTGTTATTTTACCTTCCGTTTATAATATAAATATATTTTTACGATTATTTACAAATTCATGTCTATTATATTATTATCCATTAGTAAGATGCCATGTCACGTTGGTATAAAAGTGTAAGGAAATATAAAGTAATTTGTAATAATGCAAACTTTGTTTGGGTTTAATGTGACAGTTTTATTGTATATTAACACAAACATATAAATTATATATACAATAAACATCTTATATGAACAAACATAACATACAAATATTTTAACCACAGAAAATTCGAAGTAACTCTTTTTCTCCAAACCATCTCTCACGCGAAGGTGAAATTCTTCGTCCATGAATGCACACATCTTCTTTTCCATTTGAGTTTTTTTTTTAACTTGCAAAGGCTAAATAGAAAATAGTTGGTTGGTTGACTTGTTGCCCTAGTCCGGGGGTTTGTCGGGCTTACTCCGGGGCCGGCTCTGCATGTATTGAAGGAAATACAGTTTCGGATCAACCGTAAAAGTGTACACAAGGATGAACGAATGTAAGCGTACATTCGTGGTCATATCTTTCAGTAGGAAAATCCAATTTGAATGGTTCAAATTGGGTTAGATAGATAATAAGATTATCTACAACCTTCATGTAGAAATATATTTCATATGAACGAAGTATCAGTGTCGTTTCTATGAAATACCGAAAGGATACAACAGTATGACATACAGTTAGTAAAATAGTCATAACTTTTGTATACGACCTCCAATTGGGCCAGGCCAACTTGGGTTGGGTAGATAATAAGATTATCTACAACTTTCGTGTAGGTTGAATTTCTGTCAGAGGAATTTACCAATTTCGTATGGACAGAATACTGAACAGGTTCATGCAGTTTTCTGTGTGAAAAGGTGTATATTGGATATACATGCCTTTTGGCCCATCCTAATCTTATGTGATATAAATAGGATAATTCCCTCTCTTATATTCAGTTAATTGATTGGTATTATTCAGAATAATCCAGAAATATAGAGAGACATTTTTCTATGTGATGAAAGAGTGCGAAAAGAGAGAAACGAGAAAAACAGTTTTTCTCGGAGTAGAGAATCAATTCAATCATGCAAGTTCGCCGGTGCAGCGTCTAGGCAGTTGCATCCGCGACCGACGAACTCCGACTCACGGTGGATACAAGTAGAGGAGCGACACTTGTGGCTCTCCGATTGTGATCGAACCGAAGGAACGTCAACGAGAGTTAAAGACGGTGGAAGCGTTTAGACGTGGGACACACGAAGACAACCGGAGACGTGTCAAGACGGTGGGAGACGTGTGGTATGGGACGCATGGGCTACTCACCAACTTGACACCGGAGAAGGAAAGGATGCGAGCGATCAACCCGTCGTGCGTGATCAATTTCACGCTGGTAATCGTCTATCCTTCTATTGCATCGTACCCTCGAAGTCATGGCGTGATCTTGGATTTAGGGAACTGGACCGGGCCTACATATCCGTTGCGCGGGCCCGGGGACGGGTGAATTTCCAACAGTCGTATCAGAGCGATCGCCATCGATTCGAGGGTCGAATCATAGTCGTATATTCGATATACGCACGGGTTATCAAAATTCGTACCCGTTTGCATGATGATAGATATAGAGATTCCAATTTCGTTAAAAATCACAAGTAGAATTCACTAGAGATCAATCAAAAGTTGATTGAGAGTATCTAGGAATTATCGTGAAAAGGTTTCATGATTTATCGTTTCAGAAACGAGCGAAAACGGAAGAAACGGCAAAATCTGCAGAAAATTAGAATACGAAACAGTGAGTAAAACTAAGATAATTTTCAGTGAGAAACTCCAAATTGATTGGATCAAATTGGAGTAGTTAGATAATGAGATTATCTATGACTTTGATACATAAAGGTTTTTCATTTGAACGAATTATCAGTGTCGTTTTTATGGAATACCGAAAGGGTGCGACTGTTTGACATACATAGACTAAAACGTACGTATATGTCGCATCGAAACTCCAATTGAGTCCAATCCAATTGGGTTAGTTAGATAATAAGATTATCTAGAACTTTCGTTCTCGTTCAAAGTCCAATCCAATTGTCCGTATTTTACTAAAATTGGCCTAATGTTCAGTGGGGAACGCCAAATTGATTGGATTAAATTGGGTTAGTTAGATAATTAGATTATCTATGACTTTGATATAGAAAGTTTTTTCATTTGGACGAATTATCAATGTTGTTTGAATGAAATACCGAAAGGTTGGGACTGTTTGACATACAGTTAGTAAAACGTCCGTAATTTTCGCATCCGAATTCCAATCGGGTCCAATCCACTGGGGTTGGAAAGATAATAAGATTATCTAGAACTTTCGTTCACGTTCAAAGTAGGTTGGAACGATTTAAGATTTTCGTTTCAACAGAATACTGAAGGGGTGCGAGCAGTTTTCTGTTTGAAAAGGTGTATATTAGATATACATACCATTTGGCCTATCTTTATCTCTAATCAATTAATTCAATCATACTAGCATATAGAATAGTAGTTATTTAGAATAATTACCCTCCCAAAAATTCAAATCATTTGCATTTATGAAAACCTTGTGAATATAAAACCTAGTAAGTTGATGTAGAACACAACAAATCCCTCACAGCGAAATTTGAAATGATAGAATTTTGCGTAATTATAAACTAACTAGATGTCTCCCATATAAACAGTTGTCATGTTTGTTTACAAATATACGTGTGGATTGGGCCTTCGTCAGGACTGCGTATACGCGTAGTTCAATAGGACAATAAACTTTAGTATAATTTAAATGTGGATTGGGCCTTCGTCAGGCATGTTTAAATTTAAACTAGTTGATACGTTTAGTATGGTTTTAGTTTAACCGTCCAAGTTAATCCGATTAGAGTTCGGGGCATAGATAGAATGCACACACGGAATTGGGATTGTATATGATACGATCCATCACCGAAATTCTATAAAAGTTGAGAGTCGTATATGATACGATTGGATTATATCCTACCTAAATAAGTGAGATCCCACTCGATAGGCCTACGTCACTTGTGAGAGGATTACGAAATATGGATCTCAAGTGTTATGGACTTAGAGTCCCGTATCGATATGAGGGTTGTCGATTCGATAAAATAACACTAGCATATAATTAACATATAATCATCATATAAGCATATAGATTAAGTACGCACGGTTAGGAGCTTAATTTTCATCATCCGTTTAGAATTATGTTTTAAGCAACACCAAATATATCGATGAGATCGATATGATAGATGGCTTTTGGGCAGGAATTACCGTTCATAACCTTGATAGTCAAAGAATAGTTCTTAGACTTAAAGGAACGTGTTGGACACGGAAATGAAAAATTCGGGGCTCGAGGCTTTGGCTTTAGAGAAAGCCGGGTTCGATAAACATAAGAAGGAATCGAACGATATTACGTGCCTTGTGGTGGCATGTAAAGACGCATATTTTCAAAAATGTTTTGAGAATTCGGGTGCATACGAAAATAAAACACAACGCTCATGAAATAATTTCAAGAGCTAGAGTGCGTTGAATGGTTCAATGCGGCTCAAAGAGTAGGTTAATTTTGAGACGCCTATGGGTCTTTAATTAACACTCATGTGTTGATGGTACGAGATTTGATCTTCGTGACCGAATATCATATGCATTCGATAGATAAGTCGATCCCGAGATTGCATAAGTTGCGATTCAAATTTGAATTGGAGATGCTCGAAGCATCCGAGGAATCCAGTGCATATAGATGCGTGGATGTCCTTGTAATTCAAAGGCGGGATCGAAAGAAATAAATGTCTAAGGATATTTTGGGAAAATGTTTTCCAAACAGAAAGTTCGGACAAGTAGTTGTCCAAACTAATGACTCAAAGAACAGTGAAATCCGAGGAGGATTAAACCTAGAAGTTGATTGCTTCTTTTGGCGTTGCCGTCATGGCCATATAAACGAGATACGCGTATCTAGATTCCATATGATGGATTGCTAGAATCATTCGAATTAGATTTGATTGATTAATGCGATACTTATTTATTAGGCAAGACGACAAAGGGCATCATTCTCCAAAGGTTGGAGAAAGATCCAACGAATTATTGGAAATTACATTAAGATGTAAATGTTCCGATAAATTCCGAGGCTAGAGGAGGCTATCAGTATTTTGTTACGTTTACGGACGGTTAAAATAGATACGGTAATATATGTTTAATGCGTGCCGAAGCGGATACTTTTGAAATGTTCAAAGAGTTTCAAAAATGAAATACAAAATCGACTAAGCAAGAAAATCAACGCCCTTTGATGAGATCGAGGAGGCGAGTATTTGAGCTACGCATTACGATAGGATCGAAGAGGCGATATTTGAGTTATAAGTATTGATTATCATTCATGATTGTGGAATTGTTTCACGATTATCTTCATTTCGGAACATTGAGATGTGTTCGAAAAGAGGAAATGAACGCATGTTTGACATGGTTCGATAAATGATAAGTCAAACGGATCTCCCAAAAAAAAAAAAAAAAAAAAAAAAAATTTGGGGGGATACGCCCTTGAGACAGCGGCACTAATGAATGGTTGCATATAAGATATGGATCATAAACCTTCTAATTGGTACAAAATACGCAATATGAGATATGGATCGGAATGGTTCCGAAGTTGTCATTTGTACAGATTTGAGGATGTGAATATATTTCGAAATTTGTTTCGGTTAAACTCAATCCCAAATCTGAAAATTGTTCATTTATCATATATCCTTAAGTAAACTAAAGAATATTAGTTCTAACGTCCCGATGAAAATGAGATTTTCATGGCTCGAAGAGATGCCTTCTTAGAGGAGGACTGGATGTGCACAAGTTTGGAACTTGATGTCGCTTATCTCTATGTGGGCTAGTGGGAGTAGAATAAATCTCGAAAGAGTTGGAGATCTGGAAAATGTACATTGTACCGATGAAAGTTGACACGACTTCATCAAAAGTTGATGAATACGAGTCGAACATACAAAAGAATTTTTCATAGATCGAGTAGGCTATATCATAAGTCGATAAATACGGATTTATCGTTGCTAATGATGATAGATCGAAATCATATGATGATTTGATATCCTACAAGGATGCTATGAAAATGATGATTCCATATGGCAAGATGCCATGAAATCTGAGATTCGATCCGTGTAAATTATCAAGTTTAGAACTTGATTTCATTACTTTCAGGGTTAGACCCGTGAAATGTCAATGAGTTTTCAAGATGAGAACCAACACGGATAGGAATAAGCATATAACAAAGCGAGGCTCGCAGCGAAGAGTTTCAAGTAATTCATAGTTGGACTATGAAGAAACGTTTTCGCATGTCGCCAAGCTTTCACATTCTCAAAATTCTGCTTGCCATTGTCGCATATTATGACTATGTGATGTGGCAAAATTGATGTCAAAACCGAATTTCTTGACAGAAATTTTTATGAAAGGATGTGTACTTGACACAACCTTACGGTTTTGTCGATTCATAAGAATCAGGGATAGGATATGCACGCTTTAACAATCCATATGATGGATTAGAGAAAGCTTCTCGGAATTGGAATATTCATTTTGAGGAAGTTATAAACTGTTATAACATTGTCGGAACGAATGAAAACTTTGTGTAAACATGAAGGTTAGTGGGAGCCGCGTTATATTTCTTGTAACGACATAGAGCGTCTAATTCACCATCAATAAAATTCATGGGAATCACACGAGTTTGAATGTAATGCGATTACATGAGACTAACTCTTGTGAATGTATAATGGTTATACATATATATACATAATTGTTATGTGTATTTAAACACATCGAGATTTGTATTGATAGCGGTGAAGTTTATCCTTGAAAACTTTGAGAAAGAATTCAGGATTTTATTAAATCTATAATGGTGTGGAGGACGTGTTGGTTATAAAGAGTTATAACAACAACAGTTTACAAAATATTTGGCACGTCCAAATATGTAGCACGACTTTTGATCACAAAGTGTGTACATGTTTTGCTAAACGAAAACACGGTTATGTACATATTGCGGTCCTGTGAAAAGGTTCCACAGGACCAACAGTTTATTATTCTATTTACGGAGGCGAGTATATTGCGGTAATTAATCGCAAAAGGAAGCAGTATGGATCAAGGATACATGACCAAACTCGAAGTAGTCACGAGTTATCGGATTTATGGTTGTGTATTACGTGAGACGCAATAGTACAAGCAAAAAATGCCGAGGTCACAACCACTTCTAGCCAATACTCAGAAAATTTCATTTGATCCATGAAATTTTGTGAAATGATGTGATCGTAGGTATTGGAAATGTTCCAAACCTGATGATGATTAACACTAACAGCAACGTGCGGACCCGTTTAGACTGAACACGTACACTAGTACGTTAGCCGAGGAGATGATTATGTTTTGCTAATCATAAGACAAAGGTGTTTGTCGAATCGGGAACGTAGATATATGCTAGGTGACATATATTGGATATGACCGAAGCCGCGAGACCATGACATGGTTTAGTCATTATGGATGGACTCGCGACGAGTAGGGTATTAGGTTCTTCATACTTGAGGGGACCATTGATTGCGTTACGTGCGTAACACAATACTTTGATATGACCTTACGCTCACCGTAACAGGGAGCTAAAACGGTCATCATTGGGTATTGTCCGAAACACGGAATTCAATATGAGGCTCCAAGATAGGAATTGTTTATTCTGAAAGGAAGAGATATCTCTTAGGCCACTCGATGAATTGATTAACGAAAACCGTGGCCACGGTCAATGATATTAATGGTTAATATCGATTGAAATTGTGAAATCAGTTCGGAAACGAGGAATAAGTATAGTTAATCAAAATATAAGGATGACTACCACCATGCCTTTTGATTAACGGATATCGCTAACAAGAGAACTAATAACCGTTATTCGAGATAGGCACAATGATCACAATCATTTTTCGTGTTAACATGGGTAGCCATGATAGGCACAATGATCACAATGATCACAATCATAATTTCTAATATTATATTAAAATAATTATATTAATTTTAATATATATTAATATATAAAATGAAAGAACATCTAATATATTTATATTATTATTATTATTTATAATATTATATTAAATATATTAAAATAATAAAATAATTATATTAATAATATAAAAGTACATTTAATATTTTAATATTATTATTATATAATTTCCAATATTATATTAATTATATTAAAATAATAAAATAATTATATTAATTTTAATATATATTAATATATAAAATATAATATTATAATAATATAAAAGTACATTTAATATTTTGATATTATTATTATAATATATTGTATGCATATAATATGTTATTATTTTATACGATAATACTATTATTATTTTATAATGAAATAATGTCATATTATAATAATATATTTCTTATCAAACTAGTATTATTATAATAGTATTGCAATAATATTATAATAATAATATTATAATAATATCACAATAATATAATATTAGAATAATACTATTATTTTTTTTATCAATTTTAACGAAATACTATTTTTACATTTTCAATAACAAAATTCCAGAATTTTGTCAACATCCAAACAAAAAATTATATTTTTCAGCATTCCATAATTTGGACATCCAAACAAACTGTGGAATTACTAATTCTAGAATTTTTTACTCCTCCACCTTATAATTCAATTCCACTCTACTAATTCCGCTTGCCAAACGGCCCCTAAGTTCATATGAATATTCATGATATAGCGAAACCATGCAATATTTTTGTCCCTCCTTCCTCGTCACATCATTGTAAGAAGCCTGATTTTCAGTAACATTATTAATTCGTCAAATTTGTGAGCATGAAAAACATAGTCATGAATATTAAAAAAAAACTTTACAGAATTGTATCCGTAACAATTCTTTCACGAAAGTACTTTGTAACGCTAATGTTTATTTACCGTCATAAAAAAACACGACATCAAAAACTATATAGTTAAAAGTTATTTTTTAGTGAGAGTTTTATCACTAAAAAGTTGCAGTTACCGTCCACAATAACATGGCAGTGTGTTCGGCCCGTCTACAACAATAATAACTCAACTTTAAATTGAATAGTATCGGTGACGGATCCTAACAGTATTGTTTGTGTAGAGGGACAGACAAAAAATAACACTTTAAATTTTTTGAGAGAGGACAAAAAATAACATTGTATATTTTATCATAATGATAAAATATACTGAACCATTATATATATGCATTATTTTTCAAAAAAATTGGAGAGAACAAGACTCCCCAGTACCTACATAAATCCATCGATATAAAATAAAAACTTCAATACATATCGTGTGAGATAAGATTAGTTAACTTGTGTCTACGTCTATATCTCTCTATGTATATACACCATTGTTAATATGGAGATAATAAGTCAGAAAATACTTTAGAAGGAAATATGAGAAAAGCATGGAGTATTTTTGTTTTATTGTAATTTTTTAAGGCATTCCTAACTTGTAAGAAACTCAATAGTAGATTTGTAACAGAAAGGCACTTTAGAGTTTAAATATGAGGGGCGATACAAAGCCACAAACAATCCCTCTCGTTGCGTTGATGGGAGATATTTTGTTGTTTAGTGTTAAGTGTTGTGTTAAATAAATAAATCTAATTTAATACATGAACATGTATTAAATGGGTATGTGTTATATCTTAAATGAATTATTCGATTTAACATATAAAAAATTTAGTTTCGTAGATATTTTATTTTATATGTTTGAATTATCACTAATTGCATTAATGTGGGAAAATTAACGGAGACATGCATATTTTATTTTTTTTGAATTGTATCCGACAAGCGATCAATTTCGCTACTGATACATAATTATTATTTTTTTATGTTAATGGAGATCGAACCCACAATTTTTCACAACATATGATTTTTTATGTCTTGCACTCAATCAACTAGCTTATGGATCCATTAACTCATTTTTTTTTCTTTACATATAATTCATGTACCTACCGGACAAGTTGAAGTTGAAATATATATTTCTTTTATTTGATCAAAGACTAATAAGTGTACTCATTATAATTATATAATATTAAAGTTTAACATGATAATAATAATAAGTTTAAATTCAAATGCTTAAAACGTCTACCAAAATAACTTGCCAGGTTTTGGCTGAAATAACTAAGGAGGTTTAGTTACTTTCTTTTACTTTTTTCCTTTTTATTTTCATGGAAAAGATTTCTTTTATAGAAAAATTATGTATGCCTCAAAAACTTTCCCAATATATGTATTTTATGTTTTGTAGCAGTATGGAATGTTGTACGAGCAAGCACAAAATTTGACATCAAGATAAATATGATTTGACATGTTCAAATTATTCAACTTGTCAGTTTTGAAGTGACGAATTCTAAAAAATGAGATCGACTAGAGCATTTCTTGAGTGTGCATGTTAATATTAGTAATGTTAATTGGCATGTGACCACATGCTGTCACGTGTCAGCTCTTTTCTTTGTTTATTTTTTTTTTTGTTTCTATTGCAACCCAAATTAAACCCATGTGTGAATGAAAAATATAATTGGCTCCCAAACTCATCGCAATATCCTTGACGAGGTGACAAAATGAATTGATTAGCATTTCTAATTGACTCAATTACATGTTTTTAATTGACACGTTTAATTAACACATCAATAATTTATAATATGTTAATATTAGTAAATGTTAATTGACGTGTCAATTCAATTAAACGAGCAATTAAATCGTTAAATGACACAATCAATAATACTAATCAACATACTTAATCATCTCTTGCCGCATCATCAAAAATGTTATTTTTGTGTTATTAGGATTCCACATATAATCCCCGTATGAAGCTATGGCTCAATTGTTACTTTCTTATGGTATAATTTACAATTGTGTTTTTTTTTTTTTAAATTGATATTTTTTATGTTAATGGATGACATTTTAAATATATATATCGGTTTTATGTGTATTATTCACGGGTTTTTTTATTTGTTTTGAAACTTTAATTTTGTTTGAATTATAACATGTTATATTTTATTTATTTGGTGTGGATTTATGATGATGGACCAATTCCATGGATCCTTATTAATTATAATGCATACATCATGATAGACAAATTTCATGAACATTTATTAATTATAATATATTTATTGACATCAATATATTCGCAAACATATCATGATTATATAATTGAGTTTAAACGTACCCGCACAAATTTTATTTAAACAAATCATATAAAAACATGTAAAAAAAGGATATGAAGTCCCGCACAATTGTTGCGCGGGCTATTGCTAGTTGTTACAAATAGAGAACAAGCATTGATTAATGTCATAAAAATTATTTTTCCCGAAACGACAAATCTCTTTTGTGTTTGGCATATACATAAAATATACTAGGTTGCAAAAAATATTTTCACACCAAAGAAGAGTGGGACAATTTCTTATTAAGTTGTAACAAACTTGTCTACACCTCTACTATGGATGATTATGGAAGAAATTGGCAAGTCCTTGCGTCATAGTATAATGACAAATCAAAGGTTGTAGGTTACTTAAAAATGAATTTTGGTTACCATGAAAACACATGTACCTGGATGCATGGTCTAATAATTATTTGCATTTTGATAATTGAGCAACATCAAAAGTTAAAAGGACGCATTCAAAACCGAAAAAATATGGGAAATTTTACTCTTACCCCCAAACCCACTCCCGCACCCACGATATGGGTTGGGGGGAAATTCCCATCCCCAAATTGCACCCAAAAAATTCAATTGATGGTTAATTCAAATTTTAATTAACGACTAATTCAAAGTTAATTAACGGTTAATTCAATTGTACTATTTACTAACAAAAATTAAAAATTTTAATTGATGATTAATACAATCTTGGGTACACAAATTGGGGAGGCGAATCAAAACCCCCCAGATCGTGGATGCGGAAGTGGATCTGGGGGGTTCCATATATGCTCCCAAAAAATATTTGCATGTTTTCAAGGGAAACTTCAAAGAAGTAAAGACCAAATTATGCTTGGCGGTTGAAAATCATTTTGGTGATATCAAGGCCATTTATTTTACAATTATCTACCAATAAACTTTTAACATTTTTTGTATATCTTCTTAATAAATTTTTTTCTTTTTCTTTTTTGCATAATTTGTGTACCTAAAGACGCCTTGCAAATGACAAAATTTAAATACCACGTAATCGCAATATTCTTGTGTTTAGAAATGGGAAAATATACTTTGCCCCCCAACATCAAAAAAAGAGCCTTGATGAGGTGGCAAAAGGGAGGTTAAGTGGGTTGTTTAACTTTTCTAATTGACTCGATTAAATATTAATTGATCGGTTAATTGAATTGACCCGTCAATTAACATGTTATAAATTATTTACGTGTCAATTAAACGTGTCAATTAATATTTAATCGAGTCAATTAGAAAGGCTAAACAATCCCCTAAACCCCCCCCCCCCTTTTGCCACCTCATCAAGACTCTTTTTTTGATGTTGGGGAACTGAATATATAACCCCTTTAGAAATCTTATATATCAAGTGTCAGCCTTTGCTCTATATGAGATATATAAGCAGTATGAGAAAGCTAGAAAGAGAGATTTACATCATATTTTTACATGTGGCCATCAAATGAGTAAATGAAAAAGTTTGATGATTTCGCTTCAAGTACATGCCAATCGGATGATCGGCAATCTAGAATTAATTACTCCAAATGATGCACGTGATGGAATTGTTGAGTTCCTTGTTGATTTTCACAAGAAGTACCTAGAGTGGCCTCTTAACCCAAGAGATATGGCAAAAAAAAGAATTGTCGAGCTCTATTCCAAATCATTCTCTTAATTTTTATTGATTTAAATAGTAGTCATGATTTTGATTTCTTTTTTAAGTGCAGTATTTTTTGTAAGCCATTGAACAATTTTGTTTATTATGTTTTCTTGAATTATATTTTGCAGACTATGTTTTTGAATGATTTTGCAAAATATGTTGTTTAATTTAGACATAGAGGAAGGTGAATAGATAATTCTAAGATCTAATTTTCGCGTTAATGGTATACAATTATGATTTATGCGGAAACGTAATTAAATTAAAGTATAGAGAGAAAATAGCAAAACAAATAACACAAGATATTTGTTTACGGAGTTCGATAGGTGGTTGCTATGTAGTTTTAACTCGCCGTCTACTTGTTCAATCGATCGATTTAATTGTTAACAAGTACTTACGTCTCCGAAGATGCCTTGTACTTTTTCGGCTTTCTATTCAACTCCCGTATCAGCGATTACAAGGTTTTGCCTAGATCGATTTGCACGTTTCTATCGATCTATGACAGGCTTTACAATATCGAACTAACATATTACAAATCTACTAACGAACTCTACGTGATCGGTCACGCGAGTTGGGAGAATCATTTGTAGTGGAGATTAAAAAAATAGATATTAGATCTAGGTTTTGATTAGGAGGAATTAAGCTCAAGAATGCTAGGCTAGAGTTTCTCTCTTTTGTTTAGCTTGGAAAATTATTGAAGAGTTGAAGAGGGAAACACAAAGGAGGTATTCTATTTATAGAACACATAGTCCCCTCCTAAACTTGAGTAATTTTGTATGTTCCGTCTGGACAGAATATGGCTTCCGTTCAGACGGAGCATAAGTCAAATTACTAGTCATTACATTGTAATCATTCAAAATCTAACGCTTTCGTTCATATGCAATAGTGTTCCTTCTGAACGGAAGGCTTCATTGTGTTTGCTTCCGTTCAGACACATGAATGGTCCGTCCGAACGGAAGACTCACTATAAATCTGCTTATCATTTGTATGAAGTTTTCGTTCAGACGCATGAGGATTTCGTCTGAATGGAAGGCCTCTGTGATTGCTTCTCCTTTTGTTCAAGTGCTCTCGTTTGTGTATGTGATTGCTTCTCCTTTTGATCTAGTTTGCGGATCATTCCTATAGCTTCTACAAGTGACACTTACACAATTTAATTTGTAGTATCGACATTATTTTGAGATAATCAAACAACCACAAATTTGAACCAAGAGAATATACATATTAGTTTATGTCAGATTTTATATTTTCAAATTATATTTTTCAATAAAAAAATTTATTATGTTTCTCCAATAACTATTTATGTGATTTAATAATTTAATTTATGAATCATATTAACTATGTTCTTTTCATTTTAGCATTAATAAATGATATTATCATGTTATTTTTATTTTTATTTTTATTTTTGAGGAAAATAGAGTAGGCTCGCATGTCCTACTTCTATTGTTTTATTAATAAAATGTTGTATTACAAAGAAATGTAACTTTTGGAGGTAGTTGACTTACACTAACTACAACACTACTCCTAACTACCTCCATTTGAAGTTACAAAAATAAATAACACAACATTAAGTTTTATAATCCTAGTTAAAATAATCCAGGATTATATTTCTCGGAACCCTTGAAATCCAGAATTCTCCCTCCTTTGCTTATTTTGGATAGAATCCAGAATTCCTTTCCAGTATTTGGAGTCCTGGCATTATGGTAAAACCAAGCCTTTATTTCCTTCGGTGATTGTCATTTTCCAGGATTAGAATTCCAGGTAGAGGATCCAGGAACTCCTTTCCTTCGGTCTTCTTCTTCTTACGGTATAGTTCTCTTCTCTATCTTCATTAATGAATTTAGTTTTTAACCGTTAGAACCTATCTCCAAGCAGTCGATCTTCCAATGAGTTCTTCAAACAGGTTCAGCTTTTTTCACTAACTCTTTTTCCTCCTCTCTTTTCACTTGGATTTCTCCTTCTCACCTTGTTCAATTTTGATCTGATTCAGGTTTAGGACTTTTCTTCAGGATCATTTCTTCATGATCGTGTCTTCGAAAAAGATTGGGTCTTTGTTGAATTTCACCAGGTAATTACCCCTTTTTTATACAAAATCTCGCAATCTTTCATAAATCTGTCTGAATTCTTCATTATCTCTATCATTTTCTACTGGATCATTGGTTAATTGGTCATGATTTGTCGATTGTTCACCAATTGCATTGAACCACCATAGCCTTCGATCTTCTAATTGCATTCCTCTTCCTTCTGGTTCTGTATTGTACTCCTGTACCAGTCTTTGCTCCAATTCTGCATTAGAATTCAAATTCATATTAGTGTAGTCTGAATCTCCTGTAATTAAGTTATCTGGCAAATTAAAATCATTATTATTTCCCATTTCCCTTTCTGGTATACAATTATGAATTTGATTTAAATCCAAATCTTCAAAATTATTAGCTTGATTTAATTTATATTCATATAGTATTTGATTTATTATTTGCCATTCATTTAATTGCACATTTGTGAATGATCTCCTACATCTTTCTAACCAAAATTGATACATAGATGTGCTTAAAAGTATCTGGTAGTCCTTATTTTCTTTTTTATTTATAATAATATCCAGTGGATTGAAATTATGCAATATATGCATCTCTAATATATTATGTAGTTTTTTCCATATATTATTTATGAAATGGCATTGGCTAATTAAATGATCAACATTTTCTTCAGTTATTTTGCAAAGAGGACATCTATTAGGTATATGCCAACCTTTCCTCTGCAATGAATCTATGGTTAGTAATTTTCTTTTGCACATTAACCATAAAAATATTTGTATTTTAATATTAATTTTTATTTTCCAAATGTTTTTATAATATGATTCAACATATACTCCTTGTATGACTGTTTGATAAGTACTTTTACACGAATAACCCTTATTTTTGTTCCATTTCCACTGTAGTTCATCTTTTTGTGTTGGATTGAGGTCAAGGGATTCACAAATTTGCTGAAGATCTAAGTATTGCTCATTAGCCAAATTTGACAAAGGTACTACTATCCCTGGACTAGTATATAAGTTAGATTCATTTATTTTTTGCATAAAGTATTTTACTGTTCCAATTTTGTTTTCACAATAGGAATATAATTCTTTAAATTGTAAGTATAAAGGTTGATTATTATTCCATCTGCCTTTCCAGAAATTAGATTTTTCTCCATTTCCTATTATAATATTTAGACTAATTTTTTTCTTTTCATCTTTAACATTCTTTGGTTCCTGGTATTTAAATAATGGATGATAAATTAAATGTGACGAATTCAGATAAAAATAAATACAAGAATCACAACATTCCAATTATATATCAATTAAATCTCTACTTGATACTTAATAATTTACTTTCCAAATAACATGCAATCAGTTAATAAAAACAAATTAGTCATTTTACATTAATTTTTCTGTAACAAATAAAACTATTTCATGTCTATATCAAATTTTTATAAGTATACTGTACATGTGAATGTCCTTGATGTTTAATGTTATTATTATGTTAATAAGTTATGTATATTTTTTTTATTATGTATGAATAAGTATAAATATGAAAGGATGGATTAGTATGAACATGAAAGGATATTTTTTTTTATTAATAACATGAAAGGATATTTACATAGGAACATCTATATTAGATCAAAAAATGTCATGTTCTTTGTGTTAATCGTTTGTACCAATAACTAAATCATCGAATAAATAAAGATTTCTTATTTTATATTTCTACTTCTGTTTTACCTTCCATGGATACAAATTTATTCTGATAATTCTCAAAATTATTATTCAATTTGGACACGATAGAACATGAATTGAACTTAATATTTCTCTTATTAAAATCAACAAATTTCGTAATATTATGAATGGTAATTTCGATTTTTCATCGATTCTCTAACAAGACAAAAAGACCAGTCTTATGTACAAGCTCTATGTATAAACTGGGACTTAAATATAATTTTCTGAAGATATCTCACTGCTCACTGCTAAATAAAGACTTAATTTTGCATTTAAAAAATAGGAGACAGATGGTGTAGGTACATCTTGTCCCCACATCATCATTAACATAAATAATTAGTCATATAGTACATAACTAATTAACACATGTCATATAATTAATATATGAAGTAACTAACAATTATTAGTTCATATAATTTATATGTTAATTATGTATTAAATGTTAATTACTATGTCAATTAATCATCTTAATTAGTACATATTGGATGTTTTGGTGAAATGTAGGGACATAGTAAATGGCCTCATGTTTTTATGGGTACTCAAGTTTTTTTATTCAATGTAACCGCATTTAGTTGTAACGTATTTTAGGTGTTATTTGTCCCTTTTTTCTCTATTGGTCCAATTCTCTAGAATTCTGTACAGGATGGATCAACCGAGCAAGAAGAGGGATTTAACCAAATGAACAATTCCACCGAATTCTCTACCACGAAAATTGTAGAGAGAGAAAGTGCACACATGAACGTTCCTCTTTATATATTGTCCCATGGCTAGCTTGGTTGATCCACTCCTTACTTTATCTCATTCTTTCTGGCTGACTCTCTCTCCTCCAATTCAACACGCCTATACATGTTAACTGGGGGAGTGCGTGCGTGAGTGAGTGACTTAGATGAGTAAAGATCAAGAGAGAGAGAGGATGGAGAAGGTAGAGGAAGGAGATAGAGATGCAGCCGAATCGGCAATGGTGTTTCATGGATGGAAAGCCATGCCATACATCATAGGAAACGAGACATTCGAGAAGCTGGGGACGATCGGTACGTTGTCGAACTTGTTAGTGTACCTGACAACAGTGTACCATGTAAAGAGCATCACGGCAGCCATGCTCGTCAATCTGTTTTTCGGAACCACCAACTTGGCACCCGTTGTAGGAGCTTTTCTCTGCGATACCTATTTTGGCCGGTACGCCACCATCGGGTTCGCTTGCGTTGCCTCCTTACTGGTATGTTTCCTTTCTACCTATCCAACTACCATGATAACATGATTTACTTACCAGCAAAACATGATTTTTCTATAAGCATTCTATGATTAATTTGTTTATCGGTATATTATGTATCACTTACTATCTATAAGTTACAGGGAAAAAGAATCCAAGAGATTATATGTTCCATGTTTACTTTCATTTATATATCATTAATTGTTAATTTATTTTGATAATGAGAAATAAATTTCACCACTCTTAATTTCCGTTACATCTATTTATATATAGGTTATACCTTCATATATGCTTATTAAATATTTTAATATTGGCTATGCATATTTTGAATGAGAATAAACACTATTTACGGGTAGATGATATTCTTTTTATAAATTTATTATATATGTTTTGTATTGCTTGTTATATTTTTTTTATGAGGTCAACAATGTTGCAATTAAGATATGCTGTAAATAGCAACTTTCTTTGACACTTATTGTTAAATGAAAAAAAAATAACTACTATCAAATGATATTTTGAGGTTAAATTTGTCAAATTGTGTAGATTTTTTTTTATAAAATTGATTAATAATTTTCATTACAAAATTCCATTTATTGTCAAGAGTTATAAGTTGTTTTCATATCATTAATTGCGTATATGCAGTCTTTTCACTAGTTACGGAACAAAAAATATACATAACTATTTTCTAGTTATAAGTTGTTTTCATATCATTAATAATTTTCATTACAATATTCTGATATAATTTTTCAAGATTCCTACCTATTTTCTATTGAAAAAATTTAATTTTACTAAATATTCTAGAAAATAAAATCCTTATTTTTTAGATTCCTCCTTTAAAATTAAACAACCATTCATGGCTTCATATTCTAAAAAGCTACTTTATAGGGGACTACATGGATAATTATCCATCTCGAAAATGAAATCTTTTAAACAATCTTGTAAAGTTTGGTATTTTATTTTATTAAGTTTTATCATAAAGGGGAGTTCTATCGTACCTCATTTTACAAGGGTATTTTGAATATTTTAGCAATTAATTATATTTGTAAAAATTGTGTATCACAAAATTTATTTTTTATGGAAATTTTGGTTTAAATGAACAACAAAAAATTCCAATTTAGTTAAACATTAATTGATAAATATATTTGATATCTTATCTTAAATATTCATAAATGAATAATTACTCCAAATATCCTTGAAAATGGATGTATGATAAGAAAACGAGGGTACGATATAAGCCCCTATCATAAAAGTGATATAGTAGACTATTGAGTGCATTTTAATCCAATCATTTAATTCCAGTAGCCCACACCAAGTGATGAATGGTGATGGCAGAACATGCCATTGCCTTGTGTACCTCATTTTGTCCAAGTGTAGCAATTAGAAAAGGATAATTATACAGTGCGCCTCAAATTCCTCCCAACATCTTTTATATTACCAATTAATTATTAATTAACATGATAATTAATAAAAAGACATTCCATTAACGATTAATTGATGTTCATTAGGAATTGTTAATTCATATGTACTTTAATTATATATCAATTAATCATTAATAGAGTGTATTTTTGTTAATTACTATGTTAATTAATTGTTAATTGATGATATAGAATGTGTTGGGAGGAATTTAAGGGGAACCATATATGGCCTCTTTAGAAAACACAACTTGTAGTGGGCTCCATCTTGCAGGGTCAAATATGGATGCAGGAATATTTATGTATAAATGCTACATGTATTAATTACCAAAGTGCCAACAATAAGTTTAAATGTTAGTAAAATATTTTTGACAATAAAACAAATGTATTTTAACATTTGAGGTTATTTCATGTCAATCTTTTTTATGATAAAATAAATGTATCGAACACTGAGGTTTTTTCATGATCATGTGTATAACCCTGCAAAAACTCAAAATATTTGACTAGTTTTGCAAGGGCACACATGATATTTTGTGCTTTCGAGGATTATATATGAATTTTGTCTTTTAACATTATTCCTCTCTTAATTGAAGGGAATGATAATTCTTACTTTAAGTGCTGCAATTTCCAAGTTGCATCCAAGAGAATGCAAACCGCACCTCGAAGAATGTCAAGGTCCAACTCCGATTCAAATCGCCATTCTCTTCGCTGCGTTCGTTTTACTAGTAATTGGAGCGGGTGGAATTAGGCCGTGTAACCTGGCATTCGGGGCTGATCAATTCGACCACCGAACTGACTCTGGCCGCCAAGGCATCAATAGCTTTTTCAACTGGTAATTTTACAATTAAAGTTGCATCCAATAAAACTTCCATTAAATTATGACTAATTAACATTATTATTTTCTTAACTTATTAGAAGCATGCATTCAACATTGTTGTTTGTTTAATGTATAATACAGCAATTAATAAGACTCAACAAACTACCTGTGATGTAGTTTTCTATTTTGATATTCGAGATAAAATTATAATTATGTTAAATTAATTCGAAAATGTAATAGGTACTATGTTACTTTCACGGTTGCGATTATGATATCCTCCACTCTGATAATCTATGTGCAAAGTAATATAAGTTGGGCTATCGGGCTTGGCATTCCTGCATCTATGATGCTATTGGGTTGCATTATGTTCTTCGTGGGAACGAGGGTCTACGTGAAGATGAAACCGGAGGGCAGTCCGTTCACGAGCGCCGTGCAAGTCCTCGTGGCCGCATTTAAGAAACGGAAGGTCAAGATCTCAGAGGAGGACCACGAGAGGGTTCTCTTCGACCCACCGCACCTAAGCGAACTCGTAACGAAGATTCCTTACACGGATCAATTCAGGTTCGAATTTTTTTGTTTGAAAGTTATTAAATATAGAAAATTATGAAACTCTTCTTATTACAACTACAAGCCATAAATAATTTTTGTGCCCCAGAAAATCTAGATCTTTTCTCTGATTAGGCTTCAGATTCTGTGGGCCGGATTGGGCCATTTTATAACCTGTTTCGTAAATAATGAACCAATGAAAAGGGACCCAACATTGAGAAACAGGTGTCAATTATGCCTTCTTTAATTGGGATTTACTCATCTAACAATCAAAATATCATATTTATCCTTTCAAAATCTAAAATGTCATATGTAATCAAAATTTAGAACGATTCATTATTTCTTTAAAAATTAACAGTCAATAATTTAAATTTAGTCTATGCATCTCCTGTTCATTTGTTGTTCTCTTGCTCTTCCATTGTATCTTTTCAAACACCTCTAGCTCACTTGCCTTCCCTCTTACCAATTCTAGTATCGTATTTATGATTTTTTGAAGGGTTAATAATATATTTTTATTTTTGGAAGGGTAAATATGATATTATTAAATTCATTCGGAGGAAATTTCATCGAGAGCTTCCCTTAACTATAGAATTATTGATCATTTAAGGTATCATTGTTTGGGCCCCAATTGATACCACCATCCATCCATAATCCATGATGACAACCCTTGTCTTGATTTTTATATGGTCCTATATATCGTATTCCTATCCCATCATAATGTTTCTTTCGCAAAAACGATTCGGTAACCAACAACTAGAAGAAAGAGTCAGACCAATTAGTTATAAAGTGAAATAATAATAGATATTTGATTATGATAAGTGGCTCTTTATAATGCTGAGCTAAAAGAACACACCTTTACTTTGCTTCAATTTGTATTCAAATAGAAAGTCTACCTACTAAAGAACCAAGGCAACCAACTAAATTTGAAAAAATCTCTCATCTATGCCCATGCAAACAAAAAAATGAATAATTGATTTGGCTCTAATTAGTTATTTTCAATATTTTTAATAGAATTCTTGACAAGGCAGCTTTTGTTACATCGAAAGACGAGATAAAACCAAACGGGCAAGCGGCAAACCCGTGGAGACTATGCACGGTACAACAAGTCGAACAAGTAAAATGTATTACGAGAATCATACCGATATGGTCTTCAGGAATTTTATACTACATTCCGTTGGTACAACAATTCACCTACGTAGTCTACCAGGTAGATTAATAGGATATATGCAGAAAAACAATTAAGAATTAAATTATTAATTAAACTGTATTTATTTATCAGGCTCTTCAGATGGATAGGCATCTGGGGAAAACCGGATTTGAAATTCCGGCAGGGTCTTTTATCGTCTTCAACATGATTGCCCTAACGGTTTGGGTTCCAATTTACGACCGTTTAATAGTTCCATGGTTGACAAAATTCACGAAAATCGAAGGCGGCATAACCATATTACAAAGAATGGGTGTAGGGATTTTGATTTCCATCTTAGCCATGATCGTCGCAGCTTTTGTCGAGCAAAAAAGGAGAAGTATAGCTTTGCATGAGAAAACCATAGGGTTTACGAGCTCGGGCGGGGCCATATCGTCAATGTCTAGTCTTTGGTTGGTCCCACAATTGGCCCTTTTCGGTCTTTCCGAGGCCTTCAATTTAATAGGTCAAAATGAGTTTTGTTATAAACAATTTCCCGAGAATATGAGAAGTGTGGCCGGTGCAATTGTCTTTACGGGTCTGTCGATATCGAGTTATACAAGTGGTTTTATGGTAACCATCGTGCACAGCATAACAGGCCGAAATGGAAACAAAAACTGGCTCGCTGCGGATCTTAACGAAGCGAGATTGGACTTGTTTTATATCATGATTGCGGCAATCGGTGCTCTTAATTTCTTCTATTTCGTAGCTTGCGCAAAGTGGTATAGATTCAAGGGCACATCCAATGGTATACACCTCGAGGTTGTAACCGAGAAAAAAGAGAGATCGGTCGCTTTGGTTTGAATAAATTTTTAATTAGTAATTTGTAAACAACTGTTAAGTTGAATTTGGGGTAATTAAGGGGTATAGATTAGAATAGCATGTTGAAGATCATTACCTTAGAAGGGAAACTGGAACTAGTATAATAATGTTATAATAGTTAAAAGAGTTAAAAGTTTGGAATCTACTAGGATAGTAGTCTAGCGACTCGCATGATAATTATGTTTTAATTTTAATATAAAGTACTAATTTAATATAAAGTACTAATTTTAATTTTAATGATGATAATAACAATATTATATCAAAATAAAAGTATTTCACAATATATTAATCTCATACCATTATAACTCATTTATGTATAATCATTAATATATTTTATGATTATATTATGATCTTATCGAAAATTCCTTTTTTCTATCAAATATTAATACATATATTAATGCAACAATATAATTATATGTTAAGTATATACCATAAATTTACTGAAAAATTATAAAAACACAAATTACATCATTGTTGCTCACAAAATATCTTGCAATATAAATAAAGAAACATTGGACCATATAACATATATACTCAATGCACATAATTAATTATATATTAGTGATAAAAAAAATATTGAAAAAAATAATGAAAATTATAAACAATATCACATTTAACAGTGAAAATAATTAGAAAATTAATTTCGAAATTCAATTAACCAAAAATATAATTAAAAATAATTTGATATCATATGATACTTTCGCAACTTCAAAAACAACAATAGTATTCGATGTACGTTCATACCTTTAAGAAGTTATCTATATTTTAATAGGTAAACAATTCATTTCCATTTGATGTTAAATTTATAAAAAATTAGTATTAAACTTGTTTAAACAAAAAAAAAACAAATATAACCTACTTATAATACTTTTACTATTATATTTGTTTTAAAATATATATTATTTAAATTCAATTATTTCAAAATTAAATATTGCATCGTTTTGCATTGTATTTTCTTACATATATGTTATGCATGAACTCTATGGATGTCAAATTAAAATCAAAATTCCAGTCAATAAATTTGATAGGTTCTTAAAATTAATGTTCTTAAAATACTATCGAAATAGTTTATACCAAAAAATATTATAATGTCTTGTATTGAAAATTATATATATTCATTAATTGTATGAGAGACAAAAATGACATATGTGAGTAAGGCTGCAGATTTGGTTTGTGGCTAGTGGCTCGCTTGTACTTAACTTGATTATAGTTCGGTAATATCTCGCAAGACAAAAATAATTGAACCGGACCGAACTAGCTCGAAAACTTATCAAGTTGAGCTTGAACTAGACCCAACTTGTTCGGCTTAAACTCGAAACAAATTCGAGCTCGGCATTTAACCTATTATTCTCATCCCAATTAATTCGAAATATATAATAAATCATAAATTATATATAATATATAATCATTACTATTTGAAATATATAAAAAGAAAAAACATATACATCCCTCGTGTTAATTAGCCACAGCCGAAGTAGTGAAGTAGTCCTAAGTCTCTCTACTCTTTGTTAACCCATATTACAATAATAGAATTAAGAAGACATATATGGTGACCTTCAAATTCTCCCCAACATCCTCTATATCATCAATTAACAATTAACTAACATGTTAATTAACAACAATATACTCCATTAATGGTTAATTATTATATAATTAAAGTACATATGAATTAACAATTCTTAATCAATATCAATTAATCTTTAATGAAATATGTTTTTGTTAATTATCATGTTAATTGGTGATATAGATGGGGTCGGAATGAATTTAAGGGGCACGGTATAATTATCCTAAAATTAATTAGTCACATACCACTCTCTTCTCGATTGTTAATTAAGTTAATAAAAGTACATAGAAAATAAGGTGATGAGTGGAAATTGGTTTTAATATTAGAACTCCGACAATACTTTTTTCTTTGTTTTTAAACAATCATAACAGTGAGTATACTAGCATTTGATATCTCTATATAGTGACGGGTCTATTAAGGAAATATGGACCCCCCCCCCCCTCCCATCTCCTAAAGTTTTGAGCGGTAGTGTATATAAATGATTATGCTATTGTATTTTATGGAAAAAAAAATGAAAATTTATGTACTACCGCCACCCCCCCCCCCCCCCCCCAACACACACACACACACACACACACACAAAAAAGAATTTGAATCTTTTCACGGATCTATTTTCATGGTAGCATATCTCTTGATATTTTATTAGTTTGGTTATATGATGTGTTGAATTGTTAAGATAGTATGCGTCGGGTTTTCTATTGAAAATGTTATATTATGTTAGCCGCTATCTAAAAAACTTGAGTTAAATTTGAATTATTTGTGTAATACAGTTATTGTCAAGACGAGCGAGCCAGTTCGAACTCAACTCAATTGCAGTCCTAGTGAGAAATATTATATATTAACAAAAATATCTATTAAATAACAAAATATATAAGCGTGTGTGGTAAAATAAAAATAAAATAAAAAATCATATTCCTTACCACGGAGATACTATATTAAATATGAAACGTCCGAATTTAATCGTGCATTTTGAATTTAAAATAACAAAGATGATATGATTCAAGAAAATGACTTAAAATTTATTATAAGATAATTATTACACGTAATATGATAGTTAAAAAATCTAACAAAAAATTAATGAATAAGATTAAATTATATCATTATATTTAACAATTCAAAATACACTTACAAATAATCACACAAAAATATATATCTTACAAAATCAAATATAAAATTAATGTACAAAATGAAGTCATCTCAAAAAATCGGTAAATATAAATAACACTACTTTTACTATTTGACTAACTCATTCTTCTTTTTATTGGACAATTACAAGAAAATTATATATTTAATTATATTGTCGTGATATCTCAATCATATCGTTAATTAATCACTATTACTGATTAAGATTGATTAAGACAGAAATCAAATTGGAGTATGACACAAGGAAGATTAGTGGTCTAAACTTTTTTCATATCTCAATCATATCGTTAATTAATCTCAATTATACTGGAGAAGATTTGCCTTGAATCCCGCTGGATATATATACGTGATAGTTGGTGCTGATACAAAAGCGACCACCATCATTTTAACTTATAAAATACACTACTCCCAAGAGAGATTCAAAAGTATATAGAGAGGAGGAGAGAGAGAGATGGAGAGAATGGGAGAGGAGATGAAGGGAAGTAAGCAGGAAGAAGAGGAAGAGGAAACGGAGATGATGGTGAAAATGGAGAAAATGGAGAACGGCAATGCCCCTCCTCCTCCTTCCACCCTCAAGTACTATGGCTGGAAAGCCATGCCTTACATTATTGGTTTGTTTCTCTCAGTCTCTTTCTTCTTTTCTTACCTTTCAGTATCTAGAAACCCTACAATTTGTTGGGTTTTTTTTTTTTATTTCAATATATCTCTGAAATTATCTTTAAAGAACTTTTTATTTAGACTAATTGAGATTGGAATTTTGTGATATATGAACAGGAAATGAAACATTCGAGAAATTGGGGACGTTAGGTACGTCGTCGAATTTGCTCGTTTACTTGACGACTGTTTTCCACATCAAGAGTGTAGATGCAGCCACATTGCTTAATGTATTTAACGGCACCACGAGCTTCGCGCCGATTATCGGCGCCTTTCTCTCGGATGCCTATTTGGGTCGTTATTCCACTCTCGCAGTTTCTTCTGTTGCTTCCCTTCTGGTACTTCTATTTTTCTTTTGAAAAAAAAATAATATTTGAATGTTTATGTCTGTACAAATAGAATTTTCGAATTTTAGGAATTCAAAATTAACTTTATTTTTTGCTTTCTGTTTAGAACTCAGAAGTCTGAAATCACATTTTTCCATTTCAAAACTAGGGAAAAAAAATGAAAATGCTGTTTTTGAACTTTCAAAATTTGAAATAAAAAGCAAAAGTTAAAGTTTTTGAATTCCTAATATTCGAAAACACTATAGTATGAACTCATGAAAAGCAACTTTTTTTAGTATAAGCTGCTAATTTTTTATATTAACACAAAATAGAGTAATTCTTGATATAAATAGGTCCTTCTACTCTCTGGCATACTTCTTTATATCATTTTAGTGAGAAAATAGGGATTAAATTCATTTCATTAAATAAGTAGTTAGTTGGTCGTGTGAAGAAGTATAAATACAAATTGGCACCAGTGCACTTGCTTTTGTAAATCCTTTTTTCTATGATTTATAGAAGACTTTGGCCTCATGTGAATTTAATGTCCTTTGTATTCTTATGCAAAAAACCATGAACTTAGAGGAGCAATCTAAATATTATAAACTATACAAGATAGTAGATATTAGTCTTTTCCTGACATAACACATCATTAATTTAAGAGAGACTACTAATCTCTATTAAGATAATTTGGTCTAGTAGAACAGGTGTAGGTAATGATATACCACTAGTCATAGAATATTAGAGCTTTCTTTTTAGCTTTAATTTGTTCTTATCCTAATTGTCTAATCTCAAAGTTAGTAGTTTGGTTGTTTGATCAATAATGTGAACCACTAACTTCTCTCACATTTATCACACTTTCTCATAAAATATATCATTTTTAAACTATTTATATTATATAACTATCATAAGATATTTTTATTTTTGTACCCAACTAGTATAGTGATGTGATGGCCACTTAAAATAGGTATATACAGAATATTTCTTTGTGAAATTATGATAATGACCTATATTGTGACAATATTGGATTGTAGCCAGTTACTTGAGGCTTTAGCGTTCCACACATCAAAAACCAAAATCATATGATTTTAATTTTTTTAATATATATATATATATATATATATATATATATATATATATATATATATATATATGATGTGTGATCCTTATGATGAGATAGTAAATGAAAAAGAATATTTCATTCATTGCATGCTTTGAGCAGAAAAGAAGGAAGGGTGCTTTATATGGTTATCACAATTACACTATGTGCTTTATCAAAAATAGATTGAGGCTAGGTGAGCATTTAATTTCCAGCCTTGATTTGGGGCCATATTATTTATTATGTTTTAAGTATTTTGGACCCTCTAGGAAAATAAAGGAAGCCAAATGATCCAAAGCTTAAACAGAAAATGGTGTCATCATTTGAGTTGTTTCTACTCAACCTAAGAGCAAGGTTGATTGAACTTGAACCCATGAATGATTGGAAAAGAACAAACATCAAATTGATGTCTTTGATTTTGATTGGTAAACCTTTTTTAAAAGAAAAGGAAGAATAGTAGTAGTTGAAGGTAACATGTCCTTTTGAATTAGGTCCACTTGAAATAGGGGATGGTTTGTCCCTTTATTGAAAACCAAAGCATGAGACAAATCCTTACTTATTGTGTAGATGGAGAGAAGTTTGACTTCTTCCAACTAAGGATCAACATCCACTAATCTATTCAAACTAAACTTAAAAATTAAGAATGTGTTTTAAAATTTCAAAATGATTTTATTGATTATAAAGTCTTGTATTTTAATTCAATGTATTTACTAAGTTAAAATCCATATTTGTAACGCGGGATTACATTTCCAGGGAATGATAATCCTAACTCTGACCTCTGCAATCTCGGGATTACACCCAAACACATGCAAAGTCGGAGAGACGTGCGAAAAAGCTTCACCGGGTCAAATGGCAGTTTTATTTGGCTCGTTTGCATTCTTGGTTGTTGGAGCCGGTGGTATCCGCCCTTGCAGTATGCCTTTCGGTGCCGACCAATTTGACCCCAATTCCGAGACGGGAAAACGAGGCATCAATAGCTTCTTCAATTGGTACTTTGCAATAAACTTTCACTTTCGTCATTGTTATGAATAAAATGTAATATTTGTTTTTTTTACTCTTTTCAGGTATTATTTCACATTCACGGCTGCGATGATGATCTCAGCAACGGTGATAATATACGTTCAGAGCGAGGTCAACTGGACAATTGGGTTGATGATTCCAGCTATTCTGATGTTTGTGGCGTGCATTTTCTACTTCATGGGGAGTAAAATTTACGTGAAGGTTTTACCTGAAGGAAGTCCCTTCACGAGTATCGTTCATGTTTTCGTTGCGGCCTTTAAGAAGAGAAGTCTCAAACAACCTAAAGACCCAAATCAAGATCTCTTCGACCCGCCTCACGAAAGCTCTCTTGTCACCAAGCTTTACCACACCGAACAATTCCGGTAAATCAAAACACACATTCTCACTTATACCCTTACAAAATCATACCCTAACAAAAAAACGGTTCTTTTGTAAAATAGGTTTCTTGACAAGGCAGCAATAGTAGCCTCGAACGAAGAAGTAAAAGCAAATGGAACCCCGGTTTCCCCGTGGAGACTATGTAGCGTCCAACAAGTCGAAGAGGTGAAATGCTTAATGAGAATAATTCCCGTGTGGTCCACAGGCGTAATTTACTACTTGGCCGTGGTCCAACAATCTACATATGTCATATTAGCATCTCTCCAGTCTGACAGACGTCTCGGGCCCCACTTCGAGATCCCCGCAGCCTCGTTCACCGTGTTCGCCATGCTCGCACAAACAATTTGGATCCCTATTTATGATCGTTTACTAGTTCCGCGACTCAGAAAAATGACCGGCAAGGAAGAACCCGTGTCTCTTTTGCAAAGAATGGGAATCGGAATATTCCTTTCCATGGTCGCTATGGTCGTTTCGGCATTGGTCGAAGTGAAAAGAAGAAACACGGCGCTTAATCACCCTACACTTGGCGTAAATCCAGGTGGCGGGGCGATTTCTTCGATGTCGAGTCTTTGGATGGTGCCGCAACTCATGATTTTGGGCTTATCCGAAGCGTTCAATTTGATTAGCCAAATCGAGTTTTACTACAAGGAGTTTCCCGAACATATGAGGAGCGTTGCGGGTGCACTTGCGTTTCTGAACCTCGCATTTGGGAATTATTTGAGCGGGTTTTTGGTCACGATTATTCACAACACGACCGGAGCCGAAGGGAGGAAAAATTGGTTGTCTCAAGATCTTAATAAAGGGCGCCTCGATTTGTTTTATTGGGTCATTGCTGGAATTGGGGTTTTTAATATGATCTATTTCATTGTTTGCGCCAAGTGGTATAGGTTTAAGGGTACTCGCTAAGTACCGAGAAAACATTTGTACGATGTGAAGTGTATTAATATCTTTCAGCTCAAAAAGGGTTATTAGTTTGGAAGGGTGTAATTTGTTTGTATAATTTATGTTGTTACGTTTCTATATATTCATGGAAATTGTAATTGTAATGAATTAATAATCTTAGAATGTTTTTGAAAATGTATTATAGAGAAATAATTACCGAAATATCGAACAACAAACAATAACATTTTCTATTGATTAATTCACGACACACAACTAATAGCAAAACTTTCCAGAAAATAAATAAAAATAAAAAACCCTAATATACCTTTTTTATTTCAACAAAAGAAAGGTCCGAACCGAACATCTTTAATAGTTAAAACTATACCTGAAAGGCGAAAATTTACGATGAAATCAAACGACTGTAAGCAAGTTATTCTCATGCCCGTTATTGTGCACAACGGGTCGTAACGGATCCACTTTCCAAACCCCATCCACAACAAACTTTATCTGTCACACAAAACATCAAAAACATCAAGGACTAATCCGTAAATTCCTACCCAAAAATTTAAAAACTTTATTTTTTACCTCGTATTGTCCTGGATATAAAGTCAAGTTCAACGAAAACATCCCTTCTCTCGATTTCTCCATAGTCCTCTACAATATAAAAAAAAAAATTAATTATATATTTTAGGAAATTTACATATCTACCCTTTTAAAAAATAAAGAGACCTGATTGGTCCAGCCATCAAAGGAACCGACTATTAGGACTTCAGAGGCGGGATTGGACCAAACAATCGAAACGATCTTGAGTCCACACATAACCAATTGACTGAATTCGAGCTTCTTTTGATTCTCGTCTAGTAATTTCTGCGCTGCTCTGAAAATATCAAAAATAATAATATGTGATTTTATTTATTTTGTAGGGGTAAAACCGTAAATGTGATATTTTGGCATATTTTTTCTTACATGATTTTGAGAGCCATTTTGCCTTCGAGGACGGATAGTCTGGCACGAAGAGACCTCACTTCGGTTTTGCAATTCATTATTTCGGTCTCTCTGAATTCCCAATCGTCAGATACGTTATCCTCTTCTAACTGCAATTAAAAAATAATTAAAATGAATTAATATAATGTATATTGATTTATTAAGATATGAAGAAAGAATATTACGTTTTGTGATAGGAGAGATTTGACTTTGTATCTGAGAGAATTGAGTGCCGAATTGAGATTCGATTCCAAGTGTTGAAGCCTTAAATTAATCTCTTCTCTCTCTAGAGATAGAGATTCCAATTCCATTCCATCACTGCTTGTGGGCCCCACATTATTGTACACAATATTATTATTATTATTATTATTAATACCATTTTTAAAATTATTATTGTTATCAATTCTAATGTCCTTTTGTGTACTGAATTTTAATTCCTTCGTCTCGTCGATTTGATTGGTTTCAACATCTGCAATAATTAATGATTAATTGGGACTAATTTGGGGGAAATTGCAAAATTAGGAAAGAATTAATATAATAAGCTCTGAAACCTTGAATGTTATTATTTATAGAAGAAGAATTCTTGTCATTGTCGAGACTCCATCTCGTCCATTTTTCACAAATTGCGTCGACTGACCCATTTGACCCGTTTAAAATCGAGAGTTTTCCATTTTGAGAACCATTGTGTGAAGATTCTTCTTGTTCTTCTTTGAATGCATGATTTGCTTTTAGGTTTATTGGGCGTCGTTGATTCAAAGAAACTGCAATTTAGGAAAAAGTTTCGTAAATAAATGAACGAATAAATAAAGATGGTGAATAATTGAGGAAATTTACGATTTTGGCAAGGCGAAAAAGGGGACGAAAGGAAAGAAGTAAAAAACATCGTAACAATTAGGGTTTTAAGGGTTTCCCCAAAAAATAGGGTTTTCTTAAAAAATGGGGTTTGGCGAAAAATAAGCAGTGAGACAATATAATTTTTCGAAATTATGAAAACCGCAAATAATGTTAGCGTTTGTTTTAAAAAAATAATACATGTGTTATGTTTTTGTTTGAATTATTAGACAAAAATATAATCCATGTAACTAATCCCAATATAAGCACTGATAATTTCCACAAGTAAGAAAAAAACAATTTTGAAATTTAAATTAGCGAAAAGTAATAAAATAAATACCTTTACCATTTCCAGGATCAAGTTGAGGTTTATTAAATGAAGCTCGGCCATTTTGCGCTCTATTTTTCGACTTTT
This sequence comes from Luzula sylvatica, assembly GCA_946800325.1. Classification (NCBI taxonomy): domain Eukaryota; kingdom Viridiplantae; phylum Streptophyta; class Magnoliopsida; order Poales; family Juncaceae; genus Luzula; species Luzula sylvatica. The sequence goes on along the minus strand of OX326957.1, from coordinate 33,664,600 downwards.
TTGGTTTGGATAAATGCAATAAACTCCTCTCTCTTTCCAATCTTTTCAATATCCCTTCGATTCCTCCCTTCTCTTTGCTCTCTTCCTCCACTCTTCAACAATCAAATCACACACAATCAAAAAAATTGTGAATTATGAAATGTTTGAACTGTGCTACGATACTTACATGGATCTTCCAGAGAAAGAAGCTTCAGGATAATCTGGATGAACACCAGTCTGATAATCAGAATAATCTTGATAAGAATTGGTCTCGTGTTTTCGATAATCGATCTCGACTTCATCTTCTACATATCCATTAACGGAATCCCACTCTGGCACACTCCTCACAGTCCTCACAGTCACCTCCTTCTCCAAATCCCATCCGAAAGCAAGCCAACCACCCTGAATAGCCACCGCCTCGGCCAGATCCCTCCGCCCAGACTCGATCAACTCCTTCTTCGTCGGGAAAGTATCAGGCTTCTTTGACTTCCGCATGAACTCAAAAATCTCTTCCTCCAATATCGAATTACCATTATCAAACACGTCCTCTCCATCCCTCCTCCTCGCCTTCTTAGTCTGCAAAGAGGGTACGCAGAACGCAGAACGAGAAAAGAAAGTGATTACCGGAGAAGGCTTGGTCGGGCGGGAGAAGAGGAAGAAGAAAGAAGATGAAGCTATGGCGGGAGTCATCGCTCCACATCCCGCCTTGACATTGGTCTGGTTTTGTCAAAAGTGGGTCGAATGGGAAGGAGAGGAGAGCTGTCCTTCAGAAGAAAAAAGGCGGTTTCTTTGGATAAGTGGAGAGTGAGAGGGAAGAAGAAGACGAGTGGGGGGATCAAAGCCAAATGTACCATGACAATTGACAATGGCTGAAAACGTGAAGGGTATGAATACTCCTACGGTTCATGCATTTAATGGTGGACCTATCCTTTTCAAAATATTCCATTGAATGTGAATAGTACGTTATGGAACGAGTCATTGACCTGCGCATATTGCGGATTATGCGGAATCGGGTCGGCACGGATCAAGAACTTTGGGCCTGAATTGATATCCGGCCCGATTACAGAATTGGACTAGGCAGTTATTCGGCCTTTGTAAGTATATCTTTAAGGGAAATTATACTTTGAACTCAAATTTCAACGAGAGATCCTCGATTACGTCACAATGTATTTAATCGAGCTGCTTGTTAATCGAACGAATACTAAGTTGTTTTTTGGAAATTACGTATTTGACTTGATATGAATATTGACAGACATTAATTGAGAATAGATGGATGGAACTTTTTTGTCGGGCATGTACTCACCCTAATCCCCCTCTCTCTTCTCCTCCGCACAGCACACTCAAGCCCACATGTCTCTCCTCTCCTTCACACAGCACACACATATCTCCTCTCAAGCGCACCGACTCGGCCAGATTTGTCGTCATAAGATCGGCTACCATAACCGACTTCACCCCAGGTTCGGTAGTCACCAGATCTGGCACCTGACAATCAGATTTTTGTGTTTCTTGCTTAATTTTTATCATTTTTGAAGGATTTGCATGAGTTTTCTCTCTTGAATTGACCTTCAATTAATTAATCTAACTTAATGGATGCTATTTCAATTAGTTGTGTGCTTTCCAGGGTTTTTTTGTTCGGATTATTGTGCCTAATTGAAAATAAAAATGTTTCACATCTCAATTAACACGTTTCAATTACCATATCAATTAATCAAACAATATTCTTCAAATAAAAATGTTTTATGTTATTGTTTTTCTGTCAAAAGACAAGAAACAAATTGTACATTATGAATATATTTCTGTTATTAGTTTACAAACAATTTTATTTGTTAATCCAATTGCTTATTAATCATCAACAATATATACAATCAATTTTTCACATGCATTACAAATAGGATCCTTGAATAATTTCGACAACATATCATTTCAACTACATTCTAATTCACAAAACAATTACTATTTGTGGATTGATTTTATGGGAGGATGAGCTATTGATTGCAGGTATTTGGAGCTAACATATCATGGATGGTATCGCAAGTGATTAATGTGTCCGGCGGATTGGCAATCCATTTTTTGTGAATTTATTTGTATTTTGATTATTTGGATTATTTCTTAATATGGAATTGATGTAATTTGAATGAATTGAATGGAAACCATATTAGTAATTTGAATTGATGTTAATTGTGAAATTATTTTTTAATATGGACATTAATCTTGTTAATTATGTAATTATTTTGTTGATGCCAATTAAAACTCAGCCCAATTATTTGATTCCAAATAAAAATGAAAATTCATAAGAGTAATTTCATCAATGAACAACTAAAATAAACTTTGTAAGAGAAATATAATTAACATAATTATTTGATTCCTAATCGGATGGAGGCTTCAAAAATTGGTAATTATGTATTTAAACTTATACTTCAATTTATACATCAAAAGTAATTTATCTTATATTTTTTGATATATTAACTTTCAGTTTTAATAATTGAAATTAATTTCATCAATTAACATTTGAAATAAACTTTCTAATATTTTCTAGTCAATCCAAATTACACAAATTACTACTATTTGAAATGTTTACATCAATCAAAATTTACATCAATTCAAATTAATAAACAAATTACATCAATTCAAATTAATAAACGAATTACATCAATTAAAATTAATAAACGAATTACATCAGTTCAAATTACTAACTGGTACCAATTGAAGATGCACGAAAATGTCTGAAAATGAAGAATCAATCTATTTGCAGAATCAATCAGGAACATGCAGATAATCACAAACTCGTACCAATCAAAGAATCAATCAGGAAAATCTTCAAAATCAGGAACTTGAAGAATCAATCGGGAATTAACCATCAAATTACTAACTGGTACCAGTTCTTTAATCGAATTTCAGCAACCTAAATTTCAGGAATAATAGTACTTTAAAAAATGTACCCAAATCAGCAAAAACGAATTTCAGCATCCTAAATAAACGAATTAACCATCAATCAAATCGCAATAAAAAACACTAGTTTGAGAGCCATATTACCCAATTAATCATAAACCTGAAAATATTTGCACAAAAAAAAAACAATAAGGTCTGCAATAAATCCTGAAATCGGTCAAAAAAACAAGTGATAACACCAAAAATCTGAAAACCCCTAAATAATTAGTTCAAAAAACAAAAAAAACTCCGAATCAACTTAAAAAAACCCAAAAAAATATGACAAATCCGAGGAACTAGTCGATAAATCACCCAAAACAACAAAATCCTGGTTTACGTTTTTCAGCATTTGGTGAGAAACAACTAGGGAAATCACAAGCAAATACTCATAAACAACAAAAAATTCAATCAAAATACTCAATAAACAACAAAAAATCAATAAAAATACTCAGTAAATCATAAAATATCAACAAATATTAAAAATATCGATTAAAATACTCAAGAAGTGCATAAATAACTCCATGGATTCTTCTTCTTCGCTTATTTGCGTGACCGACGAGAGAGAGGTGGTTTCTAGGGTTTGTGTCGTCGGCTCCATCATCAGCTCCATCGGTTAATCGTCAGCTATATCGTCAGCTCCATCGGTGGCATCGGCAGCTACATCGTCAATCGTCAGCTCGATTCTGCTAGGGATTGGGGTTTCGTGAGTTGTGTGTGTGTTGAGAGAGAGGGTGTGTGCGGTGTGTGTGGTGTGTGTCGTGTGTGTGTTGAGTGGGATAAATCGAATTTTTACTTTATTTTAAAAAACTGGCGAGGGTCTAATCTCAATAATGATGACCAGCATTAATGGAGCCCTGAAGTACTGTACCGGCCTGTTATTTTTTCAATTATTAATCGGGGCAGTCATTAATCCGGGGGTTAAAAAATACCCGCATCCTTATAGGGAATGGGGGCCCAAAATTTTGGCCCGCTTAATCGTCAATCCAGATGGGCTATTGCTGAGTCATCGAGGATCCCACTTCACATCCAGGTTTCACAGTATATGGACTATCTTTAAAGATTATAATAAACTTGTGTGCTGATGTGATGGTAATAATCCAGAACTTAGGCCTAAGGACCTTTTTTTCAAAAAAAAAAAAAAAATGGGTCCAGAACTTGAGATGGGAATGAGTCAGGATTTCTTGTGTCTTGTGTTGGTTAGATTTCAACAAAATAACCAAATCAATCAATCAAAATAATAAAATTAAAATAAACGAGAACAAACATGGTGTAGTCGCGTGGTCGTGTCACTGCTGTCCTAAAGACAGATGACGCCCTCTAGTACAGGATATTTTCGTTTGTCCGTCTCCAAGGTTTTACATTTCCGATTTGTCTCGATTCCGATTTAATAGCACAGTCATAGAACGGAGATCTTCATCTCGAAGTAGATGAAGACATATACACCGATTTTTCAACCAAGTTAATTTCATTAAATTGAACAGAGAATATAATCGTATATTATTTATTTCTTGAGGGGTATTTGTATGTCAAGTTAATCAGAAAGAAAATAGAGTATACAGGAAATCGTATTTTTTTTACAACTGTCTTCTTTCCTTCTACTTGTAATCTCTTGAGAGAAAACCAAATCTTAATGATTCATCATTTCAAATAAAAATCGAATAGTCATTATGATTCAATTAATCAGGATTATCTATTGATGGTTTTCATTGTAACCTCCTATTTAATCCTCTCTTTATATTCCATAACCTCAATAATTAAGTCATACATTTTAATGTACCAAAACCAAAAATATGTGCATTAAAACAATTCATCTAATCGTTTATATTAATTCAAATAAACAATTAAATTTTATAAAATAATACAACAGTTTTAAAATTTTATTAGTATTATTTTAACAAATAATACAACAGCTTGTACCAACTACTATTTTGTGGCTATCTAAAAATTGTATCAACTTATTTCGGATCAACGCATGAGCCGATCTGCTAGCTCAAGCGATTAGACATACACTCACTTTAAAAAAACAAGGAGTTCAAGACTTGAAAAATCCGATTTTCTTGGAAGAACAAGTGAAGGACGCAAAAGCCCCTGTATTAAAATATGCAAACCGAACAATGAAAAGCTTTGTATGATAAAATTGAATGCACATCGACATGAAATGAAGATTCTTTCTTTCAATTTATATAGGGTGGGCCCTTCGTCCCTCATTTATTTTCGAGATACCGACTTTGCCGAATTTTGAACCCAATACTTCTTTGCGATGCCTAACCGCTTGAGCTAACAAGTTTTGACATGAAATGAGGATTCTTTGATCTTCCTTTTTTTCTTCTTTGAGACAAATAGTTTTGTACTGGGATCTCACATTTTGATTTTATACTCCAATTGCAAGCAAGATGTGCTAGTATCGACTTTGTTAATCATATCATAGCTAGATAGGCAATGTAATGAAAAAAACATACTTGATTTGTTTTGGAAATCTCAGTTTATCAAAAGACTTTTTCTCTAACAAAATTAGCACTCGCTTCACTTTCATCCTTGTAAAAAAATTGACATTGACTATTTACAACCAATTGTGTGAATCATTTTTTCATTGTCATAAATCTCCTCGACGTAACCATCATTGAGGCAAAATGTGTATTGGCTACATCGAGCAATTTAAGACTAGAATAATACTTAAATTTGTAACAAAATGTTAAATTTAAGAACGTGTTTATTATACACCGTGGTCTTTGCCTCTTTATTTTTGGCAACACAAATATTTTTCAAAGTACGATTGAGCGTGTGAACAACACATGATTTCCAAAAAAAATATGATCAAATTTGATTTTCATTAACATTTTAGCGGCCTTGCAAACTCGAGCATTATCAGTTATCGCTTGAACCACCTTTTGAAGTTCAGTTTCCATTATAACATCTTCAATTTTTTCGACAAGAAAATTATTATCCTTATACTTTCATTGACGATTAGTTGTCATTAAAACACTGATAATTCATCTATTATAGCTATAAAATTTACTGCACGTTATTTGTATGTCGGTCCGCCGATGACTAACAAGCGTCGTACATTTCGATTTTGTGTTCAAGTAGCTTCTCGACATGAGATCTCTTCTTTGCAAGAAGTGTACTTCTCGGTTTATTATAAGAGGGAGACTTATACGGTTATACCAAACTACATTGTTATCCCTAGTCCACACAAATAACTTGAATGCATTAATAAAATGTGAGTTTGCATAAATATTAAAGAAAGGGCAATATTTATAAAACATCCTAACAATCTTGTCGTCAATTTAAGTCATAAATTGCATGATATATGTCTTCTCCAAAGCAGAAGCAAAAAAAATTTAGGATTAGGAGGTAATTGGGAGCACGAAAAAATAATACTAGATAGAGAAATTGTTTTGGAACTGCATTTTTCACCGTAAGTTCAGCATCTACTTTGCATTTTCTTTATATGTGCAGCTTGCTTGGAAGTCTCCTTTTCACGTGTTTTAATACCTTCAAAAATATGACCCGATATTTATTTCCTCGCAAAATTTACAATTATTTTAATATTTCCTCTTAGGAGAATTCTACTCGTCCCCTGAAATTTCCTCCACTATCCTCTATATCACCGATTAGGAATTAATCACAATGATAATTAACAAAATGACGGAGTGTCATTTTATTAATTATCATATTGATTAATTCCTAATCGATGATAGTGGGGGAATCTCAGGGCACATTAAATGGACTCTTTCCTCTCCTACACGAAATTTCTTCAAAGATATTTGTAATCGATCGAACCATTAGTCCATTAGAAATAATATTGTCACTTGGGCTATATGAATGGCTTTCAAGTAGTTATTTTTTTATTATTTTCAACAATAAAACATAATTAATCAACAAACAACCAAATTAGAGAGAAATAATCAAATAAGGTGACAGTACCTATCAAGGATAGGAAACTATCTATCAAGAGGCCTCCTTACTCGCAAATGATGAAGGGAAATATACTTGGCCCTCCAAACTCCAAAAAGATGTCTTGATGAGGTGGCAAAAGTGGGTTAAGTGAATTGATTAGTCTTTCTAATTGACTCGATTAAATATTAATTGACATGTTTAATTGATACGTAAATAATTTATAATATGTTAATATTAGTACATGCTAATTGACGCGTCAATTCGATTAAAAGATCAATTAAATTGCTAATCGAATCAATTAATAATACTAATCAATTCATTAAATCCATCTTTGTCAACCCATCAAGGAATTTTTTGGAGTTTGTGTGGGTGGGTGGGTGGGTGGGGGTGTGTGTGTGTGTGTGTGGGGGGGGGGGGGGGGGGGTTTGGGGTGTGTGTGTGTTTTTTTTTTTTTTTTTGAATATATAACCCCCAATGACGAATAGTTGACGAATTTAAGGTATCTTTTTTTCTCTCTCTTTTCATTTTTTACGGCAAAGAAGGACGAGAAAAAAGTATTTTGACTTTTATTCTGAAAATATATTATGATTGCATACCACGAAAACATCTTCATTGTACTTGAACAAATAAAGAATACTTAAATATTTTGAATAGTTTCTGACGTTATACTTATCGTACCCATATCACGCTTGTATGATTGTATCTATATTGGATTCTCTTTTTTTCTCCGGATTTTTCAAATAAAAAAAAATAATGTTCATAACAAAGCCCTCAAGAGTCAAGACAGGTAAAGATACTGCAGAGACCACACAGCACATCTAGGCCTCATAATAAACATTATTAGATCCATCATAGCACGTGCACTATACTAGACGGCACGTGTTCCGAACCCAATCCTATTATTTCCAGACAAGTTTTGCATTAAATATCTGAACTTGACTACAAAAATTAAAAAAAATCATGATAATTAACCTAAATTCTTTTCACAAAAATTAATCATTCCGATTTTCAAACGTGACGAAGAAACAGTCACGCCTTTTCTTTTCATTTTTCAAAAAAAAGTAACTCTGCCTATGATACAATATCCAATAAAAATACTAGCTAAAATAAATAAACCTATTTATACATACATTTAATTATACACCAGGTCCATGCAGGAGTTTGCGTACTCCAACTTTTGAAATCTCGGAAGCAACGGCTAGGCGCACGATTATCAACGTACTTGTTTGCTTCCTTTCTCTCTCCGCATTTATCTTTCTCCCTCTCCAATGACCACAGCCATGTCTTTTCTATTCTGTACGTGGGTCTCACTCGCATCAGTTCCTATGAACACGGTTCACGGTTCACGCCATGACTCTTCTCTCTCTCTCTCTCTCTCTCTCTCTCTCTCTCTCTCTCTCTGTGTCTTTTTGGACCTTTTGTTCATAATTAAAGCATACTTTGTCACTACCCATATTTCAGCACCATTAATAACCGAGCTCTTTTATTACCTTTCCTCTTTACTCCCCACAAGCCATGGCGAGACGAAAGGTTTTGTGGGTTTTGGCGATCTTAGCTTCTGTAGCGACGGAGACTCTCTTTCTCGCTTCTATGGCGTTGAGTCCAGACGGTACTTTTCTCAAATCCCTTCAAAAACCCTCGTTTGTTATTTCCATTTTGCTCGTTTGAAACGTGGGTTTCTTTTTTGAGCTATTAGGTGAGGCATTGATGGAGTTAAAAGAGGCATTCAACGATACAAAGCAGACTCTTCATAGCTGGAAGATAACCGATCCGAATCCATGTGGCTGGACCGGCATTTCTTGCTCTTTTCCTGATCTTAGAGTTCGTTCCATGTAATTCTTCTTCTTCTTCTTCCCTTTATAGTGTGCCATTGTTGCCGAAATTAAGGATCACTAGATTGTAATGCACTTCACAACTTAAACCATTTTTTTTGTGGGTTTTATTATGCAGAAATTTGCCATTTATGCAACTAAGTGGCTTTATCTCTCCGAGTATAGGGAAGCTCCGTAAGCTTCAGAGATTGTAAGGATCACTACAAATCGATTGCATTTGACTTCAATTTCAAATTTCAAATCAATAATAAGTTTCAATTTTATACAGGGCGTTGCATCAAAATAGCTTGCATGGACCAATTCCTACAGAGATCAAGAATTGCACGGGGCTAAGAGCATTGTATTTCCCCTCATTTTCTCGTTAATTTCTTAATTTCTTACATTTTTGAGTTCAATCATTACATTTAACGTGTGAGTTTATTTCTCTTATTTGTGTGTGAAGATATTTGAGAGCTAATTATCTCCAAGGAGGAATTCCTCCTGAGATTGGCCAACTTAATCGCCTCACCATCCTGTAAGCTCTCTCATGAAACCTGTAAAATTTTCAAAAAAACCACTCTCATTTCTTAATATTTAAAAAGCCCTATGCTTAATTTATTTGCATTATTATTTTCACAGGGATCTATCAAGTAATTTATTAAGGGGAACAATTCCTCCAACGCTTGGCCGTCTCACAAATTTACGTTTCTTGTGCGTTTATTAGTTACATCATAAATTAAATTAATTTACTACTTACGTCTTCTAATTTTCATTTTTTTCAATTTATATTAGAAATTTATCGACAAACTTCTTTTCTGGAGAAATCCCGAACTTTGGAGTGCTTGCAACTTTTAGAAGCACCTCGTAAGAAATATTTATTTAATGTTTTGATTTGTTTAGTTTTGATGATGAATGATTTTTTGGACTTCTAATTTTTTTTAATTTTCGCAGGTATGTAGGTAATTTGGAGTTGTGTGGATTACCCATTCAAAAAGATTGTCGAGCAAAGCTCGGTTTTCCTGCAGTTGTGCCTCATCATCCCGATTCCATCATTTCACCAGGTAAAAATATCATATTTGCCCTTCACCAAAAAAAAACAATTGTCAAAGATAAATTTGATATTTTTGCAATTTTCGAGCATAAAAATGGACTAAAATAAATTCTATACTTTGTATTTTTGGAAGGGGCGTATATGATATATGCTAACTTGATTTCATTTCATTAGGGGTATCCCCAATGGGGACGAATAGAACGTCACATTTCCTCAATGGGATAATAATTGGATCGATGTCTACATTGGCTTTTGCATTGGTGGCCATACTTATATTTCTTTGGATTTGTATGCTCTCTAAGAAACGAAATTCTGGGGGAAAATACGTTAAAATGGACAAAAATCTCTCTCAAGACTCAAGTACGTTTTTTTGCTTTCAATTTGCATAAATGTCCCCGCATTATTGGAAATTGCCAAAAAAAAAAGGGTTACATATTAACCCTTCTAAAAACCCAAAATACTATTCTTACCCTTTCATAATTTGCAAAATATCAAAATTATCCAAATTGTGAACTCGATGCTACTTAAATTTGTCAACTATACAATGGTTTAATTTTACAAATCTTGTTAAATAATTATCATGTTTAAACAAACAAGTAGTCTCCCAAAATAATTAATAGCCAAAAAATGCCTTTAATTATTTTTTTAATTAGGTACGAAGCTCGTGACGTACCATGGGAATCTTCCATACACATCGAGCGAGATAATAAAAACAATAGAGCTTCTAGACGAAGAGGACATAATCGGCTCGGGAGGATTCGGCACCGTTTACAAAATGGTAATGGACGATAACAACGCCTTTGCAGTCAAGAGGATTGAGAAGACCAAACAAGGGCACGATCGTAATTTCGAAAAAGACTTGGAGATTTTAGGAAGCATTCGACACATTAATCTCGTGAATCTACGAGGATATTGTAGACTTCCTTCTGCTAAACTATTAATTTATGATTTCTTGTCCTTGGGCAGTTTAGACCGTTACTTGCACGGTAAATATCTATAAATATAAAAAAAAAACCAAAATATCATTTATACCCGTACTAATATTTTCTTTATTTTTTTTTAGATGGGGATCAAGAGGATCAACCATTAAATTGGAACGCGAGAATGAAAATCGCACTTGGTTCTGCGAGAGGATTAGCGTATCTACACCACGATTGTTCTCCAGCTATAATACACAGAGACATTAAATCGAGCAACGTTCTTCTCGATCCGAGTCTCGAGCCCCACGTGTCAGACTTTGGTCTCGCCAAGTTACTCGTCGATCAAGATTGCCACGTCACCACCGTCGTAGCCGGCACTTTCGGTTATTTAGCACCAGGTAGGTTATATTTAATATAATTATTCAGACCCATATCATAAACTTATTTTTGTGAATTTTGTAGAATATATGCAAAATGGACGTGTAACAGAGAAGAGTGACGTGTATAGCTTTGGAGTTTTATTACTCGAGTTGGTAACGGGAAAGAGACCTACAGATCCAAGCTTCGTTAATAAAGGATTAAATATCGTTGGATGGGTAAATAATATAAAAATATTTTATTTATTTTTTCATTTGTAATGTTTTTGTGTTTTTGTAGTTGAATACGTTAACTGGAGAGCACCAGTTGGAGGAGATACTGGACGAGAGATGCGGTGACGTGGACGTGGAAGGAGTGGAAGCGATATTGGACATAGCCGCAATGTGCACCGATGCAAATCCTGAGAGAAGACCGTCAATGAATAGGGTTTTGAAGATGCTCGAAGAGGAGATACTGTCTCCTTGTTTAACCGACTCATACTACGATTCTCATCTCGAGATTTGAGAGGGGTTTAATTGCAAATTTGCAATGATTGTTGTATTACGCGTTTGCCCTATTCGGGGGGGAATTTTGTAGATATTTAGGAAGTAGGTACGGTTTTTATTTTGCCACTTAGTTCGATGATCTCGAGAGGATTTTGTACTACATACAATATCTATGTAATCCAAGTTATTTTGGCCAATTTAGTTTCTACTGTACAGTATTTGAATATATCAAGACTGTCAATTGCTAAAGGCCGCAATTTCATGCGCTTCGAACTGAGAAATATCATAAATGCCCCCACAAACATATGAAATCAAGTGCATCCTCAATGGTATATTTTCGATCCGATTCAAAATATTTGAAATGATTATTACTTTGTTAAGTTTTTTTAATACCGGTAAAATAAGGAAAAGTGTGTGTATGATATTTTTCATGCTTTATGCATGATATAGTTTCACTAATATTTTTTAATGTTTTGTATGGATACTTATGAAGTGCATATCGAATTGCAAACTTATCAGCACATAAATATCCGTACCATTAACTTTACCAGTTTGTATTATATCAAATTTTAGAATAGTTACCTTTCCAATAGTTTTTTTTTTCCTTTTCACATTGATATCTGTTCCCAATTATACATATTTTTCCAAAAGATAATTTTTATATTTTTATACGTTTATCTATGTTATCATCTATGAAAAAGAACTAGGTCAATGAACCTTGACCTCTGTTCCCGCAACGCACGAAATTCGGGACCAAAAAAATGATGCATATTTATTGAATTTATCGTTTTTTCCATAATTTTATAAGTCTCGTAGATTGAACTCAGATATTCGACATGATTATCCATATATTTATCCGCCATGAGAAATTACTAGTTTAAAACTTTATTAACACCAACATGATTATATATATTCTTAACAAGGAAATAAAGCAAACAAGCATGTATTGGGAGAAGCCATCAAAAACAGTATTTTAATTTTTAGCAGACGAATAAAAGAAACGAAAATCAAAATAGAAGAAGTATAAGGACTTTCAAATCATGATTATTATTACATAAACCATTAATCACTAACCATAAAAGTCGCACATAATTTTCGGTACGCTTCGCTCTTTAAGAAATATAGATTTACCTGTTCAAGAAGAAATGGAAACAACAATCAAATTATAAAATGTTGATGCAATATTCAGTAAGGACTGGTATTTAATAGAGGTTTCTTTTAGTTGATTTTGGTATTAATTTTTGTATTTTTGGGTCAATTGTTGAAATTCAAACACAATGCTAGAAAAAATCAATTGATTTTTTGAATTTACTCAAATCAAATTCACCAAATAATACGCAATTCAGACTAATTTCTGCCCAAAATTGCTTCGAATACTTACAAGTTACAACTGAAAATCTACTGCTAAAAACTATCACAAATTTTCAAAATTAACAGAGAAGGACAGACTCACTGAGGACACGGATTAGCTGGAAGAGTCCTTGCCGGAGGGTTCGTTGCTGCGGCGGATGAGTTCATCATAGGGATCACGGCGACCAGGAGCCTGGCTAATCTGCGGATCCGACATGAGCTGAGCATTGAAGCGATCGAAGGTCCAGAAACCGTACGGGCGTAGAGGCAGGGCCCAGTTCGCCTTCGTCTTACCGCACTGCTCCTTCATCCTGTAGATGTGCTCGCGTTGCGCGTCGTCCCTCGCCGTCGGATTCTCCATCAACCTCAGTATCAGATTCTCCGCGAACTCCATCACGAACTTCATCTTCTTCTTTCCTTTCTCTCTTCGATTCCACGATTACTGCAAGACTGTAGATTCGCCTCCCAGTCAATCTCCATTGATCCGAGCTTTCAGAGGAAAAGATCTGTGAGCCAGGTTTACGGTAGACCAAACCATTTATTACTCGCCACGTGTATAAGTAATGACGTGTCGTGTGTTTCATTGGTGAAACTTACCGAGGACCGTAATGGGCCAAACATTTTTAACGAGCTAGGCTTTATAATCAGAAGCCTACAAAACATTTTGGGCCACAATTAAAGGTAAAAATATTGCGTTTTGTTTAAAGGACAATTTTTGACAAAACCCTGTATTATGCTTTAATTACAAATACGTCCCTGCATTATTAAATGGTGTAAAAAAATAATAATATGAGTCAATAATGTCGTGTGTTTCAGTAATAATATAGATGTTTATTTTATAATTTCAGTAGTATCATAGAAGCTTTTTTTCAATTGTCAATAATGTATGGTTGATTGGTTTCTTTTTTCAATTTTGTCAATAATATAGATGTTCATTTTACAAATAAGTTTCCGATACACAAGTCATTATCTAAGCTAAAACATTTAATATTAAAACTCGGCAATATTGTAATCACGAGCCTTCTTCTTTAACCTTGTCCATGGACTTGGAAGAGCTACACTTCTGCATAACACAAGTCGCCATTGCCTTCTCGGCAACTGGTTGACTAGCCTCGGCAGCTTCACCCAATTCATCCCTCTCGACTTTCTCTTTACCGCCACCACCACCTAAAAATTATCAAACTCAAAATTCTCAAAACCCAAACTTCACTTTGAATTTAAATTTAAATATTACACAATAAACCTGGAGTGTTAATAATAACACTTGGTTGTGGAGAACAAATCGCAAGCTGGCCCTTTTTTGCCCTAATCTTCATCTCCTCGCAGTACTTAACAACCGAAGAAATATTAGTATAACGACCATTCACAATAGTATACGCCCACAATAGCAACTTTCTCGGTACGCTAATATCGAGATTCCCCACAAAATCCTGCACCGTCACTATTTCATGTCCTTGTACTTGCCCTTGTACTTGATTATTAACCAAAGCGGTGTACACATTAATTCCAGAAGGGAAACTGCCGCAAGAGCTATCTCGATAGAAATTATAACACGACCTCATCAGAGCAACCGCACCCTCCATTTTCTCGTCAGAAACTTGCTTTATCCCCAAATTTTTGATTCTCGACAATGTTTCGAATACGTTCATGTCCAGGCCTCGCGACTGGACAGGTCCCTCGGGTGAAGACAAAAGAAGTTCCTCGGGCTGGAGATCTACATAGAGCATGATTTCGTGGCCTGACGAGTGGGCCGTGTCGTCAGAGTCTGATATGGGGGTTATGGAGGCGAGTTTTACGAGGAGAGATCTGCACCAGGAGACAGACACGTGTTTGAAGATTTTTGACAGGCTGGCGGACGAGAGTTTTGGGCTTTTGAAGCGCTTTCTTATTTTCTCGTTGATCGACTCGAGTTGCTCTGATCGAGATTCGCTTTCCAATAATTGGATGTATTGGTGTACGTAACTGAGAAAATAATTAAACACTGATTTTAATTTTTAAATAATAATGATAATGAGATTTAATTAGAGAAATTAATTAATTTACCTGTGAAGATTAGTTTCCGATAAGTCTGGTGAATTGATTTCAGGTAAATTGCCAATTTCGGCCCACAAGCTACCGTGATCCATGAACGAATTAAACATTTTCTCTAATAATTGTTCTTTAAAAATTGTGATTTTAATTGCCGAAGTAAGAACTTGAATGTACTTTCCGAGGCTGACCGGTACGATATCTCCTATACAAAGATAAAACTGCAAAAGAACAAATTAAAATGAGTCACCACTCACCAGCAATTAGAAATAAATGAATTGACAGTTACATAAATAAACTTACTCTTCTATCAGTGCGAAGATAATTGTAGGCTCGCTCTAGAGTTGCCACGTCACCAGTTTGCTCCAAGAGGTCCACATAAAGCAAAATATATTTTCTAATACAAGTGATGAATTTTCGCGAACTTTCTGACAAGCTAACCTCCAAACTCTTTCTATTTCCACTCACACTCACATTCTTCTTCCTGCAAATAAACCATAAAACATTACGAAAATATAACAAATTTCACAATAAAATAATCTAATTTTTAGTTTTTACGTACCTTCCTTTTCGAACCATGCCGTCGATTTCCCAGAGGTTAACAGTGAAAGAAGATCTAGAAGACTTGAAGCAGAATGCCAGCTCTTCTCTCGCCTTATCTAAATCCCCTGCAATTCCTCTCCTCTGCAATCCTTGTGCAATCTTATATCTCCCCTTGTGGAAATGCTTTAATTCTCCCTCTACACAGCTTCTCAGCGCAGATAAACAGTCCTCATAAAGCAGTTGCCATGCCTTTTCCAATAAATCAGGCTCGAAACTTTCTCTCTCATCTTTACTTTCTCTCTCCTCATTCGAGTCTGAACAGATTAAATCATCTGATTTCCAACCAAACATAGTTAAGATAGTTTCCTTTGTCGACTCACTGAACGCATAACTTGCAACTATCTGTACAAACAATCAAAAAGTTATAATCCTATAAAGCAAATATAATCATAAGAATAAACACCACACCTTGATAATATCAATATTTTTTCCTCGAGTATAAAGTAACTTGACCCGTGAGGCATGAAGTCTATAAAACGGGTCAACCGCAGTACGATTCAACTCTATCGCTTGTGTATAGTACAAAAATGCTTTAGCAGGAGAGTGCCCTAATTTCTCACAAAGCTTCCCGAGATAAAATGCATGGAGCCACTCTGGCCTGTATTTCAAAATTCATCAAATAAACAATATTTTAAAAATACAAAATAATATATAGGGAGATATAGTACTTGAGAGAAAAGGCCTTTTCGAAATGCTTCATGGAGCAATGACAGAATTGGGTCCAGGTAGAGTCCTTGGAAGGAACCACACACCTCTGATCGTAAAAGGGCACTACGTTCTGTAGACTATCGTAATAAACCAGAGCCAATAATTCATTTATTTGGCTCTGTCAAAACAAACACACAAATTTAATGAAATATCCCCGTCAATATACTTCTATAATATAGTTGTTATACCTCGTCAGAGGGAGTATTGGCGAGAGCTAAACTAACTAATAAACAACGCCTACTACGCCTTCTCCCAGCTTGAACTCTTCCGTGTATAGTTTCGTTCTTACTCCAATCTTGAATGCTCATATGCTTTGCCCCGTCATTCAAAAGCAAATCCACTTCCTACCAATATTCAAAACCCTTTTAATAAAATCATTTATTTTTAAGATAATAAAAATAATAGATATATACCTCGTCGTAAATATAGGCGAGTTTTTGCCAGCTCTCGAAGCGAAGAGGATTGTACAGCAAATCATATTTGAAGAGATTTGCATTGTGTTCCACAAATTCTTCGCCTTCTTTTTTTAGTACAAATCCTGCGTATTTATCTGTAGCGCTCGTTTCCTCAGCTTGAGCTACGTAGTAATAAATGTTACTATACACCTCTAAATACGGCTCAGAACTGCATTTAAACAAAAACACACACTTGGTAATATTCTCACAAAAAATAAATTGAAAAAAAGAAGATCTACAGTTTTTTTAGTGAATCGGGGCCCGGTTCGTCAGGAAAAAGTAAGTTGATGATTTCATCTTTGTTTCTTTTGGATTCGTATATTTCGAGGAGATTATTTTCGCAAGAATCAGATCCATCTAAGAACTTATCGATAGGAGTGTTGACCAATACTTCGTTTGGGGGCTTCGGAAAGAGTTTGTGTATCGCTCTTAACACTCTTCTCAATTTCACCAAACCAGATCTCTGAAATTCAAAAAAATTATCAAAACGTTCAAAATTGAATTATTTATTTTTTATTTTTATTTTTGGTGCTTACAGAGAGGGCTTTTGCATAAGGGAGAATATATTGGAACACATCGGCACATTGCTCTTTGGTTTGATAATCTCCGCGATTAGTATTTTTATGTATCGCTAAATCCTCTTCACTCATCGAATCTGGGTTTATATTAAGCCCATATAGACAAAAGAAATTCTGGTCCAATGCACCGTCTATACTCGCTTCTATTTCCTCCATTTCTATAGCCATTAAAAAAATAATTAAGTTTTAACGTACCTTTTTTTTTTTGGAATTATCGTACCATTTTCTTTGGAATCCTCTTCATTGGCAAGTTCATCTTCCTCGGTCCCGTTTGTATCTGCAATTAAAACACGTCATAAAATCGAAATTATGTTATGATTAACCTTGAATATAATCTATAAACAAGAATATTTTTATTAATAAAATATACTTTGAAGAGATTTTAATTTCACATCTAGAGCCAAGAGATGTTTGATTGTGAATTTCAAAAATATCCCTTCTTCCCCTTTATGGTCTTTGCCAGCACAACATAGACCATGTTCGGCCAATAAATCGTGCATCGCCACTATCAACTCGACCTGTTAAAATTAAGAGATTCTTCATATAGACAAAATTAAAACAATAAAGGAAAATATAATAACATTACTTGTGCTTTGATTGGGATTGTGGGGTCCACGTGCTGAATTTTACAGAATAAAATAGCCGCGTCTACGAAGCATTTACTCTCGATTGAATCAGACTTATTGTTACTATTATCTGATCTTGATTTTCTTATAATTATAAGCTTAACACAACTCCGCAAAATATTAAGGAGTAGAGACTGTATATCAGATAATATGCAAATTAGAGAACTGGACGCCTCCATTCCATCCTGCAACCATCAAGAGACCATTAATTATTAAGTAAGAAAATTCAAGAATTTCAAAAACAAGTACTTACAGATGAATTGTTTTGATCAATGAATGATTTAACTCGAGTTAAATTTCCAGAAATATCTTTAACAACTCCAATTACTCTCTCGACTCTATGATTCTTGACGATTTCGCCCGAATTCGAATCGTTCAAAACTTTATCGAAACCAGCCGCGACGGTTAACAACTGCAATTTTCTCTCGAAACATTTAAAATACAATTCCAAATTCAAATTCTCTTCCTTTTCACACGCCGAAATCAACAAATCCAACGCGGATATTTCCAAATATAAAACTCTGCGACTTTCTTTATAAACGTCTTTACTAGAGAACAACAAAGGGGGGATTAATTCCATGCATTCGTCGTGTAAAACCTTTTTAGTCGCTTCATTATCGTCCTTAATTAAAGATTCTAGCTTTATTGTGTTGATTTCTTGAATAATCCTCTTTTTAGTTAAAACCCTCACGTTCTTGCAATGAGGGAGAAAAATAGACCCAAATTCCTCGTCTTTTTTGGTTTCGCCGAGGAGAGAGATTGAAAAGGAAAATTCATCGTGAGCTTTTCCTTTAATACCAGAGGAGAGAGAAAGATTACCGCTTACGAAGAAGAATCGAGCCCAAAAAGGATTATAACCATCTTTTTTTTCTAAATCAACATCGTTATTATTTGGAGAATTTGTAGGAGTATCTTCAACAACCATATTATCAAGATTATAGCCAGATAATATTTTGTTAAGGACAGGATTTGACGGGATTTCTAAAGCGGCTAGTTCGATAACCTTACAAAGGTGATACGAACAATCAGAGAAGAATTCAGTTTTTTTCGCTCTGTTAATAGGAAGCGATCCAAAATCGAGATAAATCTCAGCCAGAAATAAACTGCAAAGTGGGGTCCGCTCTTGTCCCCATTGCCTAGTCAGCTTTTCAAGCTCCAAAATTTTGGGAAAATAATCCTTGAATGGAATTTCCAAATCTGCAAATTCTTCTAGCATTAAATGGCCGAAATGGAGAGGTCCAGTATTATTCGAATTTGCTTCGATGAATTGTTTCACATCATTAGATTCGAGTTCAGATGTGTAGGTCGATAGATCTGGATATTGAGGTTTGGAAATGGATAAAGAGTCGGTGTTTTTAGTGATGGGTTGCTTGAGAATGAACTGTTCGAGATTCTGGGAAATGGAATTCTGGACATCCTTTCCTCCAGAATCGGAATCATCTTTCCCGGATTTTCGGCTCCTGAGCCGCTCGAGCCGTGAGCTACGCCTTTCCTGAGATTGTGCTTCCTTTTCAGCATTCAAATCTCTCTCTTTTGAGTTTGAAATTTCCATTCTTATTTCCATGAAATCCAATTCGTTGGGTTTACTTGTAATTAATTGAATATTTACGCGATTATGAATATTAATTTCGCTTTTTTCATCATTTGGTTTAAAAAGGCTTATAATTGAGTCTAAAAGATCTGACCACGTGAGTCCCTTCAACTCTGCCACAATTTCCTGTAAATAAAATCAAATTATTAGACAATTACAAATCCAAAATATCATATATACCCTTCCAAAAATATCAGAGAAAATGTTGCCTGTTTAATCTTCTTTGTAGAGACATTAATATCATCATTAACCTCTTTCGAATCCTCGATTAATTTCCTTTTGAGATTCAAACTGGGATGATTTGGTTCGAGTTTATCAATACCACGTGGAAGTAATTTCCCAATTTCAATATTCTCTATAGTTTTCTTAACAACCAAAGCTCTAGAATGAGAAGGCCAATGTTTAAGTATTCTATTCGAGATACTCAAACAAGAATTCTCATCTCCTATAGCGATCAATACTTCTAGAAGCTTCTCCATACAATTCCCTAAATTGACAAACAAAAACATTAGGGTTTGTGCATCTCGTTAGTATAATTATTTTGAAAGGCTTACAGTTATTAGGGCTGCATTTGAGGCCTTGTTCGAAAGCCCATCGAGCCGTGGTTAACGAACCGGTTGAGCAAGAAAGGGTTCCGAGTCGGTTCCACACGACCGAGTCATTCGAGTCGAGTTCGACGGCTTGGAGATAACATTGCAGAGCTTTTTCGTAGTGTTCGGAACCTTGTTGGAAAAATACGCTCGCCAGATTCTTTAGCGACAAGAACCTGGTAAACGGTAAAATGTTAGATCAAGAAAATCAAGAATTGGAGTTTAGAGAGTTAGGGTTTTGGGAGGGGAGGGGCGAGGGACCTCAATTGGAGGAGATGGTGGTCGTTAATGGTGTTTTCGGAGTTGATATTTGCTATGATTGGGTCTTTTAAGACTTCTTCGAGTAATTCTCGAGCTTCTGTGTATTCTTTGAATTGTAATTTGAGAAGCCCTTCGTGATACTTCTGTGTAAGATAGAATTCCTGCAAAAAGAAGATGAATTTACTGTGATTTCAGAGCTCAAAATGCACTTAAAAATGGTTGTATTCTCTATTCTTCTCAATCAATGAGAAATATGATTAATTTCGAGGTAATAAGAACTGCATTACGGCTTAGGGTTTACAAAATACCAAAAAGAAAATCACACAGAGAGCAAGAGCTAAGAAGCGATTTTAGGATCAAACTACAGAAATCAACCAAAATTGAATTGAACAATAGAGAATAGAGAAGCGAGAACTGACCTGTGCTTCCTTGGTAGGCGCGAGCGGCTCCCATTGTTTGCTTGTATCGGCTTCGTTAATAGCGGCAATGGAGAACTGAGAAAACGCAGAAACAAATTAATTTCAGTTTCCAGAACACAGATCAAATCAGTTGCGGAGAAAGAGATCGCAAAACTCACCATGGCAACTAGAAGGAGATTCTCTCAGCTTCTCCTTCTCTATTCCGAGCGAGAGAGCGAGAGCGAGAGCGAGAAATGGAGGGAGAGACGGCTTTGGTTTCGGGTTCGACAATTGTAATTGTAATTGTAGTAATCCTAATCGTAATCGTAATCGTAATCGTAATTGTAATAAGGTTCGACAAATTAATTCATCATTTTTTAAGATTTATTCCTTATTCCTTATTTTAATTTTAATTAGTATATTTTTACAGTTTTATCTCTTCTCCTGTTCAGCCACGTCATCAAGAAGATATCATCCGTCCGATTCAGCTGTGATTTTCATAAGTGTATCAGAACCATTCATTTATTCCTGAACTTGGTGTACGCACACCGAGCTATGTTAATGAATTTTACATGGCTCGGACCACAATAAACCAAGTTTGTTCAATTTGTTTGGCGTAGCAACAAATATATATCCTTTTTCTCTCTGCTCTCTCCTGTCCACAAACATTCCGCCAGAACGAAAAACCCTAGCCGACGAGAGCAGTGCGATTTTTGAGCGGTTAAGACAATTTTTGGAGCGATTTCGTGATCCCGGCTTAGCGGCTCAACTGGATAAACCCTAGACAGCGCGGAAGAGCGAAAGAAATAAGCCCAGCCAGCAAAAGAGGTGCGATTTTCGAGCCCTAGCGGCGGACACGCAGCGGAAACGAAATTCTGCTGCCTGTGTGTTCGTTTTTTCTTCGTTCCATTTCCGCTTGGTAGAAAAACAGAAGTTTGCGACAACGATTTCACATCTGCTGAAGGTAATCCTTTTTCTGTTCAATTTTTTCACAGGGGCTGTTTGGCAAGCGGAATTAGTAGAGTGGAACCGAATTATAAGGTGGAGGAGAAAAAAGTTCTGGAATTAATAATTCCACAGTTTGTTTAGATGTCCGAATTATAAGATGCTGGAAAATCTAATTCTTTGTTTGGTTGAATAGATTTTCTGAAATTTCGATTTAGAAATATTAAAACACTGCTTGATTAAAATGGTTTAAGATGATTTATGATTAAATGGATGTAATATTAATTAAACTATGATTATAATAATTGAATCGTTTACAATCTTTTCTTAATACAACAATCATAATAATTGAATCGGTTACAGCTAAATATAATCAAATCTGCAATCGAATACAATCTTCAATTTGGACCAAGCACTCTAAATACAATCTTCATTTTGCAGTTAAATCAAATCAGATGCAATCTTCATTTTGCAATCAAATAAAATTTGCAATCAAATACAACTAAATACTGTCATAATAAAACAATTCATCCCCGCACCACTCACTAATTTCATGCACCTGAAAAAACTACATTCGGAAAAATGTGAAAAACAGAAAATTCAGAAACTAGTGTAAAAACAGAAAATTCAGGAAAAGACTATCACAGTAGAAAAAATGAAATTAAAAAAATCAGAAAAATAAAAAAACACAATAGTTTTAGAGCAACACATAAAGATTCTTTAATTCAAAGTCTAACTAATGAACTAGAAATAGCCTTGAATCCTTGAATCCTTGAATAATGAAGCTTCAGCATGCACAAATAAAATTGAACTCAATTAGTTATGAATGAAGCTTCAGCATGCACAAATGTCCTCAATTAATTCTTCGTTAAGAAGTTAATTTCTCGATTGCTTCTCAATTTATTTTTTGCAAAATCACAACAGCAAAGAGATCTCAACACAACAAAAAACCTTCTTCTCCATTTCAAGAATTGAGAAAGACAGAGATTTGCAAAAAGGTGGGAGAGACAAAGATTTGCAAAGTCATACCATGGGAGAGAAGAGAGAGACATTAGCTAACCATGAGAGAGGCGAGATAAGAGATATTAGCAAAGACTAAGTGAAAGGCGAGATAGTACTGAAAAAAGAGAGGCGAGAGAGAAGAAATAACTTTTCCCGGTTCTTGGCGCTCTAACTTTTCGGGGAGTTATATTTTGCTGGCAAAGAAGGGCAATACAAGATTCCGGCAAATGTTAATTCCTCTTATAATGTGTACCAAACAAAGAATCTATGTTTTACCGAATCTCAAAGTTATATTCCACTCCAAAATCCACTCCTCCAAACAGGCCCTTAACTTTGTTGTGTTGTGAGTTGGTTGCTTGATTCGTGTTCGATTCGTGCATGATTTTGTGCATTTTGCCGGTTGTTTTTGCATTTCCATACATATTTCGTTCCTAGGATTTTTTGGGAGTTGGTTTTTCTGTCTTTGTTGGCTGAATTAAAAGGAAAAAAAGATTTTTTGTACTCTTTTATATATTTTTTTTCTAATTATTTACTAAATCAGATTTATTTCCTGTCAATTTTTAGATTTACGGTGTGTATTTTCGCATGGTTTGCCTTCTATGACAAAGGAAGGTCAACAGATTTGCTTCGACATGATTACCGAGCTCGATTTCGCCATTTCTGGTATTATTTGATAAAAATTGCGAACTCACTATTCTCATTGTTAATTTTCCTGAAATTGTGGTTTTATTTGGGACCTAAACAGTTAAATTATTTTCGATTAAAAAAAAAATCAATTAATTTAAATGTGTGTCCTCAGAATTAGAGAAACGGAGGTAAACATTTAATATTGATTTGATTATTTAATTTACATTCACTAATTATAATATGTGCAATTTATACTTTCTGTCCAGTTAATAGCGGAATTTTGGAAAGCGGATGGTTTATGAGAAGTTCAACATGCATGTATACGTCCTTGCCAATCATAGTGATGCTCGCGTAATCAGTTTGGATGCTGTTTTTTGGGTAAGTTAGTCAATACTTCGGTTCTTTTGGGTTGATCTGAAAAATGTATGCAATTGGATGCTGGTTCGCTTGATCTCAATTCATGACTCAAATTGCCTAATTGTCAAGTCCGAGACCGATTTCATCCTCCTCCAGTAAATCAAAGTGAAATGGTCCATTACAACTGTAATTTGCATATTGATCCCTACATTGCTCGCGATTCACATATGTGTGTCCCAGCTTACATACTGTCTCTTCCTCCATAACATGTATGTCCCTCTGAAACGTTTGCAATATCATGTAAGCCCTTCCTCCTTATTTGTGCTTTGATTTTGCTCTGCCTCAACATTATGATATTTCTCGCATATCTCGCGTGTCTTTACAGGCACTGATTAATGGTTCATGGCAACACGGGTGTTCGATTCAAGGCGTCTATCTTCCAATTATGCTTGAAAAGGTAAATTTACTTAAATAACCCTTATAATTTTTATAGTTATTTTTAGTAGTTTTGTACTTTTAGTGTTTCTTAAGAGGTTTTGTCGAACGATGAGGATTTTGGCAAACATGCTTATTCGTCTGCTATATTTTTATAATATTTTTGATACAATTTCATGAAACATTTTTTTTCAAATGTTTACATTAGTTTATGTGTTTCAGGTTGTGCTGCACAAAATTTGTTGCAAAAGCTTGGGGAAAGAAACAGAACGGGTGCAGTGCAGTTCACGTCGGTGGCAATTCACTCAGGTAAAAAAATGTATATTTTTAGGGTTTCATCAAAATATAGGGTTATTAATGAAATTTAAAATTATCACAATTCCTTGGTGGCGGCAATGGAGGTCTTCGAAGCAATAATATCGTGCTGTTATATGCATGTGATGATACTGCCTGAACAATTATAAGAGTTGGTATTAACTAACGACTCGAATTAGGAAACAAAGTACGACTCGAAGCATGACTCAAACAAGTTGCCTCTTCTTCTTCGGTATACTTTTATACCATTTTTATGCAATTTTGATGACTAAACATCTCTATTTGTTGATACCATTTTATGATTTGATTCACTCCGATTTGTATTTCATGATGGTATTATTTGAACATAGCAATAACGAACTGGTTCTTTTTTTATTTTTATGACGAACAATGCCTTAGTAGTTCTCTGTTTGTATGCCTTAGTAGTTTTTACTTTTATGTCATGAATAATTTTTGTCGCAAAACTAAATTTATCTACTTACTCTCTCTTGCCAACCTGCTCACCCATTTAGGGCATGTTTGTTTTGCAGTAACTCAGTCAGATTGTAAGTCGAACTACTGCATTAATCTATTTTTTGTTGTTTGGTTTGATGTAATTTGCCAAACTACTGTAAGTCGACTTACATTGTCTCTCTCTTTTCCTGCAACTCAACCTCCCCTCAAATTTACATGAAGTGGAGATACATCACAACATAACCTCTCCTTAAATAGGGATTATATTTTCATTATGTTAATTTAAAAAATCAATCAAGCACAATAATCTGAATAAATAAATAAACACTGCCCACAATAATCTAAATAAATAAACACAAATCTACGTCAAGAAATTATTACATTTAAATATAAGTATAAATTATATTTTCATTGTGTTAATATAAGAATATAATTAATCACCATAATCTCAAAATAACTAAAATTATTTTAAATATTGATTTTATATATTATTTTAAAATATTTCTAATTATTTTGTCATTTTCTTAATATTTATAAATATGAATTATATTTTAAATATTTGCGTTTTCTAATAATTAGTAATGAACTGTAACGCTAGACTCATTACCAATTCAAAGAAACACGGAAATATTTTAAAATATAATTAATATTTGCAAAAATTATAAATATTGAGAAATATTATAAATTATTTTAAAACATTACTAGTATTTCAGAATATTAAAACATGACGTATACAAAATTAATATTTATATATTTCATTTAAATTATTGTGTTTGATTAATTTTTTAGTAATCAAATGAAAATATGATCCATACTTATACTTGAACATAATAATTGTTATGTCAAAATTATTTTCTTTGAAAAATATGATTATTCTCGATATAAAATACTTATAATTTTAATTTATTAAGATCTGATAAAAAAAATTACGATTTTTATTTTGATGTTTTTTTTTTCAAATAATATAGATTTTAGATATACATATACATGGATGCAATATGGGTATATATATAGATGCAATATGGGTTAATATATCAAGGAAAAAACCAATTTCTACATGTCTGAGGGTCATATCTCAAATTTTCAAACTTTTTGGTCTATTGTAGTAAATCTGAAACATATTGTGTCTTCTTATAAAATTTTGCCCAAATTTATTTGCAAATTTTAGTAGATATAAATCTTGAAATTTATAATTCAATTACATCAACCCAAACATAAAAACTATAAATCCAGTAGTTTCACTTTCGTGAATCCAAACATTTAAATTTGAAGTGCATTTCCGGGAAGTCGACTTGCGAAAAGTTAATTTACTTCAGGTAATTTCTAACACGGTCATCCAAACATGCCCTTAATATGTTCTCAAAACATCTATGATTTTCACAAAACAAGCCCACAATGCTAACCATTCATGAACGGCAAATACTGTATCACACGCTAATGGAGCACTATCTAAGAATTACGACACACAAAAATGTTAAGTTTTAAACTACCCCGCGCAATGGCGCGGGTGTAGAGCTAGTATATAAGAAATTTTATTTTGCCCCACAATTTCTCACCACGTTCCTATATATCCTGATTAACACACATAATTAACATACAGACTAATAAGAGGCAAACAATTAACAATTAGTTCATATATATATATATATATATATATATATATATATATATATATATATTAGTTAATTGTTAATTATGTATTTTTTTTAATTACCATAAGTGTGTTAATTAGAATATAAAAGATATGATATTGTAATTATTCCAACCATTGTATTACCAAGAATGTATGAAAGTTTGAATATACCACCAACACCATGATTCGAGCCTGGGTTGGGACCGGGAAAAATCAAAGTAGATATGTAATAGGTGTCGGTGTCTACGATTTTTTTTTTTTAATATATCGGAAAAAAATTCAAAACCACTAACTTTTCTAAATATTATAAAAAAAAAAAAACTCACTTCTTAGATGTCATTCCTACAAATGGATGTTTATATAAGAGTGTCAATGTGACGAATATTGTCCGAACTGATCTGAATCGTATTACAAAAAATCCGGATATGTATGGCTTCGAATCATAATCATATTTGCTCTTACGAGTTTGGATCCGAATCTAAGAGTTCAATTTTTAGCGTATCAATATTATTCGGATGCGAATAAAAATTGTAAATGATTACTCGTTTTGCTGAAATCGTGATATCATTCCTCTGTAAAACGAGTATCCGATATGAATAAGCAATAACTCTATTTCAATTCATAATAATACCCAACACGTAATAACTTTATTTTAATTAATAATAATATTCGGTAAACAATAACTTTACTTCATTTTTCGGTAACACGCCTACGTATTATTAGTTTTTCTTTTTTCAAGTTTATTTTCTTCTACATCTCACTATTATATTGTATTTTTTACTAGTTGTGACTAAAAATATTTTATGTTGATATGAATATATGTATTAACATGCTTAAAATAATTATAAAATGTATACTTAAAATAAAATACTCCACAACTAAAATTATCAAATGTATTTAGTTAAAAATTGAAAAATGATAGATGTCCCGAATCAATTCACAAATCAAATCTCGAAATTAAATTTTACATATAAAAATATAATCAATAACTGTGGGACCCACTTCTAATTTATACATAAAAATCCCATTCGGAATTTGTTCGGTGGATTTCTTATGTGTGGGAGTAGCATTTCTGAAAAATTAGTCCATCAGTATTTCAGGCCCAAAAATACACAAAACTCACAATCTGAACTTTATAATTAGGAATTTTGGATAAGCCTCCGAATATCCCTGGGCGTTCCAAACTCCCCATCTACAACTACTAGATAAATTTGGCGTACCATAAACCATGGGAATATAAAACACGTGGCTTGTTATTAATGGATAATAATATCCTCTTTATATAGAACATGTTCATTTTGTAATTTACGACTCGAAGGGTAAAATTGTAAAATACCCTGAAAAAATGTTTTATTAATATTTGACCACTCCCCGTTCCATTTTTCTCTTCTAGCTTGTTTCCCAATTCATCGTCTCGCTGCATCGTCTAGGGTTTCTCTCAAGCGCAAACACTCTCTCGATCGCCGCCATGCCTCGCCGTAGCTCAGGTACACTTCCTCTCTCCGATCTGAATCTATGTCAATCGATTTCCGATTCTGTATACTCGCGTCAATCCAATCCATTGTTATCGTGTTTCGCAAGCATTTATTTTCGTAATCTCTCTGATCTTCATTGTTTATTTATTTCTCAGGAAGATCCGCTCCTCGCCCTGCACCACGTGCAGCACCACGCCCTGTACCAGGTACTTCATATATATTTACATTACTTGTTTTTTGTTTGAACAAGACGTATGAAATTTCCAGATTTAAAATAATCAGCTTGTACTCGTTTTGAAATCTGTGATTCGATTTTCTGTAGTGCGCCAAAGCCCTCCTCCTGCTCAAGTTCCTGCTCAGGGCGGTGGATCCCTTCTCGGAGGAATTGGATCAACAATTGCTCAAGGTGAGTTTATTTGACTAAACTTCTATATTTTCATCTTATGAGACTCTTCATCCTTACATGAAATTGTTGATTATTTCTGAATTTAGGTATGGCTTTTGGAACTGGAAGTGCAATGGCACACAGAGCCGTCGATGCTGTTGTGGGCCCACGCACCGTTCAACACGAGAATGTACCTTCCGAAGCCCCTGCTTCAGGAGCACCCGCAATGAACAATTCCATGGGAAACGATTCATGTGGAATCCACTCCAAAGCCTTCCAAGACGTACATGTCTTTTTAATTTATTTTATATTTTTATAATACATGTTTTATTTTTAGTGAAATTGAAATGTTTATTTTATGTGTTCGATTGCAGTGTGTCAACAATTTTGGGAGCGATATTAGCAGGTGCCAGTTTTATTTGGACATGCTGACTGAATGTCGCCGTGGATCTGGCGCCTCTACCTTGGCTTGAAGATTTTATGCTTTGTTCTGTTTTTTGCCTATCATTTTGTAATAAGTATATTACCGTAATGTCACCATTGGCTCTAAACCCTTGATAAACCCTATTGAATTTGTTGCGTTTTCTAATGGAAATTTTATGAACCATTCATATTTTTATTGTTTGTAAAAAAAATTTCCTGCTATGAGTGATGTTCATGTTATATTACGGGTATTCTAATAATGTTTTCATTATTGTTATAAAAAAAATAATTTCAAATTTGACGAGGCATGTACAAGCAAATTCGACAAGTTTGGCCTGTTCAAGAGACTAAAAAGTTCATTTTCTTTTCGTGACCCTACAATATCCAAATTGCATCCAAAAACTTATATTATTAATAAAAAAGAGTCCATGACAACTTAAATATTTCACTATCAAATAATATATCTCAATTTTAGATATAGAAAATTGAATATTCTGCTTCTAGCGTAAATAATAATATCTTTTTAATTTGTTTGTATATGTATAAATATTTTTTTTATGTATTGAAAATCACAATTGTCAAAAGAATATGATTATCGTTAAAAAAATATTTTAGATATATGAAAATATTTTTCTTTGAAAAATATAAATTTCAGTAGAGAAAAGTAAATAGTTATCGGTATATTATTTTATGAATATAATATTTTAGCACTGATATATAGTATTTGGTAATTAAATATAGTAATTTTCTTGATATACTTTTTTCTTCAACAAAACAAGTTATTTTATCTATTGGACCAGCCCTGAAGTTACCTTTTACTATAATTCATACAACAGTTAATAACTCAAATCATATAAACATAAATTTGCAAAGAAGCACCCGAATTAACTAAAACAGGATTATATCAAAACATCTCAAATAACCGATACAACAAAATCACTACTCAAAAAATTCCATAACCCTAAACAAAATCAACCTACAACAAATGCATCCTGTCGACAAAAGAATTCCCCAACCACGCATTAAGACTCTCCCCGCACCCGACAAAACACCCGGAATTATTCCCGTTCACCACGAAGAACGGAAACCGAAACAAGCTCAACAAATTCTCCACCGATTGCCTCACCAAACTCTCCCCCGTCACCCTACTCCTCCTCCCCCACCCCGTCACAATATCCACCCTCTCGATCCCCGCCCCTCCCGAATCCCTCATCTTCCTCCGAAACCACGCCAACGTCCGCGACAACGCGATCACTGCCGTGCCTTCCGACATCAAATGCAAATTTATCAACCAATAATCGCTCCTCTTCTCTTTCACCGAATCCGGGTACACGTTTCTATCCGCCGCCACTTCCCAAACGAAACCCGCTTCTTCTTTCAACCCGGATCGGTGAAGGAAGTCTATTATTGCGTCCATCAACCCTCGCTTGCTCTCCCTATCTTCGCTATGCATCAAATCGAGAAAATACTCCGCGTGGCTTTTTACGTTCCGACCCCCCGGCTCGGCGTTCGGTAAATAAAATAAAAACGAATGGGCCGGGTGTTTCGTAATTTCCATGAGCCGGCAATATAGATTCTTCTGAGGGTAACACGTTTCGGTGCACGAACTTAAAAGTAAGGTGTAAGTTTGCAAAGAAGGGACGAGACCGATATTAATCATGTTTTGCAGAACGAAATACGCGTCGTTGAATCTCTTCGCTCGCAAAAACGCGCTTAGTAAAGAATTACACGTCGGTACGTTGGGTCTCAAACCGGCTTTTAACATGGACTGGTACCAGGATTTGGCTTTGTCTACGTTACCGGCTTTTCCCCATAAATCTACTAACAGTCCGTATACCGGTTCGTCAGGTACCCAATCGAGTTGCATTTCGGTAAAAACTTTTTCGGTCTCTTCTAAATGACCGCACTGAGCTAAAACCTCGATGACGATACTGTACGTTATTTTATCGGGCTTAAACCCTGCGTTTTGCATGTCTTTGTATAACTTAACCACGCTCGTGTAGTTCCTCGCCTTTGCTTGTAACGCGATCATCGTGTTATACGTCACCAAATTCGGTACGCAACCATTTTCAACCATTTCGTTGAACAGCCTGTAAGAAGCCGCCAAGTGTCCTGCTTTGCCGAGACAATTCACCATCACGCTGTACGTGAACGTGTCGACTTGGAGACCCGTTTTTTGCATTTTTTCGTATAAACCCATTGCGGTGTCTAAAAACCCTGCTTTTGCGTGAATATCGATTAGAGTGCAGTAAGTCACTCTGTCAGGCTCGATTCCGACTCGTTTCATGTCGTCGAAAATTCTCACTGCTTCTTGAATGTAATTCGCTTTGCCGTAAGCGTGGATTAATCGGTTGTAAGTAACCACGGATGGTTGACACCTGTCATTAACCATTTCTTCTAGAAGCTTCCTCATTGGGCCTAATTGTTTCGCTTGACCTAATATACCAATCATCGTTGTGTATGTGTGACAATCGTGTTTAAATCCACGTTGGTTTTTTAACCAATTGAAAAAGCCAAGAGCCATTGAAGGATCGCGATTGAGGAGTTTGAGTACTTGGTTGGCTTGAAAAGGGTCCAATTTGGATTGTAACGAATCAAGTGCCAGCTCAGCAAGTGGGCCCCACTTGAGTTGTTGGAGAGTGTGGAAGTATTGTTCGACTGTGCGGACCGAGTCCATGGACCGAATGTTCGGCACGTATCGTCCTTTCGTGTTTTTGGAGTTTTTTATATAGGGTATTTTTTGAACTGGAGGGGTGCGGGAGGTGAAGCCACTGGAGGGGATATTTGGTCTGGGTTGAAAATTTGAATTATGATGATTTTCTTGTGATTTTGGTGGGGGGTTAGTAGGTGATGATTTTGTTTTCGCAAAGTTTTGATCGGGTTTAGGGTTTTTGATATTGGTATTTGGGGATGAATTAGAATGGTTTTTGGGTATGTTTGGTTTGTTATTGGTTGCTTTGGTACTCGAAGAGGATTTATTATTGTTATAAGAGTAATTAATAGGAGAAGAATTGACCGTACCGGTCGCTTGTGGTACCTGTACCGGTACGGTTGGGACGGTATATTGAACTGGATCTGGAGTTCTAGAACCAAGTATTTCAGAGAATACACCCGTAGCCGGTACAGATGGTTTGATATAATACTTAGCGGTACTATTTTTATTATTTCCCCCATTATTAACTTTATTTACATGTTGAGGCTCAGATGGAGAAGCGGTACGGTGAGAAGAATAGGTATTCGAGGGTTTCTTATTCGACGAATTCGAAGTCAAATTTGAGGCTTTTGGATCAATATAATTAGATTGAGATTGAGAATCTCGCTTTGAGATACAAGAATCATCGTCAGAGCATGTGGACGAAGCTCCATCTGCAGTGGTGCGCGTACCAGTTAAGTAGAAGGTTCTGGCACACTGGGTTAGTGAGGTGAGTTGCTTCGCCCTTATCATTGTAAGCTGCATAAATATCAAATATCAGATAATTTTGTTTTCCATTCTGATGATAAATCTCGATTGAACACAAATTAAACAAAAATCGAAACTATATCACTTTAAAATTTGAGTGTTTAGCTCTATTCATGCTATTTTCAGTAACAGGACATACTGTAATTGCTAATTTCAAGTTTCCAGCCCCAAAAAATGAAGCCCTACTCATTGTAAATTTGTTTCAACAACAAGAATAAACAAATTTCAGACTTATTCCAGGTACTCACAGAAAATTCAAACTAAAATCCAGCTCTATCCATGCAAATTTGAACCCAAAAAGAACTCCAAAGCTTTATCTATGTTTTCAAAAGAGACAAAGAAATTTAAGAGTACCGGTGAACTGAAGAGAGAGTGTAGAGCTCACGACCAAGCCAGGCTAGCCAGCGGCGCCGATCTATGAGGAGACAAAGAGAGAGAGAGAGGGAGAGAGGCGTTTGTGTATATCAGACCGCGTATTTCTTTCCAATGGCGACTTTTCGCTATGACTAAAATATCTCCAGTGACAATTCACAGAACCACAATCCTCGTACTTATTTTATAGTTAAATTGTCTCTCCGGTTTAATTAAATCTGGAGAGGAGATGAATGCATTAGGGCGACTAAAGAATCACATGGAGAATCTAAAATAGGGAACGTTGCCTTGTTCCTCAAGCTTATGAGATTAGTTGTGTCATAATTTCTCTTTGCTTTTGTGTTTATTTGAGGAGAATAGTGTTAATTGTTAGGTATATATTTAGTTACAGAGACTTCTGCCACAGAGTATTTGTATGATGATATTATGTGTTGGACAACACCTGATCGTGTGGAGTTTACGGTGTAGATATGTGTGTGGCTGAATTTTATGCCACGTTTCAAAGATATTTTGATGATTTTAATTTAAATTTGATTTTGGCCCAATCAAATACAATATACACAAATATACTCATAATGATTATGGTCCAATCCAATACTTCCAAGTTCCAACATTGTATTTTGATTTAATTAATTATTTACTTTTTGCAAGATCACACGAGTATAGAACCTGTTCTTCTCGGAGGGTAAACTTCTCGAGTCAATTTGAATCAAATAGTTACTCAAATTATTCATAAATTACTTTATAGTTTATATTAAAAAAACAAATTTTCATAATCAAACAAAGAGTGATATTTTGAGGGTCAAGTTCAAGTACAATCAGTATTAAACTCCTCGGTATTCATTCGCAATTGATTCTCGGATCTATCCAACGGTTAAAACCGCCAAGATGGCGAATAATATCGAACAATATTTTACTGCCCCTATTGCCGTTTTCACCCTTCTAAAAATTTCTGACAAAATTGCAGAACCGATAAAAAACAAGAAGTACTTATTATTTACGATCGACGTATTACTTGCTTTCCATATCGCTGACAAAACCAGCAAAGCGAAGAACAAGACCATATCAGAATAAAAGCGTTTAGGGGTTAGATTGTAATCATGATTTCGATGTTTCGGGGAAGGCTGATAATTTTTTTTCTTAAATGCCTTGAACCATATAACTCATCATGTAAAGATTGGTGGTAGAGGCATAATCAAGACACAATTTTTTTTTAAATGAATGCAAAAAATGGCAAAGACCGTCGCGCCGTCGTGGTGAAATGCACGATGAAGTAAACCTCAAAAGATTGTAAAGGAGGGCCGGTCCTTGCATAAGGTTTATGTAGTCTGGACTTTGATTCTTACTTTTGTTTTTCCAAAATACAATGAAATTATGAAAAAAAATTGATCTGTCGAAATTTGAACCTTGAATATATAGGAAAAAAAACAAGAATCTTAACCAACAAATCACACAATGACATGTGAAATGTTAGTTTTTCTTAATAATTAATTTAAGAAGTGTCTTTTAAAAATTGACTTCGGGTCCTAAAAATGTTTGGATCGGCCTTGGTTAGGAGAAGGACTAAATACTTGACTATTCGCATATTTTCCCCGAGGAGTCGTGAAGACATATGCCGTTAAATAAAGAACGGTTGAGAGAATAGTTACAACATAATAAGATCCAACAAGGTATTCGTTTCTAAGGGAATTATCATTATCATTTCGAAAGTATAATGCGGTCGTTGCGAGGAAGGATACGAAGAGAGCTCGGTACGAAAATGCAACAACACATCTCATTGCCATCACCTGTCGAAATGTGCAATTGAAATCAATAAAAAAACAAGCTTATTTTTTAGTAGAAATTAAGGAACAGCAAGGATGTTTAAATGGAACAACAAGTTACATACGCAATTTAGGGGTTTGATATGGTGTTGCCCCCCAATCTCACTTAAACACTCTTGATGCGTCAATCGAGGGTGTTTAAATGGATTGATTAGATTTCTTAATTGAATCAATCAACCCTTAATTGAATCAATCAATTTAACCATTAATTTATGATCTAATCAATCCATTTAAGGGACTGTTTGGATTGAAGTAGATAGGGCAGTTAGTAGTTGTAATTACTGCAATAGCTCAATTCTCAATGTTTGGTATGATGTAATTGGTAACGTAATTGTAATTGCTATTTTCTTAGAGTTCCTTATTGCAGCAATTGTGTCCCTCATCAAAACAACATGGTTTGGAAAGACAGAAGATAGAAAATTTGGCGGGAATTCTAAAACCGTCTTGGTTCCCTCTTCATCTTGCATTTTTATAGAACAAACCATGAAACCAATACAAACATAATTCCAGAATTAATAAATCATTAAATGTATGATATAAAATAAGGCATTCACGTACACATGTCATGTGTGGGGCACATAATTTGATGAAAGATACAAAAGAAAAATACCTGGTCCCTGCCATGAGTGATGTATGTTTTTAGTATTATGTTAATTATCTTCATTACTTTAATAGCTAGTTTAATCAACGATTAATTTAATGATATTCTTCCTCAAATTAAAGCAGCAAAAAGGTTAATTAGTTTCAATTATTTCAAATCTATTTGAGATCTTTTGTTTCTAAATATTAAAGAGAGATACCAGTTATTATCGGCAGTAATTCAAGGGCTTGGAAAATTCGAGTTGCATAATATGCTTTATTATTGAATTTGAACGTTTAATATGTATTGAATTTTTTTTCAGTGAATATTATTCAAATGTCGAGAAGAAGGCAAACTTGATTTTAAGTGCCCAAATATATGAGAAATTGGGAACTGATATGAAATTTGATCATGAAAGATGATGCTTGATCGATATTAGAACATATGAGCGATTGGGAAATGAAAGATGATGTTTGATTGATATGGTAACAGAGATTTTTTAATATTTTTATATTCCTTGTATTTATTTGACTTTCAACTTATGAGACTTGTAATTGACTATGAATTCTAATTGATTTTTTGTAACTCGAATTTGTTGGGTTATGCTTCTATCCAAATCACGATTATATAGTTCTCATTTCCTTCAATCCAAAACATTGGAATTCTTATTGCCTTTCCTTCCCATCCAAACATTGTAACTTTTACTGCGGTTGTAACAACTTCTTGCATCCAAACATAAAAAGTCAGATGCAACTCCAAGAATCATGACTGCTGCAGCTCCAAAGTCTCAAGGAATTTTTAAAACATCTATCCAAACAGCCCCTAAATACTTTCGATTGACGCATCAAGAATGTTTAAGTGAAATTGGGGACATGTTACAATATTTTTGTGTCTTTTTGACATAACCATGGTTACTCTTCAACTCGTGTGAATCTTATTTTTGTCGATGAAGCAAATATGATTTCTCTCGAGAAAAGGGTCGAAACTATTCAATAGATGAGAAGCTTTTTGCCGATGCGTATCTGACTATCTATTGGCATCGTTGCTTTTTTTAGACATTCCGTTTCTTCCCCTATGGATATTTCTTAGCTAGCATTATTTTTTTCGATTGATATTCGTCGTCATTATGCCCTTTATAGACATTCTGATATTTTTTGAAAAAAGATACGACCCCCTAACTGTTTTAATATCCGAGGTTTTAGTGGACATGTGGTGAGCAATTTTTTTTCTTTTCTGAATTATATATGAATGTGAATTTATCAAATACGAAAAATTACCTACAAAAAAATTCTAATATGAAAATGCTAATTCAATTATTTCGGTATGTATTTCATTCAAACATAAAACAAACATTGCACATTCCAACAATTGAAAAATGCAAAACCTCAACTACTCCTAATTGATATAATTTATTAAAGGAAAAGAAATCATATTTAACTTGGATAACTAAAAGAAATTTATTCAATTCGGAGAACCAAATAATATTACACAATCTTAACAATAAGTAAACATATTTAACTTCTTATCCAAGTATATTATCATTACAGAATATCAATAATAATAAATAACACAATTATCTTATAAAAAAACAAATATTATTACAAAATCTCAGAAACAAATAACCATGAATTCAATAAACAACACAACAACACATCTTACAATAAACTCAAAAAAAAAATACAAAATGAAAGCAATAACTTACAAAAATACCCTAACAAAAGTTCGTATTTGCACCCTTCTCCCTCGCTAACCACTTCTAAAAACAAATCCTACCAAGTAAAGAAATTCGGTCCCGCCCTAGATATCAATTCCTTCCCCGCATCCTTCCCCATCTCCACCATCTCGTTATACGCATAAGGCCCCTTTCTCGACGTCTCCAAAACTACACCCAAAAAACAAACCATTTTTATTTTTTACTTAAATAATACCCCAAAAAAATAAAATAAACATTACCTCGAGTGCCATCTGGCGAAGCGACCAATCCTCTAAACAAACAATTTCCTTCGCTATCTCTACACGCGTACCCTGCAATTGGCGTCCTACAGGACCCGTCCAGTGTTTCCAAAAACGCCCTTTCACACGCAACCGCTAATCTCGTCTCTTCGTGGTTCAACGATGCTAAATAACTCTCCTATCGATAATTAATTACAAAATTAATCAATCGATCGATCAATTAATTAATTAAATTTTACTTGGTACCATTTTATCGTCATTGGTTCTGCACGCAATTCCAATTGCGCCTTGTGCAATTGCAGGGAGCATCTCCTCGATGGGGAGAATATCCGTGACTGTATCGACCATGTTTAGTCTCTTCAAACCGGCCAAAGCCAATAGAGTCGCTTGAACTTCTCCTTCGTTAAGCTTCTTCAATCTCGTTTGTACGTTTCCTCTGAAATTCACCACCTACAATTCCCCCAAAAATCCAAAATTAAAAAACACTTGCATTAAAAAAATTAAAATATATAAAAAAAGGGGGCTTACTTTGAGAGAAGGGAATTTATATAAAATTTGAGATTGGCGTCTAAGAGAAGCGCTGCCCACGACGCTGCCAGCTGGCAATTCGCCTAAATTCTTGGCGGTCAGACTAATGAATGCGTCTCTGACGTCCTCTCTGAGCATATTACAGGGTAGAATGGTTCCTTCAGGTATGTAAGTGGGCACGTCTTTCATAGAATGCACCGCAATGTCGATTCGAGACTCCAGTAAGGCTTCGTCGATCTCTTTTGTGAAAAGGCCCTTGCCTCCTATGTCTGCGAGGGGCTGATTTAGAATTTTGTCTCCGGTTGTTTTGATTATGATTATCTCGATTGCGCCTTCTTCGCTTAGTTCTGAGTGCGCGGCTTTGAGTTTCTCGCAAGTTTCATAGGCTTGTGCTAATGCTAATGGACTGCCCTATACCAAGAAAATCGTGTATTAAATTTGGTATAAGATTGTGATTGAATTTAATCTGAATCGGTTCGAAAAGTCACGCTAATAGTACTAAGATAACTAATAACATTGTTGTTTTTTATTCGAATGAAATGTACCAAATTGAGATAAGTTTGTATGTCTGGAGAGAAATCTTTAAATATCAATAGAACCAATTTGGTCAAAATGACTTAGTATGAGACTAAATCGACGAAATTAGGCACCAAAAAAAGGCTTTGACCGGGGGAAAGGTAACAGTTTCGAACAAGAAAGACAAAACTTGAGATAAACCAACAAAAGAATAATCGAATTGAGGAAGAACGAACCTGCCTCGTGTACCGATTCTGATAAGAGAGACTTTGGCTTGAGTCTCCTGCTCAATTGCAATAGCAGCCTTGACACTGAAACGAGCCCTTTTACTTCTTTTTCCAGATAAACTCGGATGAATGTTGGGCGGAGCAAAGAGAGATCTCATTGAAATAGCTCCAGCCATTGTAGACGAAGAGATAAGAGAAGGAAATCGAGAAGGAATGGAGCAGTGGGGGGGTCCGAGAGAGAGAGAGAGAGAGAGAGAGAGTTTTGAAGCTTATTTGGAGAAGATAATGTCAGTGGATTGGCCAATCAGGCCTTTTCAGTGCTCAGCTGTAAGGGTGGACGTTCGGTTAAACCGAAATAAGAATAAATCGAATTAAACCGAATCGGATTAGATTCAAGCCGAATCGAATAAAATTTGAACCGCTTTAAAATCGAACCGAATAAATCGAATTTCTTATTCGGTTTATTTGGTTGAATCGAATTAGAAGTTTTATAATGTTAAAATTCAAAT
This sequence comes from Luzula sylvatica, assembly GCA_946800325.1. Taxonomy (NCBI): domain Eukaryota; kingdom Viridiplantae; phylum Streptophyta; class Magnoliopsida; order Poales; family Juncaceae; genus Luzula; species Luzula sylvatica. Next base: position 33,625,942 of record OX326957.1, on the reverse strand, counting down.
GTTATTTAGAAAAAAAAAATATAAAAACAAATCTTATAAAATATACTTACGTTATTTCTAATTTTACAATATTTAATTTTAATTTTTTTAAATGAATATAATAGAAAAAGTAAAAAATAGTGTTAATTCGGTCGGTTCGGTTTAATCGGTTTTGAAAATACGAAAACCGAACCGAACCGAATAAACCGAACAATATCAATTTTTGAACCGAACCGAACCAAATAAACCGAAAAACCGAACCGATTAAACCAAATTCGATCGGTTCGGTTCGGTTCCCAAATAAACCAAACCATTTGCCCACCCCTACTCAGCTGCTATTGGGCCGGATTTTTGAAGAGTTTTAATCTGGATCCGATTAGATGGTAATTGGATTTCGGATCTAGATCTAGTGGGGTGAATAAATCCATTAGGCCAGGAATTTATCTTTTCTTCTTTTTCAATTAATTTTGGAGAATTCTACTGTGCCTCTTCATTTCTCCATGGTTTCATAATGTCATCATCATGTCATTATAAAATCATTTTGGGTGAAATGTGTTTCCAATTTGAACCCCAACACTTCTCCCAATTAATAATGACTCTAATTAATTTCTAATTAATTATATTATAATTAAACTAATTAATGATGTAATTAATTAAATTTCAATTAAAATTATTAAATTTTGGATACAAGATTAATTGGAGAGAAGTTTGGATGCAAAATGGGGATACTTTTCATCCAACTTTAATTGATGATGACATCAAAAAAAAGTTGGGTGAATTTGGGGGGCATATCATAATTTTCCTTAATTTTATTGAGATCAAAAGAAGGAACGAAACAAATTTTAGTTATGTATAATTGGTTTCTGTTTTTTCTCCATTTTGCTTTATTTTAGGGTTTGTTTGGATGTTCAAGAAATTACGAGTCTGGGTTAAGTTTGGAAAAATATACCCAAATATTATTATGATAATTTTGGATGATATTTTAGTAATTTTAAAGATAAATTTTGGTTAGAAATTCTAGTAAATTTGTATATAAATTTTGTCAAAATAAAAAATTGTCTAATTTAAATTTATTAATATATGTTCTTTGTAAATAAATTATTTTATAATATGATGGTATATCGTTTTCGATATCAATATATAATTTTGTATGTCAAAATAGCTTCTTTTTTTTGCCAATAAGCATTTAGATATTCGAACATATTTTAGATGTCAATTTATATTTTTCGAGCATTAAATATAAATTTCGATTGCCAAAATTTTAGAGGGGCAAAAGGGAGAGTCAAAGACTCAAAAGTGAAGTTCACAAAAATATTATGTTCAATCATGATATTGCAAATTCTATGATATCGTACAAAGATTGAGAGAAATTATGAGTTGTTAACCCTAAATTAGAACTGAACCAAGTAGCCCTAGAAAAATCACATTGAAATAACATGTGTTCAATAGTTTCATCATTACAGCCACATACTTGGCAATTAGGGTCAATTTGAGGAATTCTTCTAGATATTATCGCATTAGTTGCAAGAGAGTTAGTGAGCGCTCTCCATATGAAGGTTTTCACTCGAGGTAAACATTTAGATTTCTGCCGATTTATACTATTAGTCAGACTTGGAGAAGGATTATATGGTGGATGTGTTTCTATTAATGTTTGATAAATAGAGTTTAGGGTACAATCACCTGAAATCGATGGTTTCCATATAAGATGATCTTGAATGGAATTATTGCGATAATTTGAACCTTGTATAGCTAGAATAGAAGGTATAAGTGATTGAGGTATTAATTGAGATAAGAAATCTAAATCTCATTGTTTGCTATAGTCCATCACATCAGCAATCTTGAGATTGCGTAATCATGGTGCCGGTTTAATTAAAGACAAAAAGGAAACCACGGTTCATTATAGAAATTGATTTTTGTTCCATCCACGAGAAACCAAATAATATTTTGCGATAAAATAGGTCTGATTTTATAAATTGACTGCCAAAGAAGGGAGGAAGAAGGTTTGAGATTTGTTGTCCAAAAAGAGGACCTAGGATAATATTTGCTTTTAAGAATTTGAGCCCATAGAGAATTTTGATTTGTTAATAACCTCCAAGCAAGTTTAATAATTAAAGCTTTGTTTAGCAAGTCTAAGCGTTTAATGTTAAGGCCACCTTCTTGAAAGGGTTTGCAAATATCGTTCCAAGATTTCAAGTAAAGGTGCCTTTTATTATCACTAAATGCCCACCAAAAATTTCTGATCAGAGATGTGATACGTTTAATGATATTATTTGGAATGAGATACCAAGAGCAATAGTAAGTAAAAATAGAAAGTATGGATGAATTGACGAGAACCAATTTGGCTGCATGAGAAAGATAATTTGATTTCCAAATGGCTAATTTTTGAGTGAATTGTTGAATAATGAAATTGTGGAGTTGCTCTTTGTTTTTATTGTTGATAATTGGGAATCCTAGATAAAGAGTTTTATCAGTTAGAGTTTTAAATCCAGTTAATAGGAATGCAAAATTCTTGAAATAAGATAATGATAATAAGAAAATACAATGCATGATAATTAATAGTAATGTGTTTATTTAAAAATCAAGCATATTGATTTTATTAAATAAGATAATGAACTTTACATTTCGTGCACGAAACGGGTGTATTAATCATTAACCACAAGACAAATGCCACGAAACGGATGTATGATTAATCATTGATTGTAAGATATTAGATGAGACTGGAATATTTAATGCAAACTAAATTGATCAATCGTTCGTACGATGTCCTTCGTGTGTTGAGTGGAGATTTTTGTTTGAACCCATCTTTATGATTATTTGGTAGGGAGCTTCTATGATAGATATATTTTTATTTATCGTAGACCTTTTTTAATCCAATGATCAGGATTTAAATTTTTATGTTAATCTAACGGTGGTGATTGAATTTTGAACATGATTTTTTTTGTATGTTAACCCCTCTTGCCGTGCTATATAATCTCTTGGTATAATTACTATTTTTCCCTTAATTTTCTTGTTTACTGAAAATGAACGTTTTTTTTTTAAGATTTTCTTACTAAATGGACTATTCTGCTGTTTTTTGCTATAATGGTTTGATTTCTACTGTTATGTGTTTGGTTTCTCTGATTATTATTGGTATTACCGCGGTTTATACCGATTTTTACTAATTGGGTGGGATTTTTTATTGGATTGGATGAGATTTTTACTTGTTTCTCAGATTATATTTGATTTTTACTGTTTTTATACTTATTTTTTACTGAACAAGGATGTCTAGGAATTCCAAGGTGTCTAATTTTATGCAAATTAATCGAGGTTTATTTTATAAATCGAGGGAGATATTCCAATTAATCGAGGACGCATGAAAAAGAGTCAAAATTGTATCTTTTTCGTTAAGAACTAGTCCCAATGAAACTTTGAATTAGTAATGAGGTTGATTTCATATGTTTCCAAATCCACTGTATTGACTCTTGATTTTATTTCGTTTCCAAGAAAATTAATTTGATTTGTTTGATTCTAGGGGTTGATCCAAAGGAACTGAAAGCAAGGCTGAGATATTGGGGCTCAAGCAGTGAAGGAACAAAACATGAAGGAATCAATATTTTATCACAATATTATCAATATTTTGCAGAATCTCGAAATATTAGATCCCTCAAAATTGAAATGAAATATTTATTTAATAACAATTTAGTTGCTAAATGAAGGAACAAAACAATAGTGGGCCCACCAACAGTAATACATGTCTATTTTTGTAGAATAGTAAAAAAATGATAGTTATTAGCATCTATTTTTGGTAAATACATTACACATAGGAGGTAAAAAAATGAGAGACATTAATAGATCCAATTATAAATTGAATGGGGACATACAATTTCTAATTTTCGCTAAATGTGTGTATACCGAAAATATCTCTTTTACAAAATGGGTCTATGATAGAAACTTTCTATTTGGTACGTATTATTCTGTTGGATTTGGGTCAGAATAAAAATGTGTTTTTATAAGATGGGAGAAAGAATGGGCAATTCGAGATATTTAGAGAACATAATTGTTGTTCAAATCAAATATGCATTTTGTGATATTAAATTTTATTTTCTTGATTGTTTTGTAATCTTTTTTAACGTGTTATCTTGTAAGCGTTGTTAAAATTTAGGAATAATAGTGTCTATTAGTTTGCTTTATCATATATTGACGTTTTCTTGTTCTCGTTAAAATGAGTATTTTTTTTCTTGATTAAAGTTGTGTCCATATTAAATTTCAGTATTTTACGTTAATTTTCTCTTATTAACTATGGTGCCAATTTTCACTATTTGTTTTTATTTCATATGATTTCATACGTTTATTTTGGTTAACTTGAGTTGTGTATTTCGGATGAAAATGAATTTCAAGGTTTTTGCCTCTTAATTAGCCCTCAATTTTAACATACTTTATAAATCATAAATGTCTATTTAAATTGAGTGTTCTAAATAAAAAATAAATCATATTTATAAATGCTTTATGAGAAACTTATTTAATTAGGACAACTAAATATTATTACAATCTTTGCACAATTAATAAATAGAACATTATATTTTAGTCATTTCAAATGTCAACAAGATTGAGTTCATTGCATTATTTTGAGTGTCTACGCGCATGAATGTAAATATATATATTTGAGTGATAGTATGTATATTTCGAGTCAAAATATATATTATTTATGTCCTATCTTTTTTAATGTCCATGTGTATATTTTAGTGTTGATATATCCTTATATCACAATATATATTTTTAGTTATGATATAATATTTCTAGATTTGTTGCCAACATATATTGTATTTTTAATATATATTTTTAGTGCCAATATACTAATTAATTGTCTAATTAAATTTATTAATATGAGAAAATTGTTTTCTTGTAAATAAACCATTTTATAATATATCGTTTTCGGTATCAATACATATATTTTACATATTTGCACACAGCACACAGTTTAGAGGGTAAAAAGAAATCAATAGTGAAAAAAGTTCATACAAAAATTATGCTCAACCTACTCACTTCACACTATTTGCTGCTAATAGTAAAGTTCTTATTTAATAATCAAACACATTAATTAATTTCTTAAATAAAAAAGGGAACTTTCGATTTGTGTGGAGACAAATGCCACGAAAGGGATGTATAATTAATTAATTAATCAATAAGACATTAGATGAAACTGAATTAATAAGCGGTATATCCTTGTGCATGATATATATTTTATAATTATAAGAAGTATTAAATGAAGATGAGAAAGTAAGTAAATAAAATTGAGAGAACAAATAAAATGAATTAAGCGGAGGGATAAAAATCGTTAGATGCGAAGAAGTAATGATTTTTTGTTTTTGTTTTTGTTACTCAAAACATTTTTTTGCAGATATTTATGATATGATATAAAAAGATTATATTAAACTGATTTTCAGGTACAAATATTTAATTATACGAAGAATTTCCAGGATGGCAATTCCTCTTCGTCTTTGGGTTTTCTAAACTTGGTTCATCTGATATTGTCATTCTGACTAAACTTTCTCGAGCGCGATAAGATGAAATGCATTTTATGCAAATGAATATTATCGATATTTCATTTATGTCGTTATTCAGGATTTTGAGTTTAGGTCTAGTAAATTAGTAATCCATAATCATCAGAGATTAACGAAAATATCAATGGTCGTCTTATTGTTATTTTATTGTACGATTGGATGTCTTATCGGAGCGATCTCATTTTGTATATTTATCGCGTGTTAGATAATAGTATAAGTGCAAAACTAATATGCATCAATTATCAAACATTCAGTTGTATTTTTATTGAAATTTGGTTAAGTGTAATACATAAATAAATATTACAAGTTAAAAGAAATCATAAAAATTTATAGCACGAGAAAACAACGGAAAAATATATATAAAATATCTATTTTTCTAAATACATGTGTAACATTGTTTATACGATTATATGATGTATTTTCTCATTTATTCATGATTTTTTTTTTTATTGAGAAACATGCAAACCTCTTGTAACGAAACACGTAATAAAATAAAAAATTATCAATTACATCTATACATGAAATGTCATATAGTTTTTTCATTGTTTATAAGATATATATGATTATTTTTCTACAACAAAATTCAAAAAATACAACAAATATTTCGCTTTTTGCAACTGTTTTATAGGCGGTAAATATAAGTCGCTGAAAAAACACCAATCACCGATAGAACATTTCAATGACGTTTTGAGCTTCAAATATCAGTGGCGGTTTATTAGTAACGATAATTAGACTTCCGATAATGGTATTTTATCGTCCACGGAAAAGTGCAATTTCTAATAGTGATTTTTATTTGTACATAAATAAATTGATTTAACTTGACAGATTGTCAATACAAAAATAGAATTTATATTATTAAATATAGGGGGATTTACATATTTACCTTTATTTAAACTTAAAATTACTATTTACCCCTCTTAAAATTAAAATATCATATTTATTTTTTGATAAATGTAAAATAACATATTTATTCAAAAATTAAAAACCATCTATTTTCTCTGTTAAAACTAATAGTCAACATTTAAAATTACTATTATAAAAATACAATTTTTTTTTAATAATCCTGAATTAGCTATCGAATATTGTTATATAAAAGATCTAATGTCATTATATTGCCTATCACTATTATATATTTTTATACGTCATCAAGAAATCGTTGTTTTTGTTATTGTGCACAACAAGTTTGACAATTTTCAAGAAAAAAATAATAATAATACGACGAATGAAAAACGGTTTCGACTTGATATTTGATTTATTTTTCCAGAAAATAGACGTTAAAATATTTTGATTTTTTATTTTTACTATTATGAAGAGTAATGACAATTATATGAATAATTAGTCCAAATCCGAGCTAGCAAACCTAAATGTCTGAGCGTACGCTGAATATCACATGTTAATTATATGTTCGAATATAACATAGAGTTCTCAAATCTTATTTTTCAACTTAAAAACCCGAGAGAAAGATGAAATAAATTGAAGGCCAAAATGTTCTAGGGTCTTTTTGGATGATGGGAAAGTTTCAATTTTTTTTGTAGTGTTGGGTCGTGTGAATGTGATTAGCATGTTTGGTATATAATGAGAATTCTACGTTCATGAGAATTTGATTTCCACAAAAATTGATGATAATTTTATATTTCCACAAGATTATTTATTTTTTATAATATTTGCCTAAATTATCCTCTTTATTTTCCTCTCTACATTTTATATTTAATGAATATTTTTCTCAAGACAAACTCTTCATTTTATAATTTTTGTATTAATTAAGTGTTTTTTCTATGTCATAGTTGTACTGAATTTTTGCCAATATAAATTATCTTGGATTATTTATCAATTTATTTTTAAAATTTGTTATGAAAATATATTTGATAAGAATATTATTTTTTCTTTTGTTCTGGTCTAAAACATTAGTATTGGTATGAATTTAATTTATATTTAGAATACTTAAAACTTTATTTTTATTAGTTTCTAATATATTAATCTTATTTATTAATGATGTTCTTATATTTAAAAGTTTATATTTTTATTAGTTTATATGTGATACGTAAGGTTAAAACAAACATAAAATGTTATTTTTTTGGGCATCCAAAATTATAATCGAACACAAATATTGTTTGCACATAAAATGTTATTTTTATGCCTATTCGAAAAGGATGTAAATGTATACATCTTTTTTCTCTATAATACACTCATTTTCAAGAGTATTTTGAGTAATTATTTATTTATGAATATTTAAGGTAAGATCTCAAGTATATGTATCAATTAATGTTGACTAAATTGGAATTTTTTGTTGTTCATTTATAGAAAAAACTCAATAAAAATAAATTTTATGATACATCATTTTACAAATATAAATAATTACTTAAATATCCAAAATATCTTTTAAAAAAATGTATGATAAAACTCTTCAAATATGTATATTATAATATAATATTTCTAGATTTGCTATACATATCAAAGTGTCGATATATATTGTACTTTCAATATATATTTTTAGTGTTAATATACTCATTGTCTAACTTAAATATATTAATGTCGAAAAATTATTTCACTGTAAATAAAACATTTTATAATTCGATGGTATATCTTTTTTGGTATACTATATAATTTTTAGTCTGAAAACACAATTTCTTTGCCAATATGCATTTAGATATTCGAACATATTTCATATATCAATTTATATTTTCGGAGTGTCAATATAATTTTTTTCGATTTATATAGGAAGGAATTTTTATTTTTCCTCTATTTTCAAGAAATCGATTTTGTCGTGATTTGAATTCATGGATTGTTAATATAAACTAGGAAAATATCCCGCGCTTCGCTGCGGGATATATTATTTGATAAGAAATAATATAATAAGCAAAAGTAATTATTTGATATATTATTTCGCTGAGGAAAATATTTCTCGCGCTTCGCTGCGATTTTTCAAAATCTCTTATGATCATAAAATAATAATTTTATCTAAAACGTTACAAGTGCAAAAGAAAAGTAATATTCATAAATGTTAATTTAAAAAAAAATCTGATATTAATTAGTCTCACAAGTATTATGCAATAAATACAAATTTTTTTCCTCCTCAAAATATATCATATGTTTCAAAAGAAAAATTGAAATGTTTTATTTATAATACAAAACATGTCAAATAAAATAAAATTTTGAAAAGGACAAAAAAAAAAAAACATAAAAGACGCAGCTTGGTACCAATAAAAAATATTATAATAAGCACAAAAAACGCAGCTTGGTACCAATCAAAACTGTTATAATAAGCAAAAAAAAAAATAATACCAACTCAGGCTAACAAAAAGTATTTGTGTGAATAGTATTTTGTTAACAGTAAAATTTTAGTATACAAATTATATTTATTAATATGATGAAAAATTCAAATATTTTATTTAGAACACAAGACATATGTCAATTATATTTATTAATACGATGAAAAATTCAAATATTTTATTTAGAACACAAGACATATGTCAATTATATTTATTAATACGATGAAAAATTCAAATATTTTATTTATAACACAACATATATGTCAATTATATTTATTAATATGATGAAAAATTCAAATATTTTATTTATAACACAACACACATGTCAAATAAAATAAAATTCCAAAAAAAAAAAAAACACGGTGAACAGTACCAGGCGAACAGTAACAGTGCCGAGTTGAACAGTACCAAGTGAACAGTGTTACAAATATTTTATTTATAACACAACATATATGTCAATTATATTTATTAATATGATGAAAAATTCAAATATTTTATTTATAACACAACACACATGTCAAATAAAATAAAATTCCAAAAAAAAAAAAAACACGGTGAACAGTACCAGGCGAACAGTAACAGTGCCGAGTTGAACAGTACCAAGTGAACAGTGTTGAACAGTACCGGGTGAACAGTGATCGATGATGTGGCCTCACCATATCTCTTCTATTCAAAAATTAATGGGAGGGGTAAATTTTGATGGTCAAAAAAGAGAGTCAAAAGTGAAGTTCACAAAAAAATTGTGCTCAACGTATTTACCTCACACATTTTTCCTATATAATAAAGCATAATTCAGGAGATACCAAAAGAGAGATTGGTTTAATCATGTGATTGACGTGCATTGTAATACTTACCGAAATTGTTATTTAAAAATCAAATCCATTGATTTTGTTAAAAAATAATGAATTTTGATTTCGTGGGGATATAAATGCCACGAAACGAATGCATGATTAATCCTTACAATGAGATATTAGATGAAACTGAAATATTCAGTGCAAATGAAAATAACCGGTCTTTCATAAATGATGTTGTTATGACTTCACATCTAGGAATTGAACTTGTTATTTTGAATTTCACATTCTAAGTAGTACCTTGGAAAAAAATATGTAAGATTTGTAAGATAATGTATCTTTACATTTATTAATATTGAAATAGGTCCGTAAATATACGTTTCGTGCTTCAGGCCCTACTTCAGAAAAAATATCATTTGTTATTTTGTTGTAATTGGATATTTTATCGGAATGATTCAATATTTTACATTTTTATCGTGTGTCAAGTGGAGATTTTTTATTCTACATTTTTATCGTGTGTTAAGCGGAGATTTTTTATTTTACATTTTTATCGTGTGTTAAGTGGAAATTTTTTATTCTACATTTTTATCGTGTGTTAAGCGGAGATTGCGGAGATTTTTTATTTTACATTTTTATCGTGTGTTAAGCGGAGATTTTTTTATTCTACATTTTTATCGTGTGTTAAGTGGAGATTTTTGTTTGAACACGTCCTTATGATTATTTGGTATGTGATATTTTCTTTGATTTGGGTCGGACGTTAAATGTACTTTTAATTATAAGATGATAAATCTGAATATAAACTATTTATAACAAAAATAATTGGATTTGCGTGCTCTCTTCTAGGCCACGACGGGTTATAAAGGAGAAAGAATGGGTAATACGACAAATTTATAGAGTATAATTGCTAATGCATTTTTTTAAAACGTAAGGGAAATGAGTTTGCACTCCGGTCCCACGCCGGATGCACTCCATTACTAAAATCACCTTTTGCGATTATTTTTTTATCTCGTCGCGAGGTAACCCTCTTACGATATCTCTTCGAGTACTCCGTCCTTTCCCGATATTCATCTTGTCCTCTCTTGGTGATATTTCGTCTTGAGATGGGATCATCTCGGCCAGCGGGTTCTTCGGCATGATCTAGGCCACGCTAGCCCTGTCCACTGTCCACATCACTATCTTCTCGACTTTTTTGAGATCTGAAAAGAGAAAAATATATTTTGCTTCTATTTGTTGTATCAACGGGTAGAACAGATTTTTCTGTTCGATTTCAATCGTTTTATACATTTCTCATATCTGGCTCGTGATTTTTCATTTTTTCTTTTTCTGATAAAACTGTAAATCAGGTATATTCATACCCAAAATCAGAGACTATTAGTCTCGTTTACAGTTTTAAAGTTTTCATCGGACATTCTTAGACTTGATTTCTTATTTTACACACTTGATTAAGTTTTTTTTGTTCGATTTTGTCTCTATTTGTTTTATTAAATGGTAGAACATATTCTTTTTTGTTCAATTTCAGTCGTGATTCATGTTTTTTTTCATAAAAAAAATTCTGATAAATCAGGTATATTCGTATCCTAAATCAGAGATTTTTAATTTTGTTTACAGTATGGAGTCTTTATCAGATATTTTCAGACTTGATTTCTGACTTTTACGCATTTGATTAAGTTTTTTTGTTCGGCGTGTGGGAGTGCAATAGTATTCTTTATCAAACGCGACACGCGGCGCCTTCTAGAAACATTCGGTGTGCAGGTCCAACAATCATCCCCAAATCGTACTTATAATACACAGCGCAGAACGAGTAATATCATACTACTATTTTTTCCAAGCATCTATATGTGGACGACAATGTAGAATATCATCCTTGGAGGTCGTTATCATATCTACAAAATTAAAATATATTTTTTTGGCCAATTCAAAAATATATATATAATTCATTAATGTTCTTTTCAGAAAGTAAACCATCATAAACAAACAAGTAAAAAACAGTACTAAATGACAATATTCAGATTCATCATAAACCCAATCAGTAAACGCAAAATTTGAATTTTCGTTAATGTCTACATCCATAAACACTATAATCCCAAAACCAACAATTTAACCCCCAAAAATAACCAAACAAAGATTGAATAGTAATTGTACAAACCAAGCTTTACTTCTACTCGAAACAAAAACAAAAAAAAATCTACTGACAAAAACGAAAAAAAAAAAACATTAGCTTCATTAATACCAACAGAAAAAACCACCAAAACAAAATCCCCTCCCCTTTCTCTCTCCTCGCTCTCTCACTCCTCCTTTTTGGGTTTCCTAATCTTAACGTACGGCAAGAACCCAAAAATCCTCTCGACTCGCGGGTCCCACTCGAGCTGCTGGGCTCTACAAAACATCAAAAATGTATTCGCAAAATACGAATTAAACCCCATCAAAACATGCCACCAAGCATGTCCCTGCGGATTTACGATCCAGCCCCCCATTTTCTTACAAAATACGCGATCACCCAACCAGCACAAAGTCCCCAACAAAATCGTCACCACGTACATTTTCGCGAGACGTTTTGCAGATACGTCCCTAGTTTGAATGTAGTACTTGTACATTCTCGGAATGCAGAGGAGAGAGAGGAGGATGTAGTGGACCTTGAACGCTACGGTGAAATGGAGAAAGAAATGGAGAAGAGCGAAAGAGAGACCGTATAGAAAGAGAAAAGTTGGCATGGTTGAGCGATAGTGCCAGTCTGGCGAGTACAGCACATACATGTACAATAGAATTTCCCACACCATTGGCGACTCGTCACTCTGTTGTACTCTGACAAGGGCAAAATCGTAATTTTAGCAAAATAATTCATAAAAGAGCAAAAAGTGAAAATTTGGGGAAATCATTACATGTGTTGGAGAGTGGCGTGGAACATGACGCTACCAATGGCGAGAATCATGTTGGTGATGTGGAGCATGCTGAAGCGTTTCTCGAAGCCCTGACGCAAGGCGGTGATGAGACCGATTAAGGCGAGAAGAATCGAGGGTATATTTGATATTGTGTTGTAGAATTCTGCAATGTATGCTGAGTGTGTGTAGTTTTGCTCGCATAGTTCTGTTGTTGATGTTACGGGTCCCCAGAAACTCGCCACCACTGAGTCCCCCATTCTCTCTCACTCCTCTCTGTCTAGATCTCTTGATAGGTTGATCTGTCTCTCTCCCTCTCTCTCTCTTCACTTATTGATTTACCAGTTAGCTAGTTGATATTTAGATGCGTTTTCTTTGAGTGTGTATATTTGGAGACAAGGAGCTTGTGTCACGTCATGCTGATAGAAACAAACCTGCATAAATATTTTTTAATTAGCAATAAGGGGTAGAATTAGCGAAATTAAGATCTTAATTATGTAATTAGGCATTGGTGAACTGATTTTTTTTTAGCAGAATTGAGATTGGTTTAAACCCAAATAGCCCTCAATTATGCAATTAAATACCATATTGGTTATTTACTTCAGTGGTTTATTATGGTTTTAAGAAAAAATGAAGGAATAAGAGTGAACTATATCAATAAGCAAGTTCAAAATGAAGAAAAGAATCAAATTTTAGACGTCAAGCAGTAAAGCGAAGAATACTAAGTCTAGATGAGTAGGAACAAAATCAATACAACCATATATGTGCATTAAATAAAAGATTTTGCTTTTCCATATCTCAATCTAAAAAAAACACCAGAAAATCATTGAATTATGAAATTCAGATAAGAAATTTCTCATGCCAACACAAGCACGAGAACTCAAAGCTCAAGGCAAACAGAGTAGAAAACTATAACAGATCTTACTATATGCTAAATCAAAAACAAATAATGATAATTAACATACTAAATGACAAACACTGATAACAAGTATTCAGATCTCAACGAAAACTCAAGAAAACAACAAAAATCCCTCATTTCACGGAGAAATGGATCGGATCAACAATTTCAGCGAAATCAAAAGTAACACTTCAAATTACAAAATTAACAAAAAAAATCGTACCTTATTGCTTACAACTGAAGAGAGGGATCGAAACCAAATCAAATCCAATGAAAAGTACCCAAGAAAGAGAGAAATTTAAGAGGTTCGGCTAGGGTTTGAAAAAGTGGAAACCACACCGAATCCCTCCGTATTTAGCGAATTACTTAAAATTAAAGGGGCATCTTGATTATATAAATCTTGCTTCTTTTACACATATACCCTCATAAAGTTCATTTCTGTATATTACTCATTTCTATTTTTGCAAGTAGTTAAAGAATTCATGTCCTAGATTTACTAATACTGGAATCATTGAAACTAAATTAAAAATATATATATTTTATATATTAATAAATTAATAATTTATTAGACATTTTACAAAAGTATTTATTGTGGCGGAGACATTTAAAAAAGTACGAGGACTAAATAGAAAAATATCACATGGGAAACACAATAATAATGTTTTTTGAGGGTATTAAAGAATAATTGTCCGAAAACAACGTGTACTGGACAGGACTTCACGGACTCTTCGCCCCATGAAAGCATCCTTCGGTTCACCGACCCGATTTCAAAATATGATCCGACCCGTGAATAATTCAGCCCAATAGCCCAGTAAACTCAGCAATAATTAGGTGAAATCGGATTATAGTACACCCAACTGATGAAAACAAGCCACGTCATCACGCTAGATATTCTTCTTTATTTTATATAGAAGAATGCATTATTAACGGAGAAAAAGAGAGAAGATAATGGCGGTGTTGGTGCTCCAAGTCTCGGCGTCGCTAGCCTTCGGGCTAGCGTCTCAAATCCGAACCCGGTGCGATAACCGAATCCGAAACCCGTTAACCATCACTAGAACTTCTAGGAGATGCCTTCTTCATTACTCCTCTGCGGCAATCCTCCTCGCCGCCGTGTCTGGCGGCGACGCCGCCTCCGGAGCTGCTGGAAAGTTCGCTGAAATCGCCGGTTCTGGTGGCGTGAAGGCTTTGGAGCTTCGTGCCGGGTCCGGTGAAACTCCTCTAGATGGTGATGAGGTTTGTAAGAGAATTTCTCTATTGCATAATTGCATTCAAGCGATTTATTTATCAAAAAATTAGACAAATCAATTATAGAATGATCGAAAGTAAATAAATTAAGCATGAAGTTACCAAAATTGTAAGATTGAAATTGAATTCAGATTTGAATTACGTATTTCAGGTTGCGATTCATTACTACGGAAGACTCGCAGCAAAGCAGGGTTGGCGATTCGACTCCACATACGATCACAAAGACGAAACTGGCGATTCCGTGCCTTTCGTTTTCACCGTTGGGGCTGCAAAGGTAATATCTTTCTGTCAATAATCAAATTCAATATACCATTTTTAGTTTTATTATACCATTATTCAGTGTCGAGTTAATTTGAAATGTTTTGAAGGTTATTCCGGGAATAGAAGCAGCGGTGAAGACGATGAGAACAGGAGGTATTCTGCGAGTAGTTATTCCGCCTTCGCAAGGATATCAAAACACGTCTCAAGAACCTATTCCGCCTAATGTATGAAATGTTTTTTTTTAATTATATGATTCATTATTTATTTAATTTATCCGAAATTAAGATTCAATTTTAAGACTTTGATAAAACAAGAATGTTACAGTTTTTTGATAGGCAAAGGCTGTTTACGACGATATTTAACCCGACGCGTCTAGCAAATGGAGAAGGCTCTACTCTCGGCACGTTGATTTTCGATATCGAGCTTGTTAGCATAAGAAGACGCTAGCACCGTTTTTTTTTACACGATTATTTTTGGAATAATTTTATAAAAGAAAATATTTGTAAAAATATTGTCTTTACGTTTGAGTTTGTACAAATAGTCACTCGTTACGCAGATAATCGCGAACAAATTGGCGCGGAGAATTAACACTGAGACATGATTGAGTACATCAGCATGGGCAAAAAACCTTGATGGCTACAATCATATCATAACCAAAAAAAAATAAAAAAATAAATCAGAATTCTAGCCTGTCTTGATGTCTCCAGTTTTGTAATACTAAAATCTCCAGTTGGTAAACTTGTAAATTAAAATTAAACACAATTCTTACAATTAAAGTGTTCTTTCATTACAAAATTTATAATGTACATTTGTAAATTGTAATTTAAAAAAAAAAATA
Source organism: Luzula sylvatica (assembly GCA_946800325.1). NCBI lineage: Eukaryota > Viridiplantae > Streptophyta > Magnoliopsida > Poales > Juncaceae > Luzula > Luzula sylvatica. The sequence goes on along the minus strand of OX326957.1, from coordinate 33,610,245 downwards.
TTTTAATAAAGAAAGACAACACGTTTTGACCTTTCTCCTCTCGGCTAGTTAGTTTTGGTGCAATTTTGACTTGGATTCTAAGAAATGGATGTCTCCAGTTTTCATTCCCTGAAGAGAAACAATTGGAGAGGATCAAGTCCATTTATTCTTTTTCTCCAGTGTATATACTCAAGTATAGTCAGCTTTAATTTACTGAGTAATTTATTTCTAGATCTTTTTTCATAAATTAATACTACAGTAACTACAGAGATTCGCTATTTTTCAGATATCCATGATCTCATGCGAAAAAGAAAGTAACTAATCAAGACGAAAATTATTCAGTGAGTTTCTCTCCTTGTAGTTCTAGTATGTGGATTTCAGAGCGTAAATTTTCGATTCTTTTTTCAGAAATTGGATAGTAAATTGGTATCTTGAAGTTGGCTTACTGTTAATTTTCGTTAGGTTTTCTGAGGTTGCTTGATTTCTAGATTACTGTATTGAATTTTAGGATAATTTCGTGCTTTATTCCAATTGTTGGATTTGGAATTGTCTTAAATCTATTCAGTTTGTCCGAAATTAAGGTTTCGTACACTTTAGTTACTGTGCAGCTTGCCCAGTTTACCTAAATCTTATTTTTGATGTATGGATTTCTATCCATTTTGTGGGTCTGTTCGTTTTTCCTTCATACTAGCTACTCTTTTGGATAAAATTCGCCCAAATTTTCATTCTTTTCACAATATTTTCATCCTTATTTTGATATTTTTGTTTATAGATTAACTCCGAAATAGAATTGAGTTTTCACAATTACACGATTCTGATAAATTATACTGCGTTGATTCCTGCTCTTATCAAATTGATTGTCATGAAATTCTCTAATTACTTAAACTTCAACCTTTATCACTTTCATTTAAAATTAGTTTCTTCGTTTCTTCAATTTTCAACAGATTCGGCGATTTTTCGAGACCATATTTGCACAAATCAATAGGTGAATTTTGCAACAATGTCAGAACCAAAACAACCACAACCACATGCTGATCATCACGAATATAAAAGCTCGAGTTCGAGTGTCAGTAGCTCAGCCCAAGATGACGTCAGCGATGACATAACCATCGGTACCCTTTTGGCTGAGGCCAAAACGGCCAAAGAGATGAGCGAAAGGAGTCTTGGAAATCGTCTCTCTCATCTTGATTCAATACCAGTATATTATATATTTCATTCAATCAAATTAAATTTTAAATAAGCAAAGTTTAATTTGTTAAAAAGGTTTTAAATTTTTGAAATTTTGCAGCATACACCTCGTGTTAATGGACAAATACCTGACGTGGATAATGCGACTTTAGATCATGAAAGACTCTTAGAAAGGTTTAATTTAATTTTAAACTCTTTTTATAATTTTTTTGTTTCTTTTGATTCAATTTCGTTTGATTTCGAGTCTTTGACTTGATTTTTCAGGTTGAATTTGTATGGTTTAGCAGAATTACAGGTCGAAGGAGATGGTAATTGTCAGGTTTGTTTCTATTTAATGGACATTCTAATTTTTTTATTAAAGAAATTCAAATTTTATAAATTATTTTTTGTAGTTTCGAGCTTTGGCAGACCAAATATTTCGAAACCCTGAATATCATAAACACATAAGAAAAGCTTGTGTCAAACAGGTTAGTTTTTTTTTTTTTTAAATCTCGAAAATGTGAAAAATTTAAAATAAAATAAAATTTAATTTAATTTAATTTTTAATTTTCCTTTTTTTGGTAGCTCAAAGAATTTAGAAAAAGTTACGAAAGCTATGTTCCAATGGATTATAAATTGTATCTTAAAAAAGTCAAAAGGTTTGTTTACTTTTACTTTACTCCTCTTTGGTTATAAGTAAATTTTAGAAAAAAATATTATAATTAATTTGGAAAATTTATTGTTTTTATTATGTTAAAATAGATCTGGTGAATGGGGTGATCATTTAACGCTACAAGCAATAGCAGATCGAGTAAATTTCAAATTTTATTTTTTATTGGGTTTATTGGCATTTGATTTGTATTAAATATTAATTGTATTGTTTGAATTTTAGTTCAGCGCGAAAATTTGTTTGCTCACATCATTTAGAGACACATGTTTCATCGAAATTATTCCCAAGGATCAAACTCCTACTAGAGGTACATTTATTATTTATCCTAGTTTATTATTATTATTATTATTATTATTATTATTATTATTATTATTTAATGGATTTATCAATTAAAATAGAATATCGAAATTATTTTGTTAATAATATACGATATTTTTTTTGTTTTGTAGAGCTTTGGCTTAGCTTTTGGAGCGAAGTGCATTACAATTCATTGTATGGTGTTGATGGTGAGTCTTTTAATTTGTTCCTACAAACCTTAAAATATCAAGGATACCCTCAAAACAAATAAAAATCATCACTTTTTATTTAATATTAGTTTGCAAAAAATTTAAATGCAGATCTCCCTACACGAGTGACGAAAAAAAAGCACTGGCTCTTTTAAGCAAATTTTGTTTAATATAATTTTTGGTTTATCAAGGACAAATTTGCATAACTTTACCAAATGTTTGAGATATGATACAATATATAGTTTATGTACAGCTTTTCCTTTCATGTTTATGTAGCAATAATATCTCTGAAAAAATACGTACAAACCAAAAAAACAACTACTGAAATTCCATTAAACAAATTGAATGGTAAAAATACCTAAAAAAAGTTGCGATAAGAATAAAAAGAATAAAAAAAATATCTCTACAAGTATAACTTGAATTTTTCATAATCACATTTCTCATCAAATTTCCCATCAAATCTTCCAAACCAAAGAATTGGAAAAATGAAAAAAAAAACTTGAATTAATCATAATCACATTTCTCCTCAAATCTTCCAAGCCAAAGAATAAAAAAATGAAATATTTCTAAAAATCAACTATTCAACAATATTTCCACGACACGATACATTCTCACTGCCATAACTTATACTCTCTAGACTCGAACCGTCCATATCGCTCATCCATTCTTTCGGACCTCCATTTGTGTCCCCCAAAATATTATACGCATAATTCGAAACCCCAAATTCCACGCCCTTAACACTGCACAAATCTCCAAACCCTAATTTCACCATTTTTTGAGTTCTAGAAAGCACTACGAGGCTAGAAAAAGTCGAAAAACTATTCCCAAAAAATGTATCGGCTCTCAAACAAATCTCAAAATCAATAGCGGATTGAATTAGATAAGGGTATTTCTTGTAAATATCCCAAACTCCGAGCCTTTTTTTCTCGTATGGCAACAAACCGGGTTTCCACCCATTAAGAATCGAATCGTCCTCCAATAAGCTATCCGCTATGGCAAGATAAACTACTATTGGTTTGTTTATTTTTACATTTGAATTAATTATTTGCGAAACTCGATTCAATATTTCGTTTTTACTACTACAAATCTGGTTCATGCCACTTCTTTGTTCCCATTTTTTGCAATGTATCATCCAATCTTTTTCGATTCTCATGTGGACCGCAATGTATTGAGGGGTAGAATTGTAATTATTTGAATTGTTTTGTGCATCGACACCAATTTGTTTAATTTTTGAAATAACGTTAAGAACATCATTTTCGATCTCGTCGATTAAAACCAAACTCTCGAATATTTGAGCGTAATCTTTTACAGGCCAATGGTCATGCCAAAGAAAGGGGGTTTTCCCCACAATTTTAACCAATTCTAAATCGTGCAATTTCGAATCGTTGTTCAAACTTTTTAATTGGTCCAAATCCCTCTCCTTTGTCCATTTTCTTCCACTTCCTTTTTGCAATTCAAACGGGTTGGATTTATTGGAAAGGTCTGAATATCGACCAATTTGAACGAAACCATGGCAAATTGAATTGAATTTGTCGAAATTGAAAATCTTCTCAAATGGCATGGGTTGTAATAATTCGACTTCTTTGTAAAATAAAGATGCACTCAAGCTAGGCATGAGAAGGGTTCGATTGAGAAATCTTGCAGTTAAAAGACCTCTTGCAAGAGCGATTTTTTGATTGTTTAAACCCCAAATAATTTGGGGGATTTCTAAATATTTATCTTTTCTTATGGATTTGTCTAAGCTGGATTTTGGTAAGTTGGTTGTGTTATATGAAAAGATATTGTTCCGAGAGAAAATTGGGAAAGGGGAAATAGTTGCTCTTATTAGAAGGATGAGTATTATTAGAGCAATAATTGGTTTTATGGGGAAATTAACTAACCTAATTTTCAAATTAGACCAGCCCATTGTAAAATTACTAATTCAAATCTCGAACCATTTCGTATGTTTTAGCCAGTTCACCTGCAATTTTAGGGAAAATAAATAAAATTCTAATTGCATTTCCTATTGAAAAAAAGTAAAAGCATTGAAGATAATTATGACTTGATAATTAGTCCCAGATTATAATTAAACGATCTGGAGGGACTTTGAGAAGAAAAAAAAATCAAGAAATTTCGATCAATTATGAATGAAATTATCCACAAATTCAATGAACTCCGAATTCGCTAAATTAGATTATTCAATCTCTGTTTTGAACCCAAGAAATGAGAATTCTCACGAAATTATATTGAAATTACGAGTTTTTTCAACCAAGAACGGTTACGACAACAAATTGCAATTGAGCGTTTGAAAAGTAAGAGAATAACTGAGAAAGAAAAACTTACCGATTACAAGAAGAGAAGAAGTCCGTGAATGAGAGAACGGAACCAAAATCCTGCTATAATGGAGAGAAGAAATCGAAGATTAATCGCCAAAAATCAATGAGAACTTGCATGTACGCGTTTATACGGAGCTCAGTGAAGTTCTCCAGTAAGAGAAGAGAGTCTGCGGATTATATATAACAAATTTAAAGTAGTAATATATGTAACAAAGTATGAAATGGAGTTTAATTGACTTGCTACATAATGTTCTATTCAAATAATATATTTGGATTTTGGACAATGAACCAAACAGCCTGTGCACTGTGTAAATCTCTTTTAGGGAGTCTTGGAACTTTGTGGCTTGTGTGGAGGTGGGGACTATGTAGCGGGTAACATCTCTTGTATAGATTTAATGGACCTAAATTTATCGTATCTCTTTGAATCGAGTCGAAAAATGTTAGCTCATTTTTATACATACATGGAAAAAATATATATACAGAAAAATCTTAGAATTTTTAGTGAGTAATTTGCTGTAAAAAAATTGGGGGTTGAGATGTTACATTAAAAATAATAATTTTAATTGGTTTACTGTAAGTAAAAAAGAAAGCTATATAATTATAATTTGTGAATCATGTAGAGAGACGTAACATCACAAATAACGTTGATTAGGTGAAAAATTAATTGTGACCTTATGTTGGGGAATATCTCCGACCCCGGGCCCGCGCAGCGGATATGTAGGCCCGGTTCGGTTCCCCGATTCCCGAGATCACGCCATGACTTCGAGGGTACGATGCAAATAGAAGGAAAGATTCATACCGGTGCAAAATTGATTGCACACGAAGGGTTGATCGCTGCCTTCTTTCTCCTGTCACGTTGGTGACAATCCGCGCGTCCCACACCACGCGTCTTTCACCGCTCGTTGACTTCGCCGATTCGCTTGATTTCGTCTCCGACTCAATCTACTCGTCCGAATCGATCACAACCGTAAGAGCCCCAGATGTTGCTCCTCTACGTGTATCCACCTTGACTCGTAAGACGTCGGTCACGGATGCACCTGCCTAAACGATGCACCAGTGAACTTGCTCGATCGAATTGATTCTCTATCTCTCGAGAAACTCTTTTCTCGATTTCTCTCTTTTCGTACCTTTTCACTTTGAGAAAGATCAAATCTGAATTCTCTCTCTTCTTTGTGTCTTTGGCAGAATGATAACTTAGTGAAGATGAGAGAGAAAATCCTATTTATATCTTATAGGATCAGGATTAGCCAAAAGGCATGTATATCCAATATACATCATTTCACACAGAAAACTGCATGAACCTGGTCAGTATTCTGTCATTTCGAAATTGGTAAATTTCTCATACAGAAAATCAACCAACATGAAAGTTGTAGATAATCTCATTATCTACACAACCCAATTTGGCCCAGCCCAATTGGAGTTCGTATGCAAAAGTTATGACTGCTTTACTAACTGTATGTCATACTGTTGCATCCTTTCGGTATTTCACAGAAACGACACTGATACTTCGTTCATATGAAATGTATTTCTTCATGAAGGTTGTAGATAATCTTATTATCTATCTAACCCAATTTGAACCATTCAAATCGGATTTTCTCACTGAAAGTTATGGCCACGAATGTACGCCTACATTCGTTTATCCTTGTGTACACTTTTACGGTTGATTCTGAAACTGTATTTCCTTCACCTTATAGTAGAGATATTATTTATTTGGGGCAATTTCTTTTGTATCCCTCTAAAAATCAAAAACTACAAATTTATCCCTCAAAAATCAACAATTACATATTTATCCTTCTTAAACTTAACTTATTTCAAATTTGCCTAAACTTAACAGATCAGTTAAATTTAACAGAAAATTAATTAAATGACTTATTTACCCTTCATGTGAGCCCGAAACCCTCTAAGAATATAACCCTAAACCCTTTAAGACTTCTAGACCTAAGCAGAGAAGCATCTTCTCCAAAATCCTTCTCCAAAAACGTGAACATGGTGGATCTGGCAATAATCTCTAAAATCGTCTTGTCCAGAATTTGGTCGGAGACGTCGGCGACCAAGCGGCAATATCGATTTTGTTGAGTTCACAACTTCTCTTAATCATGGTGAAATCTCGGAAGCATGGCGACATCTTCGCCGAAGCTGGTGAAGCAAACCTCTATGACGCTGTCCCTTGAAATGCGGGCACAACTACGATGACGATCTGGCGATATTCAGGTAATTTTTCATCAAAACTTTCATTTTTCAGTATTAGGTAAAAGGCCGGCATGATCTGATCTTGGTTCTTGTACTTTTCAATTTTCAATTTCTCTTGAATCTCATCTTGCCACTTGTATACTGTGAAGTCCATCGGAATTTTCCAATTGGAGATTCTGAGTCGTAAAACTAAAATCTATCGGAATTTTCATCGAAATTTTATTACCTAATCTCTCGAGAAGGGTCCTTCAGTTATCACCATTTTCTAATTTGTGTCTTTTCAATTTTCAATTATCACCATTTTCTAATTGGCAGCGAACAAATCGATCACTCGGTACGTTGAGATGTTGCGCATGAGATTTGCTATGAAGGGTGTTGGATGGTCTTTTGGCACGTTGGCCATTCACGGGGATGAAGGATATTTGATGGTCTTTTGGCGCGTTGGCCATTCACGAGGATGAAGGGTATTGGATGGTCTTTTGTTGCGCATATGTGTTATGCACTACGTAGAGGATCGAGTAGGGAAGTCATTTAGAATCATGTTGTTATCATGTTGTAATCGATCGGGAAGTTATTAAGAATCATGTTGTAATCAATTTCATTTAAAATCATGTTGTAATCTCATTTGAAATCATGTTGTAATCTTTGTAAATTGTTCTCATGATCGGTATCATGTTGTAATATTTGTAAACAATTTATTCAAGTTAATCCAATTCAATTTTCTTCTCAATTTATTTAAAATCATGTGTAAATTTTTCTAATTCTTTGGTACCAATGATAGGTACCAACCCAATTATCTCTTTTTACTTCTTTCTCTAATGTTCTTATCATTCCAAATTCAATCTGATACCTTGATCGGACTGGTATCTTTGCATATCCAACCCTAACATTTCCACAAATTCTTCAATAATTTTCCGCACTTCTCGAGAAATCTCGCAAATTTATTTCATCCTACTTCTTGGTGAATTTTTTTCATATAACCCTCTTTTTTCAAATATTTGCACATTTGCAAAATACCCCATTTTTTCTCTGTAATTACAAATAAATTTTTTTTCAAGAAAAGTCAAGATCTCAAAACCCTCTCTCCTACACATCTTCTCTGTATAACTCATTTTTTCTCAGAAATTTTATATTATGTCAAATTAAAATTAAAATGAGCTTCAAAACCACAACGTAACGAATCACATGAATTCCAAACAACATAGCAAAATCACATGAATTTCAAAACTTAAAAATATTTTTCTCCACTATCATTTGGTACTGAACCGGTGATCGAATTTTCCTCCTTCTTTGTCCTCTATGGACCCGTCACAATCTCCGATGGTAACATTTGAGCTTCATCAATCCCCAAATTTATCTCAAAATTCATAATTTTGCTAAAATATTGAATTATTTCACGAGGAAAAGAGAAAGATATGTGTAGTAACTGAGTGGTAACAGAGCTTCTAAGAGGGGTAACTGAGTGGGCGTAACTAGAGGCGGTCCAAGACAAGAAAGAAGAGCCTCCTCAATCGATTGAGGGAGTAGGAGTAGATTTGGTTTCTTCGCCAGAGACAGAAAATTCCTACGTAAAGAAGAAAGAAGAGGAATTACAGGTACTGGACTCTCCAGTTAATTGATGATTTTGTCAAGGGCACTTTTGTCATTAAGATTTATGTTGGTTATTTTAATTAAATTAAAAATCTCAGATAATAGTTAATTTGACAGAAGTTTAACAGAAATATAACGTTAGGGATAAATTTGATATTCACAAGTTTTAACTGGATATATATGATATTAAATGTATTTAGAAAGGATAAATGTGTTATTAGTTGTTTTATAGGGATAAATTTGTTATTTGTAGTTTTTGGAAGGATATTGGAGAAATTCCCCCTATTTATTTTGTATAAGTATTTTTTTTTACGAGTGTGTTATATAAACAATATTATTCATGTATATAATGAGAAATGAGAAAGAGTGTGTGAGATTAGAGATGGTAATAATTTTGTTGTGAAATGAGAAATATAGAATGAGAATGTATGAATGAGTTATGAAGCGACAGGGAAATATTTTTTACCGAAGAATGAGTTATCAGAATGTATGTGAATGAATGAATTGTGAAATAAAGTTAAAAAATATTTGGCTAAAGAAACTTTTATCACACTTGAATGAATGAATGAATGATTATACGAGTTATGAGTGTGTGGTTGTGAATCATTTGACTAAAGAAACATTGTCACTTTTTTCACAGTGAATGCATCAATTATGTATGTGATGAATTAGTATACAGTTGAAAGTTGACGTATCATTTGGATGCGAAGCATTTGAATGAATGAGTATACAGTTGAAAGTTGATATATAACATCAATTTAAGTTGGAATATTCTTGAATGAAATGTTAAAGTTGAAAGTTGGTATATATATTTTACATCAATTTAAGTGAACGAATGAATGATTTTATCTTAGAAATATAATGTTATTTATAATATAAACATCTAAAAAGAAAAAAAAATCGGAGACTCGGGACCGAGATACTCGGTCAAGACTCGGCTCGGGTCAGGCCGAGTCCGAGTCAACTCGGCCGATTTTTTTTTATCTCGACCGAGATTATGAATCATGATCTAAACTAGAAGGAAGGCTGACGTCCAGAGACACTACTAGGAATATGGACGCGCAACGGGGAATGACTCCATTTTTCATGATTCTGACCGAATTCTGAATCTGATAAGTTGGTCCCGTCAAATTATATAATTGTTAACTTGTGTTTCAAAAAGATGCTCATTTTGAATCCAAATTCCGGAATTAAGTTTCACAATGTGAATAACAATGATAGTCCGGGCAGAAACCTTGTTTCGAAATATGACCCGCTACACTAAGTTACACAACTCGGTGTGAAAAACCAAACACAAATAGAAATGGGACGCAAAAGAATGGCGCTTCTTTCTTCCGTGCTCACTCAAATGGAAGCGACGGCCGGAGTGACGGCGACCGTCGATTTGCGGCCTCGGTGCGCGTCCTCATCTGTTGAACTGACCGGCGCCGTTCACCTCCTCCCTTGCTCCGTGAAGTATAATGGCGCCTGTGCCGTCTCCGATTACTTCAAGCCCAGAAATACAGGTCCTTTTCTTTTGTCTATTTTCTCCATTTCGTTACAAACGGAGTGTCCCGTGATTCAGTGAATTGCAATATGAAAAATTCACAAACCCTAAATCAATGCTGAATTATTTACGAAATAGATGTGGAAGCAGATGGAATGAAAGTGCAAGAAGCATTCTTCAGAGGAAGAAAGCTGCATGGAGTTGCCATCCCAATTCCTGATGATTATTGCGGTAATTTCATTTCCATTTTGCGTGCATTATTCATTTTTAATAATCCTTTAATTCCATATAACTAGGATATGTATTGGAGAAGAAGAAACCAGGGAAAGAGGAGGGTGGAGACGGTTCGGAGGGCGAATCGAAATTATGGGAATCGAGTGGGCAATTTCGTAAAATTACGTACTGGAATCACGACGATGTGCCTTGCTCTGAAGATCCTCTGTTGCGGTCCTTCCATTGGTTTCCAGTTTCTCATGCAGTGAGTTTTTTAAAACAATTTTATGTTTATTGTAATTTATTTTTCGATTTTTTAGAAAAATAACCTTTTATTTACGTGAAATTATGAAATGTTTGTTTGCAGTTGCACAAGAGAATTACTCCAGAGGATATTGAGAAGGCCAAAGCTGGTTTCGACCAATAGAGATTGATTAAATTAGCATTTTGTTAAATTTGGAACCTTTTAGTGTTGATTTGATTTCATTTTGCTAACTTAGTTCTATTGCCAATATTGTTATTTTGGATTCAAATGGATCATTTGTATTCTCATTGAAAATTTTGGCATGTTTAATTTTAATGTTCTATTGCCAATATAATTATTTTTCCTTTATTAAATAAGGTCCAATTTCATGAATATAACAATAAAACAGTAACTTTAACATGATACACAGGACAAAAATTATCTTATTGCAGCGTAGTTTAAAATACAAAATCGTATGTATTTTTATTTTCTGAATTATTTGTATGCAATTTTAAACAAAAAAGAAAAAAAATTGAACATTAAACTCAAAAATCGGTGGCGTATTTCTCGGGTTTAAACCACAATGAGAAATCGATTCCTTTCTTCTTTAGCTCTTCCGTAGCCGGACCAATTTGCTCGAGAAGCTACAAAATTTCCAATGAATTAAAAATTAAAACCATCTATTTATTCACTTAATCTTTTGCAAAAACAAATAAATATTTAAATAACTAAATAAACAAACCTTTTCATGCATGTGACCGTTAGACACAATAACAGATCGATCGAACACCGTGAAATCTCCACCGTCCATTCTCGACACCGTCCCTCCCGCCTCCTCTACTATCTGCTCCACATTTTTTTTAAAAATATAATAATTTAAAAGTAAATAAAAAAGGCAGTACCACCGTACCAGTACACCAGCAGCCATATCCCAAGGTTTTAATCGGTATTCCCAATAACTCTCGACTATTCCTAACGCCACGTGCGACATGTCCACAGCCGCAGCACCAAGTCTCCTCACCCCCTATAAAAAAATAAAAATAAAGAGAGTAATTGAAGGTAAATTTCACGGGGGTATTTTGGTAATTTCTCGTACCCTGCTGACATCAGTGAAATGTTTGAATAATTCGATGTTGGTTGCCCATGCGTCGTCGTGCTCGTATCCGAATCCCGTTACCAAAAGAGATCTCTCTACCTAGATAAAAAAAAAATGTTTAATTTAATATATTTAAAATATGGATAATTAAATTTTAAAACCAATACCTCGCTGGTTTGACTAACGTGGATCTTTTGGCCGTTGCAATACGTACCGCCACCTTGTTTAATAAGCATGTATAAGACCCGTTATTATGATTATTAATTTGTGTTCATAATCATGAAAAAATATTTTTGTCATAATGAGATTTATTAACCCGAAGATGCGGAAAATATGCGAGTGTTCCAACACATGGGACCTCCAACAAACTCGACCTAAATGAAATGAGAATAAAGAATATTGTTAGGACTTCGATGCAAATTGTCAAGGCCGATAATTTAGTGGAGTTTTGAATTACCACTGTCGCGGCAGCAGGTTTCCCACGATAAAGAACTCCGACCGAGACCGCAAAACTTGGATATCCGTGCGCAAAATTTGTCGTACCGTCTAATTTTCAACAAAAAAATTTTAAAAAGAATTAAAACTTTTGTATAAGGTTTGGAGAGTACCTAAAGGATCAATGCACCATAGATAGTCTGACAAGGAGTCCCCAATTAAACCACCTTCTTCTCCGAGTATCAAATGGTTTTTGAAATTCTTTCTCACTACTTCTAGAATTGCCAATTCACTGTTCTTATCTGTACTGAAATGAAAAAAAGTTAATAGTTTGTAACTTTGTTGGCAAATTATATATAAACGTTTGCAATTGAAGAAACGAGTTCTTACTCGGTTACTAAATCTGTGAGTCCCTTGTAAGTGATGTTACGTGGCTTGTTCACAGCCTCCATCACGACCTAAATACACCAATTCGTTGTAATTACGATATTGATATTTAAGTAAGATGTTCACGTGATTTGTAAATTATCCAAATTCACACTCTAAATGTGTTTGTGGTGTTGATAAATATACCAAAAGAATGCAATTTTATACCTCGGCGCCAGTTTTTGCGGCTGATTCGACGACTTGAAGCAGCTCAGAGGCGGGAATTGGACCGGTCGATTCAGCCCCGATTTTTGGGAAGATTCTTTTGTTCGGTGATTCCGAAACGACGGCTCTGACTTGGGTACGTCGGAGGGGTTGCCATTTTGGGTGCGTCGGATTGGAGAAGGATAGCTTGAGAGTATGCGAGGAAGAAAGTAGATATCTTGCCATTTTTTTGGTTGGAGGGAGAGGAAGAGAGGTGGTTTCAGTGAACGGCGTAATTTTTAAAGACAATGGTATCGCTCCTCTAGAATTATAATGGTAGAATATTTTAACTATTGTTATGGTTTTTTGTACCCTAATAAATAGTCGGTGACACGTAAATGATCCCGATTTTTGCTGTTTACAAACAAATTAGATAATAAAATAAAGAGGAATTTATATACTACGATAAACATACAGTGAAAACTAAACTGAAAATGATATATAAGTATTTTTTTTCATCTACGTGTATCATGATGGGTTTGATTGTGTATATTGAAAGAAATATTGCGAAAAATTCCACTTCAAACTCAAGTAATCATTTGATTTTTTTTTTTAGGACAAAAATACAAAGATTTATATGAATATTGATAAAAAAAAAGATACCTAAGTCTCTATTACATATTTTACTTATTTTGAACAAATCAAATTCAAGTTCCTTGTTTGGTAGGCGCTAAAAAACAGAATTTAACTTTGCAGAGCTTTTTTCATACATAGAGATGCTGTAAATTTTGATTCCATAAAATTCCCAAATGCCAAGATGAAGGCAAATATTAAATGCTTAATGTATGTTAAAGCTAATGTTTTTTTCTTCCAAGTTATATTGTTTGTGGAGAATTAATACATTTTATAATTAATGAATAATGCTAATTGAAAATTCTTAATACAAAGCCAATCAATATGTAAATGACATTCATTGCTATTTAAGTTAACTCATTGATTATTTTTTATTAATAAAATATATAAAATTATATTGTTCATAAAATTATATATGTTATAATATTATACTACTATTATATAATTGTTATTATTATATTAATTATATTCTAATAATAAAATACTAATTTAATTATAATATATAATAATATAAAAGTACATTTAATATTTTTATATTATTATTATATAATTGTTAATATTATAATAATTATAATATATATATTAATAGATAATATATGATATTATAATAATACCAAAGTACATTTAATATTTTTATATTATTATTATAATATATTATATGCATATAATAAAATATTTCATTTTGCAATAATAGTATATTATAATAATATTATTTTTTTATCAAACTAATATTGTTATAATATATAGTATAATAATATCATTATTTTTTGTCCGTTTTAATAAAATATTATTTTTGCATTTTCAATAACAAAATTTCAGAATTTTATGAACAACCAAACAAAAAATGATATTTTCAGCATATTATAATTTGGACATCCAAACAAATCGTGAAATTATTCCGAACTTTGTACTCCTCGGACACTAACAAGAAATTACAAATAATTCATGAACTACAAATACAATTCTACCTGAATAATTTTTGAGCTGTGTATCTAACCAGCAACAAGTGACCGGCACTCACTATGGCGAAAAAATTAACATCTTTTTTCTCCTTCGAATTGATAAAAAACATAAAAAATAAAAATAAAATAGACGCATGATTAAAGCCCAAAAGGCCTTAAATAATGAACATATTCCATATTGTTACCTACTAATCCTGGAGGTCTCCGTTATTATATAACTGGAGAGGTGAAAAGGAACAAGACTGAAGGATAAGAAACATAAGATGTCTCTGGAAATGGCGTTCCCTCTCTTCTTTTCCTAACCCTAAACCTCGGTGGCTCTCACTCAGGTCGGGCTTCTCATCTCCTGTCACCCCGTAGCTCCATTTCCGGCGACTTTTAGCTCCCATTTGCTCGCTCTTTCGAGTTTTCGGCTTCTTTACTCCATAGATATTACCGAGGTATGTGTTGCTCATCAATTGATTTTAGTACAATTATTTCTCCACGCCTTATTATGGGTTTCAATTCTCTAATTTCTCTTTATGCATATCTATGGAACACAGTATAAGTACGATTTAATTATGTCGTAATTAGGAATTTATGCGAGGATTTGTCAGTGCATACTAGGTTCAATTTTTTGGTTATTTTTATGAATTTTCTGTGTTTTGTTTATCTATGCGATTTTGGGTTTAAGGTAGTAATTTAGTTAGTATTAGGGTTTGTATAATTATTATATAGTTATGCATGATTTTTTGAAATCGTAACGTCGAAACCGTAATTACTTCGGAAAACACTCTGATTGGGTAGAAATTGGTTACACTTGAGAAATATTATTTTGTCTCCGTCGCATTAATTTGATTGTCTGTACCCATTATTTACATCCATATATACCAAAATCATATTTTGTAATCCTTTCCTATCATAATTCCTTATTAAGATTATATTGTCGTAACATTTCTAATCACTTTCTATTCTCTTTTGATTCTATAGAATCGAAGAAATGTCAAACATACAATTTGGGGGAACTTCTGTGCCTCAATTGGGAACGCAACCCCAAATTATATCGAGATATAAATTTCCTCAAGTTAGAGCCGCATTTTTCAATGCCAACAATTCTTCAGTTTCACTTACTAATAGGTAATTTCGAATATTATGCTTAAAACTTTTTACTTTTCATTCCTAATTGTATTTTATTTTTTGATTTTATGTGCAGTAAAAGAAACAGCGTGAAGTGCATGATTGGATTAAATCATGTAGCTTCGCCAAATTTCAGGCAAAAAAGAAATTCAAGATTCGTTGTCAGAGCCGAGAGTGTAAGTTCCTCTTTTAGTTGATATTCTTTTTAAATATTTTGAGATATTTTTTCCTTTTTTTGATCACTATGATGAATATTAGATAATCACATATTTATTTTGCAGGATTTTTATTCCATATTGGGCGTCTCGAAAAATGCCAGCAAATCCGAAATTAAAAGCGGTTTGTATTTTCAATATTTATATAATTAAGTCTAAAATTATTCTTATCTTTTATTTATTTATGTGCAGCGTATAGAAAACTCGCAAGGAGCTTTCATCCTGACGTAAACAAGTACTTCACCTTTTCTTTCTCTTTACAAAATCTTAATTCAACTTCAGCTCTTAAATCCTTATCTAATTCAGCCATAAACCCTAATATTTTATTCACCCGTTCCAGAGAGGCAGGAGCAGAGAACAAATTCAAAGAAATAAGCAACGCATACGAGGTTTTATCTGACGACGAGAAGCGATCCATTTACGACCGTTACGGCGAAGCCGGTCTCAAAGGCTCCGGCATGGGCACTGGCGTAATTTCCTAATTTCACAAATTTTACCAAACCCTAATTTTACAACCTAATACCCAAACCCTAATTTTATTTCCCCATTTTGTAGGATTTTACGAACCCATTCGATTTATTCGAGTCGTTATTCGAAGGGTTCGGAGGAATGGGAGGCGGGATGGGCGGTGGGGCCCGGATGCGGAACCGACCCACGCAAGGAGACGACGAGAGTTACAATCTCGTCCTCAATTTTAAAGAAGCGGTATTTGGAGTTGAGAAGGAAATCGAAATCCGGCGTTTGGAATCCTGCGCTACTTGCGAGGGGTCCGGCGCAAAACCGGGAACCAAACCGACGAAATGTCGGTCTTGTGGTGGACAAGGACAAGTCGTCAGTTCCGCGAGAACCCCTCTTGGTGTCTTCCAACAGGTACGATTAGTTTAATTTTTTTTGGGCATATTTAACCTCTCAAAAATGTAAAATATCATATTTACCCTTTTCAAACTGACAAAATATAAAAAATACCAAAACCGTTAATTCGGTGTTAAATTTGTCAAGTCAATTAGGTTAATTTTACTGTCTGAATAAGTTTTAACACCGAATAAATGGTTTGTGTATTTTTGATATTTTGCAAGTTTTAGAAGGGTAAATATGATATTTTACATTTTTAAATTTTAACACCAAATTAACAGTTTGGGTATTTTTTATATTTTGCAAGTTTTAGAAGGGTAAATATGATATTTTACATCTTTGAGAGGATAAGTATGATAATTTTTTTTGAAGGGCAAATATGTAAATTCTCCAATTCATTATTTTTTTTGTTACCATATAATATGCTTCGGTTAGGGTTTAGGGTTAGGGTTTAGGGCAACTATGCAAACCACGCATTGAGACTTATTTTAGGGTTTAGGGTTTATGACTCTGAAGATACCGTTTTTGTATAATTTAGGTGTCGACTTGTTCGACGTGCGAAGGGTCGGGAGAGTCCTCGACGCCGTGCGGTACGTGTGGTGGAGATGGACGCGTCAGAAAGAGCAAGAGAATAAGTCTCAAAGTGCCAGCTGGCGTTGATTCGGGCAGTCGGTTAAGAGTCCGGTCAGAGGGCAATGCGGGTAGGAGGGGCGGCCCGCCCGGCGATCTTTACGTCTTCATCGAAGTTCTCTCCGATTCAGTGCTCAAAAGAGACGGTACAATTTCAATTTAATTTTTTCTAAAATTTTAAAATATCGTTTTTGCCCCTTTGTTTATATCCTAATGAAAGTTTGTGACAGGGACGAATATACTGTACACGTGTAAGGTATCATACATAGATGCGATATTGGGTACCACTGTGAAGGTACCCACAGTGGACGCTACGGTGGATCTGAAGATACCGGCTGGTACGCAGCCCGGTACGACTCTGGTGATGGCGAAAAAAGGCGTACCGTTTTTGGGCAAGGCGAATGCGAGAGGAGATCAGTTGGTACGGGTGCAAGTTGAGATTCCGAAACGGTTAAGTAGCGAGGAGAAGAAATTGATTGAGGAGTTGGCGAATCTTAACAAGGCAACCACTGCTAATAGCAGGAGATAAAAGATGGTTATGGTCGAATGCAATTTTGTTATTTTGGGGGTGTAATTTGAAATTTTGGATATTTATATTTAGTTTAGGTATTTTTATGTGGTGGTGGTGATCGAAAATTGTGCTCGCGTGTTTTGGATTTTGTTATCGTTTTTACATCATGGAAATTCAATTATAGACTAGAATTATTGAGATTGTATAATTAGGAATTTCTTATGTTCGATCTAATTATCTCAGAAATTATTTATAAAATATAAACTCATAAAAATATAATTTATGTTAATCAATGTTCTAATGTTCGGTCTAGCTATTGTGTTCTATATTGACGGTAATGTGCTATTGAATAGATTCCGTTATTGAGTTTTAGATACGTAACAACTTTGTAGGATCAACAGTGCGTTTATAGCACAAATAACAAAGTTAATAGTATCTATTTTCAAATTTGAAAGGCTAAAACGTACAAAATAATAATTCTCAAGGTATTTTTAAAAAATATACATATTCGAAGGCTATACATGCAAAATGTTTATTTTTCAATTTTTTTGCAATAAAACCGAGTTTTGCAATTTTTAAGGCAAATCCGTGTAAAATACAAATTTTCGTATTTTTTTTTCTCAGATGTGCCATAATAAATACTATCACATGCAAAATTGAAGGCTAAAACACTCACAATTCTCATTTTTTTCAAAAGCGCTAAAATTGAAAAGGCTAACGCATGTGAAATACTTGAATTCACAGTCTTTTTCTTTCTAAAAAACACCATAAATTGAACACTATTACCTACCAATATACTCAATTTCTAAATTTGAAAAGCTAATCCATACAAGATTTTCAAAATACTCAATTGAAGGCTAATTTTCAAGATTTTCTAGGAAATAAAAACACCATAATAAGAAACAACCATAGCAAAATACTTGATTTAAAAAAACAAATCATAAAAAGGCCAAAGTTGAAGACTAATCCATGCAAATACTCGAAAATATAGTAATTGAATGCTAACCTGCGCAAAATACACATTTTTTTTTTAGTTTTGAAGGCAATACATTGTAAACACTCAATTTTAATTTCATGTAAATATTTTTAGAATCAAGCGATGTTGGTCATGTTAGTCATACAAGATTGTTGTTCATTACTTGTTAGTTTCTTATTTGAAATGGAGTGATAACTGATATATATATTTTAAGTCGTGTAGTGAGCTTCGCAGATTGTCGCAAATTAACCAAAAATATTTACTAATCACAATTTTCTTAAATTTTTGAGTCATTATCTCTACATTTTTACATTTTTGTCCTCAAATATTGAAATTTTAGAGTTTAAGCTTTCTTTCTCATTCTAAACCCGAACTTGCTGTTTCTAAGCTTAGAGGAGATTTAGTTTCTTCAGTAGTTCATATTTGTTTCATCTTAATGTGAATTTACTTAAATCATACATTCCTGATAAATGACAATGCTTCTTCAATCCAGAAATTTGAAAAAAAGACTTTTCATGATCTGTAGCAATATTTATTTGTTGCTTTTCATTCTTGTATTATAATATTCACATGCTAAGTATCACAATTTCATGTTTCTAAGTAAATCTAAAGCTTATCATTTACACAATTCACATCAATACTTCACCAACGGCTCTAAGTGCAACATGTTGCTTCCCACGAATCGGTAACCCAACATCCAAAACCGCCTTAGCCTTATCACCGCTCCTCTGTTCGCTTACCACCAGAGACCCAACAAAAGGTTTAACATTCTCGTCCGAAATAATCTCCCATTCTTCCTGAACTTTCGTGACCTCTTTATGCTCATCCAAATATTTTTCAAATTCGAAGGCGGTTGGGAGAATCACGTAATCGTTAACCGGGTTGTAAAACGGGTCGGGTTCGCCCGCTTTTAACCAGTGTTTTAATACCCGGAAAACATGTCTGTCACAAATTATTCCGCGGTGGTCCGCTTCTACACCGAGTCTAGCTATCGCTTTTAATCCATCAGCCTGGTAAATTATGAATATTTTGTGGGTAAATTTGGAATTTTGCAATTAGTTTAAATTGAAATTAAATTATTATTTTTTACCTTGGCTGATTCGGCGGGAACGGATCCATCTCCGGTTACGTAAATGTATTTCGGCTGAAATATAAATGATTGCTTTTTGTATTAAGTAATTAATAATAAGATAAAAATGATTATTTTTTTTTTGTGTGTTTTAAATTAAGAAATAGAAGATAGAAACCTGAATGGAGACAATTTGCTCTATATCTGAAACAGGCTTTTTTTCACTACCATAGCTGCATAAATAACAAAAATATATAAAACTCAAAATTTTTATGCATATAATCAATTTGGCCCTTCATTGTATTTTGCAAAAAAATAATAACGGAAAATTCCATAATTTTTTTACCAACAATTTCTTTTTGAAACATTGGAGGACCATTTGTTAAATTTACATTATTACATGATAAAAAAATAAGATATATAAAAAGCGTACCAAACACTGTGACCAGTATCGATTCCAATCCCATATATATTATAAAATTTCACCGAATCAGGAAGCTTAGCTTGAGATAAAATTTCTCGTGTTTTTTCAGCCACTTTTAATATTTCCTTATTTAGAGGAAGAGATAATTCCTCTCCACCAAACAAAATCTGGCAAACAAATAAATAAATATTTTTTTTGCAATAAATTAGTTAACAAAACGGTATATTGTAGTACTAAATGGGATATTCAATATTAGAGACTCACTTTGTTATTGGAGAGAGCTTGAGCCATTAGAGGAATCACCTCTTTCGGTCCATATGATTCCAAGATTGAATTTGAACTCGAAACTGAATCTTTTGAATCACCTTTTCTCTCTCTCCAAATTTGCAATTTTGGTACGTCGTACCAGTCGAAGTCCGGCGAAGCCATCATTTCGTACATTGATGGACACTCAATTAACTGGAATTTCAACAAAAAATAAATATATAAATAAAATAAATAAATAATTAAATAAATAAATAAATGAAGAAATAAAATATACGAGTTGTTGCATGCTCCATTTGGAAATGAAGAAATTGGATTCCCATCCTTCCACAAACGACATTCCATTCAATAAACTCGTTGTTATGTATCCAGGCGCCCCTAGAGAGAGAGAGAGAGAGAGAGAGAGAGAGAGTCTTAATTATGTTTCAAAAACATAATTTGAACAATTAAAAACTAAAAAAATACCTTGAAATGGAGCGGCAATAGCAATCCAGGTCTTCACATACTTTTCAAAATACTAGTATATATAAAAAGAAATATAATTAATTACACAAAACGAAATATAATTAACACTCAAATTAATTAGATCCCATAATTGTAATAATGATAAAATAATGATGATGATATATATTCATTAATGTTAGTACATTAGAGTGGAGACTCAAGAAGCATTTAACAAGTAAACCGCCCATAGAGTGAGAAATCACAGTCAATTTTCTCTCTCCAGCTAATTTATATGCCGATTCTAATTTCTCTGAAAATCTCTCCATTGCTTCCTTTAACCTAAATTTATAAACAAATTAAAGAAACAGATACAGAGTGAAATTGTATTGAATTGCAGAGAAATTAGAATTTTTAATTAACCTGTTGCTTTGGCGAAAATCATATCCAAATCCAAATAAAGTTGTGCCTTCATGATATCCCCACTTTATCATTTCGATAATCATTTCATTGTAATATCCAACACAATCTTCTCCAATTATCTAAAAACATAAGATATTAAATTAACAAATCAAATCAAAAGATCAAAACTTTGCTTGAAATTTTAATTTTTCAAAGTTTGGATAAAGTATATTTTACCATGTCAGGATCCAACAAATCAATAGCATAAAGGCCAAATCGATCTTCCGGCACAACAATTCTTGATTTCTCATCCAATGATAGTGATTTACCTGAAGAAACACAGTCTCTTGATTAAAATACTTTACTTTCCAAGGTCATATAAGTAAAATTCCGCTTCCAGTACCAGTTAAAGGATCGAAGCGAGACCATAACTTGGTACGAAACTCATGATCCGCACGCAAAATCCGAATCCAAACCCTCTCGGCCTTCTTCTCTTCTTCATCCACGGCATGCAAAATCGATCCGGCTATGCCCGGTACGAGCAATACAGGATCGAGGTTAGGGTTTATTACATACTCTTGCTTCTTCACTATTCTCAACCACAGCTCGATTGCTCTTATCAACTCTTCCAATACCGCCATTGCTGAGCTCAATGGAGAGATTTTTCTTCAGAGATTTATCACGAGGATTTTTTGATAATATCTGAACCGTCGGTAATTTGATAGATTTTACTTGTTTTTGGCAAGTTGTTGTGATATTTCCGTACTGGGAAAGTTAATGTTTTTTTCCTGGATAATATAAACTATTATATTGGCTGCACCCGGTCTACAGAAAATAATCTAGTATGTAATTATTTTTGTTTATAATTATATAATACATATTTGAGTGCACAAGTACAAAATACTTTGCGTCTCGTTAATATTGTATTAAAAAATAAGATTTTGTTAAAAATAATAATAATTAAAATTGACAACAAGAAAAAAAATTGTTTTTTGAAATTATTGGCCGTGGCCTATAGAATTTTTTTTTGTTGAATGTGCTCGATTCATATGTTTTGATTTCTTAAATTTAATTTTTTTTAATTATTTTAAATTAATTTATTACTGTGAGTTTCTATAAAAACTCCTAAGTTTTACGAATATTTAAGAAAATATCATTGGATACTCCAAAACTCCACAACAAAACAAAGTTTTTTTTTAAATACTTTTCTATATGTGTCGAATTAATTTTGTATAGTGTTAAAAAAATTTGGACCAAATACATCTTAATTTTCGTAGTATTTTATTTTACGAATCATTTTTTGCCATTTTTTCATTAGGCGGTCTTTGGGGGGGGGGGGGGGGGGCTTTGATTTCCTACGAGTTTTTTATGCTGGTTCTGTGTTGCAATTAGGTGATTTTATTTTTCTTTTTATCCCCCTATTTTCGCAGAACAGTATACATACCTAGTGATTTAGTGTATTTTATCAGTATAATCGTGTAAAGTTTATTGTTTGCCCCTCCTCCCTTTCCTCCACCCCTCCAAAAAAAATATAAATAAATAAATAAATATTTGTAATTGTAGAAGTTTTTTTACCTCATCCTCACATACACCATATAAATATTGGCAAGATCCGTCATTGACCATTTGCATTCCTCAATGATTTCATGAAAATGTAAAATAGAACCGAATTGTTTCAACGCAACAAGAATATCATGTTGTCGAGAAAAACAAAATAAATGGATAGACTGACGTGATCACTTCTATTCTTTATTTAACCAAATTTCATCAATGAATTTTGACACACATAAAAATATACTTGACCAATTTATTTACAACTAATGATAATATAATCTATTATTTGTGTTAATCTAAAAATATAATAGTTGATTTTCAATTAATATTTAGCGAGTAAATGATATAAAAGAAAAAGAAAAATCATATGTTATTTCAAAATGACTACTTTTACATTCTTTTATGTATTTTAAATGAATAATTATATTATTTTTCTTATACATGATAAGTTATGTATGTTTATTTTAATTTATAACGAGAAATTTCTTTTAAGTGGTATTTAAGTATGGACCAAGTCCAAATAGCAGTCCATGAAGAAAAGCGGTACATTTTGGTTTGGAAGTATATGAATTGAGTGTATTCCATTTAAGCCGTGAGAGTACCGCAATTAATCACAGAGATTGCCGCGCCAACCAGACCTTCTAGTCTCATCCGTTCTGTGGCATTACTCTATGCAACCAATTGTGTGGTCTAACAACACTTGGATAATTTATAGTCATTTGAGTTTTTGTTAGAAGAAAAAATTATATAATATATAATAATATATATTTAAGCGAGAGACGACAAAATTAAATTTTCGTCTTCATCTTAATTTTTGATATTTTTTTTAATGTAATCTCTTTAGTGAATACTTATATTCGTTAATCAAATAACAAAACTTATCCACTATAAACTTCAATTTTTCGTCTTTATCTTAATTTTTTGGATATCATCTCTTTAGTAAACATTTGTCACGATTTATAATTCTTAAATGTCTAACTTATCTGTATAGCATATCAAAAACTTTTATTCTTTAGTCAAATAACAAAACTTATCCGACCATATATTTTTTGGACTTCTTGTTTCAATTACATAAAAATCTTTCATTTTTTCAAAAATATTCCATGCATTCTCGTCATAATTGATGTTTTAGCTCGTTATTATTGTTACCTAGTGTAATATTTGTCAATTTATGTATCTCACTCCCAACAACTAAAATAATGATATTTTTTATTAATTATTATTGAATTATTAACTAAGAACATAAAAATACAACTACTAATTAACAATAAAAAACTAAAAAAAAGTATTATTTTTTTTTTGGATGAAAATTAAGGAGATGGAATATGATGGTTAGTAAATAAAATAAGAAATAATTTAGAGAAATATGGGGAATAAGAAATAGAATGTTTTATTACTATACATTTGTAAGCAAGATTAATTTAGTTGATTCGATTTATTATATTATAAATGGCTGATAACATATGATGGTCCTTCCTTAAATTGATCTGCACATGCTATTAGAAAATCAATGATATTATATCATTTCTTCTTTAAAAAATAATTTATAGTTATGTTATCATATATAATAATTGCACGAAAATACTCTCACAAGAATGAGTTGTGTCGGTCTTTTCACACGAGAATGTTCTAGTCACTCTTGGTTCTTTGAAACTCGAAAGTATGATCCCATATCAGCAAATGCAACTCCCATATCAGCAAATGCAACTCCCATATTTGCAAACCCGTCTCTTCCTGACGCTTAAGTCACTTGTGAAATTGATTTGATAGTTTAAGATCTGATGATTTAGTTTGGCTCGTCTGATCATTTTGTCTTGGTCTGATTTAACAAGACACTTGTCTTCTCCTGAAATATGCGTGTCTGAAATACGCATGCCTGCTCTCTAAATTATGCGTGACTTTCTTCCTCCTCATTTTCTCCATCTTCATTTCTCACTCCCTGAATATAAACAAGGGGAAATTTTCCCCATGTCCTTCCAAAATAAGTAATTATGTATTTATCCCTACAAAATTTAGTTCATTTCAAATTTGCTAAAACTTAACATATAAGTTAAAGTTAACATAATTTTTCAAAAAATAAGTTAAAAGTTAACAGAAAAACAATTTATTGACTAATTTACCTTTGTGAATCCTTAACCCGATAAGGATCTAACCCTGAACCCGTTAAGAATATGACCCAAACCTAGACCCAGACCTGACAAAGACCCCAGAAACATTTTCTCCCCTTCTCAAAACAGTCCACGATGAAGCAATAATGGAGACTGACTTAGCTCGCGATCTCCACCGATTTTGCTGAATCATGGAGACGCTCGGCGGCGCTAGGCGACTTCTCTGAATCCCCATTTCGTTGAAGTTCGCGAAGCTCGCCTCGGTGAATCTCTGGCACGATTATGGAGGAATGAATTCAATCTGGGCGAAGCTCGCCTCGGTTACTATCTGGCGGAGTAAAAGGTTGGCACCATCTGGCACGACTATAGAGCAAACAATTGAATCTGGACGAAGTGAAATGTTAACAATTAATGTATGAATTCAATTTTCAATTTGTATATTTATTCTCTCAAATATCATATTGCCTATTGGCCTTGTATACTGTAAAATATATCGAAATTGTTCAATTGGAGGGTCTGAATTGTAAAATCCATCAAAATTTGAACTATAAAGTGTGAAATTTTTCATAATTTGAACTGTGAAGTAAACTCAGTTTTCCAATTGGGGGTTTAGTGCAAAAAAATTTGGTAATTTCCAGGCAGTAACAAAGAGGCTCATGACAGATGTGTCATTTGGTGTGCTTTTATCAGGCAGCCTCCACTCGTCCTAAGTTGATGATGAGGATAAGGATGAAATGGAGTTATGTTTAGTAATCATGTGTGCTTCTGGCTTTGTAACAGTTTTGTTTAGCTTGATTAATCCGTAGTTGAACTAATCAAAATTATTTGCACATAAATTAGTAAGTCCTTCATGAAGGATTTCGAAGCTGACTCCTTCAATGCCGCACAGAAAGAAGGAAAAAAAGAAGAAATGTTTTTTGATTCAAACTTCAACTCGAAACCCGAGTCCAAGTCCCATCAAAATTGGGATGAGAAGAAGGAGAAGAAGGGAAGGAGAAAAGTGTGCCAGTTGTATTGAGATATTTTGCCTCAGGCAAAAATCAATGTGAACCTGGAGATGGAATTATTTCAAATCATGTTGTAATCATGTTATAATCATGTGTAATCGTGTTGTGATCGAGTCGGGAAATTATTTCAAATCATGGTGTAATATTTT
Source organism: Luzula sylvatica (assembly GCA_946800325.1). Taxonomy (NCBI): domain Eukaryota; kingdom Viridiplantae; phylum Streptophyta; class Magnoliopsida; order Poales; family Juncaceae; genus Luzula; species Luzula sylvatica. The sequence continues at coordinate 33,584,471 of OX326957.1, read as the reverse complement.
GTAAATATGTTGTAGTCATGTTATGATCGATTCGGGAAGTTATTTCAAATATAGTGTAATCTTTTGTAATCATGTTGTGATCGAGTCGAGAAGTTATTTCAAATTATGTCGTAATCGTGTTGTAATGTTTTCCAAGTTAATCCAATTCAATTATTTCTCGAGATATTTCGTTAGTAATTGGTATGTACCAAAAACTGGTACCGATATTTAGTTAGTAATTTCTCACAAATTCTATATATCCCTTATGATTCTTCTTCTAACCAAAATAATCATATTGAATTATGTCAAATTAAATTAAACATCAAAACAAAATAATTATGTTACATTTGTTTCGAAATTGTGATACTAAGTTCATCACATATCAAAACAACGACATAACAAAATCACGCGAATTCCAAAACAACATATCAAAATCATAACATAATACAATAATTCTAAAATTGAAACCACACAAAGTTTGACGTCATATTATAGCAAGAAAATAATAGGTTTTGAAAGTAGCTTTTTTTTTTACCTTGCCTTATTCAAAGTTTGTGATGAACTCGAAGCTCCGAGTGTAGATATTAGGCGACTCGATCATGTCCTCGATATTGAACAATTCGATCATATTCTCCCAACTGGACTTATCGCAATCTTCGGTGGTAATATTCTGAGATTCATAAACCTCTAAATTTGTCTCAAAATATCTAATTTTTGCTACAATTTAGAGTTATTTCACGAAGCAAAAAAAAGATCAGAGACATGCATGAAAAAACTCGTGAAGGACAAAACAAGCTCATAGGTGCCTGATCTCCTCTCTTCGCCAGAGACAAGACTAAAGTCACTAAACAAGCTCATGAAGAACCAAACGAAAGGGAAGAGATCGATTGAGCGAGTAGCTTGTGCCTTATCTCCTTTCTTCGCCAGACAAAAGACAAAACAAGCTCGTGAACAAAAAACGAAGGATAACAGATCGATTAGCTTGTGTCTTGTCTCCTTTCTTCGCCAGATTGCCAGAGACAACTCGTGGAGAAAAAAAGAAGAGGGAAAGAGGCCTACTGGAGAGCTATCCATGAAGAAGAAAGAAGAAAGGAAAGACAAGTATTGGGCTCTCCGGTTTGTGATGGATTTGTGTATTATGAGAAGGGTAATTTTGTCATTAATATTTATGTTGTTATTTTAATTAAATTTAAGATTTGAAATAATAGTTTATTTAACATAAATTTAACAGAAGTTTAACTGTAGGGATAAATTTGATATTTATAAGTTTTAAGTGGATATAGATGATACTAATTGAGTTTAGAGAGGATAAATATGTAATTGTTTATTTTATAGGGATAAATTTGTTATTGTTAATTTTTGTAGGGACATAGAAAAAATTGATCTTCTTCTACTTTTTATTGAACTTAATTTATGAGAATGACCACATGGAAGGAACGGATTTACAAGTCTCAAAGGATCCGAATCAAAGAGAATATTCTAATGGATAAGCTAATATCAGGAAGCCAAGAAAGATTGCCACAAAAGTGTATATACGGATGGAAAATTTTCATCATCATCGGATTTTCGTTTAAATCCCTGAAGTTGAATTTCTTTCGATTTAGTCATTACATTTTTGTCATTTTGTCATACTTTGAATCAAATTGTGACAACTTACTTGTACAATCAGACACCTATAAAAATCGAATCAAATCAAACAATGTAAGTTGAATTTTAGTTTCTTCCTTTTTGTGCCAGATAAAACCAAGTTTGTGTTCAACAAATTGATTTTAAACTTAAAAATTGAGCGTTGATTTTTATTTTTTGTTGAAATAAAAATTGAGCGTTGAAGTTGGTGATTTTTAAAAATGAATCGAATCTTCTTTGTTATTTTTCAAAAGGATTGGATTTGATCATATTCATATTGAATGAAAAGTCACATTACATGCTTGAATGAGACAAATTTTTGAGAGGATCATATCTTAGGAAGATACAATTAGGTTACGATCCATGTGCTTATGTCACATTAATTATTTTTAGACTGTATATAGTGGTCCAATTAGGTTTCTCTAGGCCCCATTTAACAAACAATATGCATATTATTATCATTGTATATAATAAAGAATAGTCCTAGTTTATTCATGGTCTTGTATGTGTTTACAGAGTAACATGTAGAGGAAATATTTTCTAAGTTTAGCATTAATTAACATAGTATATCCTTAACTTAATTGCCCCTAATTTAGTTTGCTTTTACATTCTTAACTAGAGAGAGAGAGAGAGAGAGAGAGAGAGAGAGAGAGAGAGAGAGAGAGAGAGAGAGAGAGAGAGAGAGAGAGTCACTATCTATGGCTGTATAATGGACCAAAGCCACCATTGGACAGAGAGAGAAACAAAGAGAAAGACTTGATATCATATAACCACCACAACCACAACATAAATTATATATCTTTGTCTTCTTCTTCTCCTAACACCCAAATTCATTATTTCTCTCTCTCTCTCTCTCTCTCTCTCTCTCTCTCTCTCGTCTTTTCTCTCCTTCCATTCATTATTATTAGGTTTGCCCATCTCTCTCTCGTACTTATACAGTCCTCTTCTCTGCTTACATTCATTATAAAGTTAACCTCTCTTCTCTCTCTCTCTCTCTCTCTCTCTCTCTCTCTCTCTCTCACACACACAGTTTTTGTCTACCAGCTCGAGAGGAAGAAATGCATATAATTTGGTGGTGTGAGAGTTTGAAGCTGCCAGCATGATCTGGTCTTATCATATAGGAGTTATAATTATGGATTTAATTAGGCTTTATTTGTTCAATTATAAATTTTATGTGATTTGCAATTAGTTACTTTCGATTTAAGCTTAACTAATGAAGGGTTTTACAAACATGGATAGACTCCAATCAGTTAATCAGATCATGTTGCAGCTTCAATCACTCATCTCCACCAAAACAACTCTCTTGGTCAAAGGTATGTAATATTATTTGATTAATTTCCAACTTAACAAATTATATCTTTCATAAATTTTCATTTTTTTTTTTCTATATTGGTACTCTCTTTAGTTTTTATCCTCTTATTGTAAAGAGGTGATTTATCCTTCCCTAGATTTCAACACAACCTTCTATAACCTAATTCCTAATTAACACAATTAATTAACATGATAATTAACACATGTCACATAATTAAATAATATGCTATGCATAGTTAACATCCATCTGAATTAACAATTCCTAATTAATATTATTAAATTATTAATTATGTGTTTCTTGTTAATTGCCATGTTAATTATGCGTTTTAATTGAAATATAGAAGGTGTTGTGTTGAAATCTAGGGGCAAAGTAACATTTCTCTATTATAAACATATGTTATATGTACTATTTCTCCATAAATATAAACTTAACTAGGGTCATGTTCATGTAATGTGAAGAATCTAGTAGCTTATTTTTCCGAGTAATTGGGTTACTAATGTGAGTTATATTAAATCTTGTGTAAATTAAAAAAAAAAAAAAGTTAGTATCATGCAATATTTAAGAGATTATGATATGTAATTTCCAATTATGGAAAAATATTGATCCAATATTATTGTTTACTTTTTCCCATTTTTTGGTATCTAAACTTTTTTGTTTCTTTGAAGTGAATTATTTATACCTCCCAATTGTGTCCCCTTTTCTTTCCTAAAATGATACACACTGCACTAAATAATAAATACCCTAATTCAGGAAGTGACATTGTTTGGAGAATAGTTAATTTGGAAATTTAATTTATTGTGAGATATATTTTCTAGTGATGATCCTGACATGAAAAAAATAATCATCATGGACAAATAATATCATTCAAAATTATCTTTTCTAGTACAAATTTTATTGTTGAATATCACTCCCTTTCTAGAAACACTATTACTGATGCCTTTTGTTTCCTTGTCTTTCTATTTCAATGTACATTAATCAATTTTATTAAAAAAATCAAGTAATTGTTTTCATTTGACTCGTCCACTTTGAATCAACGAACAGTATAAGGACTAATGTGATAATGCAATTATTTTCTACAAGTCGCTTGATTAGGCCTAAAATCCTAATACATTACATATTTTCATGTGCAATTAAGATTCCTTGCCTCCTAAAGCTTATACATGGTTAGACTTTCTTCACTAACCTAACCATTATTTTCTAATATAATATCCTATCTTTGTTTCCTAAATAGTTCCCAATTATTTAATATAATAATAATGTATTATGACTTTGTCTTTGTTAGATTAGGTCAAAATCAAAAGGTGAAAGCTTCATTTCACTTGGATTTGTTTGCCAATTTCTTATTTAGCATCAATCAATTGATGATTCCCTTTAAGTTAGGCAAACGCGCAAAGGATATATTTGTTATTTCAATGGTTTGTGACAATAATCAAATAATTAGGGCCCCTAATGACAAGTTCAGCGAACCTGGCAGATACATTGAACAGAGAGCAAAGTACACAGCCCAGATTCAAAGATTATGTACCGGCTAACTTGCTCGTACCGATACTGGTACCGAATCATCAGGATTTAATTTGACCCGTACCGATCCAAAACAAGTTGAGAAACGTGCTAGACCAGACCAACAGGAAGCAGATTATTTGCCAAAAGCAAGTTAAATTCGTCAAAATGAGTCGAGCTCGAGCCAGGCACAGCTCATGGTTCGTTCTTATTACACAAAACTTGACAAAAAAAAAAAAACTCAGATCGAACTGCGTTTTAAATAAGGCATTCATGCCTCGTCGAGGGCGAGGACACCTGGCAGTGGCTTGCCTTCGAGCAACTCCAAGCTGGCGCCGCCACCTGTCGAGATGTGGCTCATCTTGTCAGCCAAGCCAGCCTTCTCTACTGCCGCCACCGAATCACCTCCTCCGATGATGGTGGTCACCCCCTTCTTGGTTGTCAACTCAGCCAATTTCTTCGCCACGGCCTGCATATCACAACATTAATTATTTTAATTTTTGTAATATTCGCAAACACACCCTTGCAGAATAACAAAAATAGTCGTGTATTTTTGTTTCTAAAAAATATAGGGACTTTTTTGTATAATCACTTACATCGGTTCCAGCAGCGAACTTTTCAAATTCGAAGACGCCCATTGGCCCGTTCCAGATTATGGTCTGACACGTACCCAAAACTTCATCGAACGACTTGATCGAGTCGGGACCGACGTCAAGACCCATCCAGCCTTCTGGGATCTCCGTTGCAGCCACAACCTACAAACATTCGCAATTTCACAATTATCCACAGTTCGAGGGCTGATTTGCAAATATTACAAACCTTGCTGTCGGCATCAGGGGCAAATTTGTTGGCCACGACGATGTCAGAAGGGAGGAGGAGAGAAACGTTCTTGGCCTTGGCCGTTTCTAGAAGGCTAGTGGCGAGCTCGAGCTTGTCCTCTTCGACCAACGAGGTACCCACTTGGTAACCTTGCGCCTTGTAGAAGGTGTAAATCATTCCACCTCCGAGGATTAGAATGTCCACCTTGGACAAGAGCGATTCGATCACACCGATTTTGGAGGAAACTTTGGAGCCTCCAACAATAGCCGCGAATGGCTTCTTCGGGTTCGCCACGGCTCCGACAAGGTAGTCCAATTCCTTCAGAAGATAGATAAAGAGATTGAGGAGGGGTATATATGATATTTTAACATTTTGAAGCGTACCTTCTGCATGAGGAATCCTGCAACGGAGGGCTTTAGATATTTGGTGACTCCCTCGGTGGAAGCGTGTGCTCTGTGAGCGGTACCGAACGCGTCATTTACGTAGAGGTCCGCCAAAGCAGATAATTTCTTGGCGAATTCGGGATCGTTCTTTTCTTCCTCCTTGTGGAACCTCACGTTCTCTAGAAGGAGAACTCCTCCCTCTGGAAGAGAGGCTGCCAAGGCCTCTACTTCAGCGCCAATGCAGTCGTTTGCCATCACGACCTTTAGAAAAGAAATTGGTAAATTATTGAAGTTTCGAGGGTGTTTATGTAAAAGTGCTTAGCACGGTACGTACCTCTACTCCAAGGAGTTCGGATAGGCGCGGGACGATAGGTTTCAAGCTGTATTTGGGGGTAACGCCCTTGGGACGACCCTGCAATTAAAAATTGAAATAAATAAGTGATGAATTAATTAATTGATTAAGGAGGATATGAAATATTATAAATGAGATTAATATAGAATAGTATAAACTGCTACAGAAAGTCAGATAAGAAATATTTTAATATTGGAGATTGTAAGCAGATTCTCTATAATATTGAAATAATTAAATGCAGAGACTAGATATGATATCAAATCAATGTTAAAATAATTAGAAAACAACAGAGAAAGCAAAATTTGAATTTTACTATATAAGAATCTCAGCATCAAGATAATGACATGCTTTTTAAGAAAAACCTAAAAGTATGACTGATAATAAATCAAATAAAAATGATTCAGGGACTTAATTGAGAAGTGCCTAATATAGACATGTGAAAACTACAAAAGGCAAAGCTGAATCACATGAACTTGATCAAAAGACACAAACATGTCATGATGCAAAAGATATGTAATCAATACTTCATCCAACAGTATACAATGAAATTTAACAATATAATTTCATTTTTAACCATAAATTGACAATCTTTTAATTTTGCCATTTCATAGTTCATTCTCTCTCGGAATTAGCACAACACTTATTGAACAAAAAAACCGACAATAATCCAGTCTCGAATAGCAAAGTATGAATACTAAAAACTATAAATCTGCCCAATCAAAATGAACAATTAAATAAAAAGAGATAAGAACTCACCAGATGACTAGCTAGGATAACCTTAGCTCCATGCCCCATCAGATACTTCAGCGTTGGGATCGACGCACGGATCCTGGTGTCGTCGGTGATGGTCTGGTTGTCATCTAGGGGTACGTTGAGATCCGCCCTAACGAAGACTCTCTTCCCCTTCAGATCGGCCTCAGTAAGAACGCTGACACTCTTCTTCGTAGCCATTTTTGCTGTGAAGGAATAATCAAAGAAAGTTATAAGCAGATATATAAAACAACAAATATTAAAGATCTGAGATCAGATTTGATCTTGAGAATAAAACAAGTAAATCGAGAGAAAAACTAACAGGATAAATTGATTTATTGGATGGATTTTTGAGGAGGAGATGAAGATTGGAGAAGACGAAAGGATGGGCTTTGTTTTATATATATTCAGGACACTGGACAGGACAAGGTTTTGCTAACATGCGCCGTAGTTTAGTGTTCTTAGTAACATATCGGATGCTCAGTGGTATTATGATCCATTACACTGACACTAGGTCCTACCATGTGAAATTTCACTGCTCTTAGAGTATCTATTTAGCTATTCTTTTTTTTGTCCGAAGACGAGGAAGGAGGGTAATAATTTCGTATATACTCTCAGAAAATATGTTATTTATATTGAATGAAATATATGTTTAGGAGGTGTTATAACTAAATGGAGGTTTATTGAGGGGTTAATGTGTAAGAAAGAGTGGGAAATGAAATTTGCAAAACGAACCTCGGAAGTAACTAGAAATGTTTAACGGAGTTGCGTCTTGGAGAAGAAGAAAAACCTGCTTTTATATGGACAGCTCACATAATAAATAAACTAATTTTTTGCATATACGTGCGATAATTCAATTAATTGGTTATATTCTAAAATATATCCAATCATATAGTGACGCGACAGTTATAAGTAGAAAGAAGTAGAAATTTGTGAGGGAAGTTGAAGAATCTGCCATCGTGCGATAAAGTAGCCAGGATAATATATTATCTTCTCAAGTTTATAATTAACTGGAGATATAATTAGTTTAATATACACGTTATTTTAGCTAATGGAGGTTTGTAGTGAAATTAAACTTCAGGGGAGATAAATGGTATAGTTCGCTGCGCCCCCGGTATATCATATCGAAAGGGGTTTATATCCCGGCCCCAAACTCAAAATAACATCATCAATTGACTCGATTAGAGACTAATATTAACAAGGGAGATTTTGATATATAGCCCAAAAATGTTTCGTAATACCCTAAATAGCCAGAAAAGTTTGAAAATTTGGAATCTAACACTCTCAAAGTCGAGAGGTTGCAAATGTATCGAAAAATTAATTTCCTCTCGACTTAACGTCGAGAGCATCTTAAATCCCCACCAACCCTCGCCATAACGTCCAAAAATTAATTCCTCTCGACTTTTGAATCACCCCACCCAGATCCCTCTCTCGCTCAATTCCCCTCTCTCTCTCTCTCTCTCTCTCTCTCTCTCTCTCTCTCTCTCTGCCTCTTCACCCCCACCCCCCCCCCCCTCAGATCCCCCTCCTCTCTCTCTCTCTCTATATTTCATTATTTTTGAAAAAAAAATGTCGTTTGATGATGGAGTTTTGCCGGGTTCGATTGATAACGACGTATTATTTTTACAACATAATCATCGGTCCGAAAGAATTCGTCCATCGCGAGATTCGATTAGATTCGAACAAAAATCGACAAATTGGAGGAGATGGCAAATTTCGGATCCAAGAGTATTGTTACGATTAAAACGATCGGGATTTTACCCGGTTATGCAATGTGCGGTTAACGAGAATTCATGGCCACTTCTCACGGCTTTGGTGGAAAGATGGCGTCCGGAAACAAACACATTTCACATGCGTTGGGGAGAAATGACGGTAACGCTTCGTGATGTCGCGTTGCTCACTGGATTGTGTGTGGACGGTAATCCTATTATATCTCCGTATATTTCTTCCTCTGATTTAAAAAGAGAAATGATTAGATTACTCGGACAATGTCCGAATAAATGGACAAAAGAAAAACCCCGTATACAATTGAAATGGTTAAAAACAAATTTCCAAGAACCAAGTGAAGAACGAGACGAGGAGTATTGTGATCAACAAGCTCGTGCTTATATTCTCTACTTTTTGGGTGGAATCGTATTTCGGTCAAGTGCGTTTCTTATGACCACTCTCATTGCAAAAACTACATTTATTTGCTCTCCTACCTTGTGGGTCCATTTCGGTCTTTTCACGTTTTTTACTTGGACGACCTGCTTGTCTTCTGACATTTGGAGGTAACACTGGTACGCCTGAAATAACAGGCCAAAAACGACGATCTGGAATAACTTGAAATACTTCTTCGTATGTACGTTTGTACATACGAACTCGATAGTATTCCGCGCAATAGCGATAAACATTACGTTCACGCAACAAACCGCACACGGCTAATACATGCAGACATGCAATCCCTTCTAATTGAGGAACATTACACGTACAACGACAATTTGGTTCATCAAGCCGAACTTCATATGTCTCGGTATCTTGATAATTCACTTTTATTACCTCGAAGTACACTCGTGAGTGTGGTCGAACCGTCACATTCCTAGACTCTCGGAGTGATGTTTCTAATATGCTCTCATATTTCATACAAAGAGTAGTTCCCCAATTTTCCGCATCGAGTCGTCGTTTATTAAAATACGTGTTCAAACGAGCGCATATTTGAGATACGAGCGTTCTAACAGGCAATCCACGTGTTTCTTTTAGAACCCCGTTAAAACATTCAGAAATATTTGTGGTCGCAACACCCCATCTACGACCACCATCATGAGCTATAGCCCACAAACTTTTATCCCCAACTTGTGTATTCAAATAATCTTCAATTTCGGGATGCATTAATTTAAGTCGCTCAAAATACCTATCAAAAGCGTAGATTGTTTTTTGAGTTGCTGTGGTCCAAAAAAATTCTCCCATGGCTTTTCCTCTTAATTTCGATACGATGTTTGATTGCACGTGGCGTATGCAATACCTATACACATGTCCTTCTTCGCTGGGAAACGCACGACTCAAAACATTTTTGTGTCCGGACCAACGATCTGTAACAATACATACGGATCGTTCTTTTGTGACATGATATTTTAACCGATCTAGAAACCACTGCCACGATGATACATTCTCCTGTTCTACTATGGCAAAAGCAATCGGAAATATCCCTTTATTTCCGTCCACAGCTGTAGCGATCAGAAGAGTACCGAGATACAATCCATATAAAGATGTGCCGTCAATACTAACTACGGGTCTACAATAACGAAATCCACTAATTGAGGGGCCTAATGCCCAAAAAAGACGTTTGAATTGATTACCTAAACCCCGATTACGCGATCTTACACCTAACCCTTCTAACTGAATGTCTACCGCTGCATTTCTATCCGCGTTAAGAATCGCTTGTGTGTATGCAGGTAAATCAGCATACGACTGCTCCCAACTTCCATAAATCAGTTCCATTGCTCTGCATCGAGCATCCCAAGCCTTCCGGTACGAAATATCAATTGTGTACACGTTTTTAATTATATCAATAATATTTTTTGGAGTTAGAGATATGGTTCCTCTCAAATGTGGCATTATAATCCTACGTATGTGTTTGGTCGTTAGTTGTCTACTATTACTACTACCACTTTCATTTCTACAAGTGTGAGGACCTTTATACTTCGATATTGTCCAAAAATTCTTATTTTTTGGATTATAAGCACGCATTCTCCAAGAGCAATCGTTGTTTTTGCATGCGACATCCCATTCCCTTGGCCTACTTTTTTTCACTATATAACTAACGAAATTTTTAATAGTCCATTCTTGTACCGCGTGTTGCAAAGATTCTTTATCGGGATAAATCATTCCGATCCAAGAATGATTTGCCGAAAGTTCCGTGCACGGATTGTTACTTTCATTCCCATATTCTTCACTCACCATTTCTTCTACCCATTCATCATTTTCGAAAACATCCGGTAACTCTTCACCAATATTCATTTCATTTAAATTATTATTTCTTGCGTTCATTACCTCATCGATATCTGCTTCTGGACCATCTGTTTCCGCCTCATCATCGTCTGATTCCGAATTTTCACTCGGTTCACCACTATCTCCGTCATACTCCTCATCCGGTTGATCATCAATTGGTTGGTTCGAATAAATCAGATTTTCGGATGTTTGGTACGATGGTTGTGAAGGACCCGCTATATATGGTTCAGTATTGTTTTGGTAAGAATTATAATTACCACCATAAAAAGAATTTTGATTTTGATAACAATTGATAGGATTGATTTTTACAAATAATTTAATCGTTCTGTTCTGAAGATTGCTTATCATCATAGAAAGGCTATGGTCATCAGTGATGTCGATAACATCACCGGTTCCATCACCAAATGGCCAATTACATTTTATTATTATATCGTACATTTGCGGATTTATTTCGATAGTTTGACAAATTAAATATTTAAGATCATTATATGTACTGTAACTGGGCATATTCATCATTTTTCGATTACCACCTTCATAACGTGGAATCGGACCGCTTAAATTCACGGTTCCGTTCCAGTAGACAACCAAATTTAAATAACCATTTTGCATTTTATACTGCAATATATAAATTAATTAATTAAACAAAAAAAATTATGTCAAAAAAAATATATAATAAAAAATTATACCTTGAAGGGAATGGAGAGAAGAGAGATGGAGATGATGAAAAAATGAACGAGAAGGGGGTTTAAATAGGCAAATGTATGAATTTTTAAAATTCCAAAAATACCCTCATTTTCAGTGGGAAATCTCTCGACTTTTCAAAAGTCGAGAAATACACCGAAAGGCAACATGTCGACGTTTCAAAAGTCGATCATTTTCAGTGGCAAATCTTCTCGACTTTTCAAAAGTCGAGAGGTGTTTAATTACGTGATTTAGGGGGCTGTTAGGGATTAATTACAGATATAAATCTCTCGACTTTTCAAAAGTCGAGAGGATTTATTTTAATACGTGATTACGAGCTGTTAGGGATTAATTGGAGTTATAAAACTCTCGACTTTTGAAAAGTCGACACCTTTGCAACCTCAGTCGAGAGTGTTAGATTCCAAATTATCAAACTTTTCTGGCTATTTAGGGTATTACGAAACAATTTTGGGCTATATATCAAAATCTCCCTATTAACAAAACAAAACAAAAAAATTATATATTCGTATAATGATTTAATTGATCGTTGACATGTAAATAATTTATTAATATAATACAAATATATTATACATTATTTATGTATTAATTAAATGTATCAATTAATATTAAATTTAATTAATTACATAAACTAATAAACTCATTTAATCTTTTTGTCTCCTCATCAAAAATGTTGGGATGAGTTTGTAAGGGATGGGCATTCGGTTGAACCGAATAAGAACAAACCGACTCAAACCGAACCTATCTATATTCAAACCGAACCGAACCGAATCGAACCGAATAAAATTTGAACCGATTTAAAACCGAATCGAATAAACCGAATTTCTTATTCGGTTTGTTCGTTTGAACCGAATAAAAATATTTATAATGATAAAATTTGGTCGGTTCGGATAAAATTTAGAAAAAAAATATAAAAACAAAACATATTATGTTATTTCTAATTTTATATATGAAATTTTAATTTCTATTATAAAAAACGTTAAAAATAATATTAATTTGGTCGGTTCGGTTTAATCGGTTTTGAAAATACCAAAACCGAATCGAACCGAATAATATCAATTATTGAACCGAACCGAACCGAATAAACTGAAAAACTGAACCGATTAAACCGAATTCGACCGGTCCGGTTCGGTTCCCAAATAAACCGAAACATTTGTCCACCCCTAGTTTGGAGGAGTAATGATAGAGACCACGAATTGCCCATACCTACCACGTGGCAGCTTCCGATTGGCTGCATTAAAGTTGTGCAAAAGATGCAACCAATCGGAAGCTGCCACGTGGCAGGTGTGGGCAATTCGTGGTCTCTATCATTACTCAGTTTGGAGAGCCAACTATATTTTCTCATATCGAAAAGAGTATACTCGCAGTGCGTTTGTTAATTATCCTCTTTTTTTAATATAAAATACACATATGTGATAGTACTGATAACACCATTTCAAAATATAATTGTTTGAATTTATCTGCATATGTTTATCAAATAATAATATTCGTATTATTGTTGTATGATGATATATAAGATATAATATAATTTTACGAAAAAACATATGAACATGTTTTAAGCATTAGATTATTATGTAAAATAAGAACAAAATATTAAATTATGATACGCGACAAAACATAAGAATAAAATCCTTATTTTGGACTCAATTTTATGTAGTTTTGCTTGTATCATAATATAGAGTAAGATTCTTTTATTAATAATTATTTTTTTAATCATACTTTATTTGTAGTTATTTATGTGTATTTTAGTTTACAACATGTTTTAAACATTTTTAGTAGGTGATATCACCCTACATTAAAGACGTGGATTATTATTATTATTGAGTACGTGCACTTTAGACTAAATCTATTCGATTATTTATCTTTTAACACAAATTACATGATCAAATGTGAATGCAATGAAAAATAAAAAAATTATATATAAAATACTAATAAATTAGTATATAATATTATAAAACATACAACATGCATTAATATATTTTTTATAATTTTAATTTTAAATATTCAACAAATATATTCCTTTCAGTTTTCTTTTTAGTTTGACGACCATATTAGTATAGTTCATACATACATTTTTCATAATTTAAATTTCAAAAATATTATAATAGAAAATACAATGCAAAAAATATATATTTATATTTATATAATTTTAATTTTAAGAGGCTGGGTGCTTCTCTGCTATCCAGTGAATTCTATTCACTGGCTTGTTCTTTCTTCAACAAATAAAAAGGAGGAAATACTAAGAAATGGAAATATGCCTTTAAAATTGCAAAATAATGTAATCAAACAAAGAATAACACATTTGTCATTTTCAAGGTCCTACAAGAAAATACTTGGGAATGATTATTCAATGTTAGTTAAAACAATGAAATACTGCAATAAACAACAAACACGTGGACTAAATACCCAAACATAAAAAATATGTATTTACATCTTATCTATTTAAAACTCAAATGAATTATTTTTTTATGCAAGTCATGTACTAGAAGAGGAGAGAGATTCTTCGATTCTCCTAATTACACCACTAAGGCTATGACCCGCTTCTAATGCTTTAACAGTATCTGCATGTGTTTTTTTATGCCATTTTAGTAAATTATAAGATTGCATCACCGACCACCTCGCCCTATTCGCCATCTTAAAACATCAAAATAAAAAAATAAAAAAAAATAATAAGTTTTTAAAGTCGCATAAAAATCGAGAAAGAAAGAATAAGTCGAACCTCCGGAACACTTAAAGGCGGGTTAAGAAGAACACATAAACTCCTAAACAAATTCTCGTCATTTTCTCCCCCTTCCGCTTCTCCATATACAAGTGCCTCCGCCGCAATCCCAGCAAAAAGCACCATGCAATATCTCAAAATTATACAAAATAAAAAATAAAATCATTTATTTCCATTTAAAAAATTAAACAAAATTAATGTAATTCGTACCTGTCGAAAACGGTAGTACTTAGACGCCCGTCCGCAAGCTCGCTTGCCATCTTCTCATCCCAAAATTGCGTTCCTGCCTATAAAAAAATAAAAAATTCCTTAATATTATGCAAATGGGCATATAAGCATATTTGTAATACCTGTCCTTGAATGCCCATTCGCAGAGCAACGAAGGGATCCAAAATAACGCCTCTTATTGGACATCCCATCAAATAAGCTGCAAATTAACCAAAGTTATAAATATATAATTATATTATATAACAAATGATATTTGCACGTACCGGTGAGAAGATGGCCGGCTTCGTGGACGAGAATGCGTTTCTTGAAAGGTGGCCAAAAACAGGATATCTGGGCGAGAAAAGTCCCGCCTAGATATACTGCATCGGCAATTGCTAAACCGAGTATGACGGCCAAATTAGGGCGAATTTCCATTCCTTGAGAGGCAAGAAATGATGCCCCCGCGAGAAATGCAAGTAGCGCGAATCTCGAGGTTCCTGTTGTTCCCCATTTCTTCGGCGCAAGATTTATTGCTACAATTATTGGGGATATTTATCGTATTTTGAAGGGGTATTCATGATATTTCATATTTTGGAGGAGTGTGGTACCTTCCAAGCCGGTATATTCCTTTAAGACTGTTGGAGTGACCTCTCTTGGTCCTTCTAGAACTGTATTAATAGAAATTTGATTCAGTGAATGTATTATCAGTATTGTATAGAACATAGAGGATTGAAGAAAGAAAATGATACCAATATTCCTGCACTTAGCGAAATTGCGCAAAAACCCTTTGCTTTGTAGAAATCCATACGCACTGCCAACAAGCCTCATATCGTCAGCATTCAAACAAGTGTCTAATATTTCCCAATCCCGCTCAGGCCTTGACCAACCCGACACATACGATCCATTGCTAGAAGGAGAATCGACTGGAGACGGAACTGATTGGAGGAACCGGAGAGCACGAGCTAGGTCCTTGTCTCGCACCGCGTCCTCGTAGTCCCTCCATTCTTTGAGGGCTCTCAGACGAATACTCGAGGTCCGCCTTGCGAAATTCGGGAGATATCGAGGCCTCGATTTTGAGGGTTTAATGGAGGGATAAAGTGGAAAGAAAGACGAAGCTACCATTGCAGGGGCTCGGACTCAGAGATGGGGCTGTTTCTGTGTTTTCTAACCGGAAATTCAATTCTTGAAAATAGGATATTCAAATTCTAGGTTGTTATCGAAACCAAGAGTATAATTCTAGGTAGGACCCAAGATTAGGATTTTAATTACCCAAATTTTGAATTTTGAATTCCAGGTTTTTAGAATCCGATATTGGTTTTCTTTAAACCTGAGAACCGTGATACGGAATCCGGGTTTTGGAATAAAATCTAATTCGGTTCTTAGATAACCGTAGAATGGATTCTGGGGTTTTACTATCGACCCGTTATAGGTAAACATGGTGGGAGAAATTCCCCAAATGAACTGAGGTGTGAAAATGGGAAGCGAGAGCAAATCGAGAAAGAGGCGATCTTCTCCTTTATCTGGTAAGTTTTTTTGTTTGTTTTTTTGAAGAAGTAAAGCAATCTTTTGCTTGTTTGTCAAGATGTTTACGAGGATTTTTTTGGGTGGTTTCGATGGATTTAATTAGATGAGGAGGAGAGCAGAAGAAATCACAGGAAAAGAAAATACGATAGAGAAGAAAAAGAAGAGAAACCCAGAAAAAAGAAGGAGAAATCAAGCAAAAAATCAGAAGATAAAGGTAATTTTCTTTTGTGACTATTGATGTTTAATTAAGTTGGTTTTTGGGCATTTATATATCTTTATTTATCAATTGCAATTTAAATTGAGATTTCATAAGGTTTTGAGAGAATAATTTCATATTTTCATCAGTTAGTTAATCATTTGTGCAAATTTGATAACTTTCATATTTTTTTTTTCGATAGTAACTTTCATATTTATGCTAGAAGAAAGTAGGGTTACTATTATTTCTCATTTTGCAGGGTTTATACCTGAGATAATCAGTTTACTGTATTCGTGCATATATAAACTATCAATTTGTCTTAATAATATACAAATTTTGTACATTAACAGAGAAAAAATCGAAGGATAAGCGCAAGCATAAAAAGAAGAAGCACATCGTAAATGTTGTAAGTGATTCAATATAATCAAAATTATTTTCTATTTCGCTTGATATACGAATTATGAAATTAATAAATCTTTGAATTTTTGCTTTTAAAAACAGGATTTCAAGGAGATATCACACGATGACTATTTCTCGAAGAACAATGAGTTTGCTACTTGGCTTAAAGAAGAGAAGGACATTTATTTCTCGGACCTTTCCTCGGAATCCGCACACGATTTATTCTCGAGTTTCGTCAAAGTGTGGAATAAGGGCAAGTTGGAATTGCGGTATTATGATGGAATAAGTAGTGCCCCTCGCACGGCTCATAATTGGAAGATAAAATCTGATAAATAGTGTCGCAGGTGATAAATAGTGTCGCAAGTTTTCTGCATTTGCTTTAATCTTTTTCTGAATTACATATTTTTTGTTAAAAGTTAAATTATCGCTCTAATCAATCTTCAAGTAGAGAAAATACAATGTACTTTTGATTTTCTGAAGGTTATTTGCTAATTAGTTTTCTTAACAAAACCTATTATACCAAGCAATTAAATTTATTTCCAAATTAACATAAATTTGGTATACTTTCTGTGTGTGTGTGTGTGTGTGGTAATTTTCTCTCAATTAACATAAATTTTTGCAAAAAAAATAGGCAGAGAAAAGTTACTTTTAAGAAAATTCACTTCGCTTAGTGCTTAGAATTTGGTATACTTTCTGGATTCCATTAATTTACCGGGCTCCTCAGAATCGCTAAGCTTCATCTTGATCATCCATCCTCGAAAATCTCCTATTTAACATGAACTAAGAGAATATTCGCGCTATGCAGCATGTGAAGATAATTTTGTGGAGATAAATGTGTCCATTTGGAAAGAGATCTTTTTCGAACTCTAATTAATAAAAAAAAAATCTTAACGGATCATTCGAAACCAAATTAGGATCGACAAGTAGGGTAGAACTAACGGGTGAATGTTTTTTTCTCAATTTAAATAACTTTTTTGCAAAAAAAAAAGGCAGAGAAAAGTAACAAAAAAAACAAACTAAAATTGTTAATCCTTATTCCACAGATTCAAATACTGTCAAACAGACATTGAATTAAAAACTGGCAATTCAATTTTTCTTGTTTGAACTTTAAAGACAATTTTTTCAGAAAATTCAGCTCAGTGCTTAGAATCTTCTTCCTCGCAAAATTTGGTATACTTTTCAGGATCCATTAAATTGCCGAGCTCCTCAGAATTTCCCAGCTTCACCTTTATTATCCATCCTTGTTCATATGGACTCGCATTGACCTGTTTTTATCCAAATAAAATATCAAAATTATCTTATGTAACATGAGCAATATCATGAATATTTCACAAAACTTAGAAAATATATAAAATATATGATATATTTATTTCAGAAGTGTTCTCAAACTACCCTTAATTTATTGTTTTTAGAATATGGGTATTAAATTAATGATATTTTACATTTTGGAGGGTTATGCGCGATATTTTGACAAATTATAGAATATAATAGATTCGTAAAAGGGTAGTTACGAGGCCAGGAGACTCGCTGAGCTGAGAATTGACTTCGAGAATTTCGCCAGAGATGGGAGAATTAATATCGCTAGTTGCTTTCACGCTCTCGACAGCGCCGAAATTCTTGCCTTGAGATACGCACACTCCCACTTCGGGTAATTCCACATACACCACATCGCCCAAGTGATCCTGCAGATTTTACGAAATTAAGAGGGCTCTTTTGCAAATATTCCCTTCACTTGAAGTATTGAAGTTTGAGAGAGAGAGAAGAGAGAGACCTGAGCATGATCGGTGATTCCAATAGTAGCTGAGTCACCGTCTATTTTTACCCATTCGTGGGTGTCCGCGTATTTTAGATCCCCCAAAACTTCAAATCATAGAAAAAGATTCAAAATTTCAATTTTGTTAATGTCAATTTGATCTTAAAGAGGCAAAATTACAAACTATAATAAGGGCAAAATAATTTTAATTACAAGGTAATCTGAAATGGAGTCATTTGGATTCAACTATATAAAATCAAAGGGTTTGTGAGGGTTTAACAATTTGTTTTACAAAAAAATAGAATGAAGGGGTACATTTTGAAGATCCAATTTACATCTAGGATTCCGCTAAACTAGACCAATACACCATGAAATACTAAGGGATCAGCAAAGAGGCCAAATCAAATGATAAAGTTCGAAAATTTTGCACATCAAGAAACTCACACAACCCCTTTACTAAAAATCTTGGAAAGGTCAGAATTTTTGCACAATGAAGGAAGCCAAAAAGAAAGAATAACAGGAAATCATTTCTAGAATCCGAAATATAGCATAAAAGCACCCATATATCCCCAATTTCTACAGTCAACACTCAAAAATAAATAAAAATAGAGTAATTGGAGCAAATATTAACTTTCTTTCTACTATTAGAGGAGGATCAATGGGATTTAAAGATAACAATCGAAGAAGATTCAAACAAACAGACAACCCCGTTAATGGCATCAGAGTATTTAGCAAAAAGAGTAAAAAAATAACCAAAGAAAAAGAAGAATTCGACTAAAAAGAAGAGAGATCCATCCTTGTACCTGTAGAGAAAGCTCGATTGAAGGTGGAGATGCGAAGGTACGAGGCGGCTCTTGAAGCCCAAAGCATTCTTGACGCCATTGTTTTCCTCTTTCTCCTTTCTTTGATCGCACCTCTTTGCGCTCTCTTTCCGAAGTAAGTTGATGCAAATTTTTGTCTCTGTATGCAAGGGCTTCTTTACATTTTAACCCATTAAATATCTGTATTCGGATATACTTCTTTCACTCAACACCCTAATTTCTCGTCATTTTCAATATTAAGTTCAATCCATGATTTTAAATTTTAAATTGAAATTGAATGTATGGATTATAAACCGAATACAATGCATTATAATTAAGAGGATAAAATATTATAATATTTAAATAAGACCACAATGTTCTTAAAAAAAAAATTATTCGTGTCGTATCTCGTCTTTTTTTTATTTTTATCGTAATAGAGTTGCGATGCAAGATGAAACGTTCTTGATTGCAGCAAAATGTATTTCTCGCTATCGTATGAAGGTATTTTCTAATGTGCGGTATGTCATGTGCAAACATATATGTCGACATGTTCATTATACATATACATGTTTTATTTTGAATTTATTTTTCAAATGTTTAGTTTGTTTTATATCTGAATAAAATTGTGTCACAAGATGAATAATCTTTAATAATAACGATGAAATAATTTTTTTTGTTGCAGCGTAAAAATATATCTTTCGACATGATATATGTTGCAAAAATATGATTTCAATTATTTGAGTTTGATCATTTTGTTATTCTGAATCGGTGAATTTCGATTCAACCTAATAGTCACGTATTAAACAATTCTCATTTTATAAATATATTTTCTATCAATTTCGCTACTATTCAAAGAGCATACATATTTTTAATGTACACAAACGGCTATATCTAAAAAACAATGGATCTATAAATGATGTTTTTGTCATATAAAAAAATATTAAAATTTGAAGAAATATTAAAATTTGAAGAAAATAGAGGATTTTTTTTAAGTTGATTTCCAACACAATTTATTAAGAAATATTAAAATTTGAAGAAAAAATAATAATAAAACATTAATTCTATTTTCTATTGTTTACTAATTTAGTGAATTGAGATCATAATTTCAGAGATTTTTTTTTTTTCAAAGTTATATTGAACTAGCAATAGCCGGATAATTGCGCGGGACTTCATACCATTTTTTTACATGTTTTTGTATAATTTAGCAATAGCCCGCGCAATAATTGCGCGAGACTTCATACTCCTTTTTTACATGTTTTTGTATCATTTAGCCCGCGCAATAATTGCGCGGGACTTCATACATTTTTTTACATGTTTTTGTATAATTTGTTTAAATATAATTTGCGCGTGTATGTTTAAACTCAATTATATAATCATGATATGTTCACAAATATATTAATATCAATAAATGCATTATAATTAATGAATGTTCATGAATGAAATTTGTCTATTATATGAATATATGTATTATAATTAATAAGAGTTCATGTTCCATCATTATAAATTCATATCAAATAGAAAAAACATTGTGATTATTTTGGGATCAATTATATATTTTTTTTCATAATTTGGGTTGCAATAAGAAAAAAATTATTAAAAAAAAAATTTGTGACACGTGTCATCTTCGTGAAACTAGTTCATGATTAGTACCAAAAGTTTAGAGAAAGTATATTCTAAATTTTAGCACACCAAATTGCAATGTTGCACAATGCAAGTTGTATTTTCAAAAAGCCCACAATGACACAGGACAACACTGTGCTCTGCACGCACCAGCCGATCGAATCATTCTTTTTAAGAAAAAATAGAAATAAAAATAAGATTAAACAAAAACCACCAAACCAACCAAGCTCCTATTATGATTTTATCATAATTATTAATTATTGAATTACACTAACTTTTGTGGGATGGGAGAACCCACCCACCCACCCACCCACCTATCAACTTTGGAGTGGGTGACCTCGGGCAGACGTCCAGTGCAAGCGAATAATTTTGAAGTTGTGATTCATGCAATGGATTAAATAATAATAAGAAAATGACCCGTTGTATCGGAATGATATGATGACGGACGTACAATAGTATTTGTAATCACAGCAAGAAAAGACAGTGGTGGTTGTAACGGAAGACGGGAAGAGCATTGCAAATTAGCAGAGTAAGTATGTTGCCCTGTTGCGGGCTGTTCGGCACTCAAGTTTTGATAGCTAATTTTCTTAGAAAGCCATGTTTGGTGAGGATTGGATTAATTGGTGTTCGGTGTGCTTATTTTATATCATAGTTTTGGGTGTCAAAAACTATTGAAATCCTAGGAATGAGCTCAATTTGTGCACTTTTCAAAACTTACATTCGAGTGGATTTTTGACCGTATTGGTGAGTGGAAATTTATAAAATAATATTGATGCTCCCCATCATACTATCAATCTACCAAAATAAAACATAAAAATATTAATTGATACTTAGTTTGCATTCGTTTGGACAAAAATAAATATTTTTTAATTGGCATTCTTTTTTAGTCGGTCGTCCGATTTGGTTGAAAAAATAATATTATTTTGTTTATTCGGTTCGGATTATTGTTTTGTAAATCGGATAAACCAAACCAATCGTTATAATCTATTTTACATTCTTTTTCAATGTATCAATTTATAATAATAATAATAATAATAATAATAATAATAACATTAAAAAAACAACAACAACAACAACAATAATAATTGTAATAATAACAAATAATGCATAATTAAAATGTATTTAGAAATTAATGATAATAATAATAATAATATTAATAATAATAATTGTAATGATAAAAAAATAATACATAATTAAAAATGTAGAAATTATTAATAATAATAATATTTAGAAATTAAATTATCGATATGATTTTTTATGTGATATAATTATAATATTTTAATATAATTAAGAAATAAATATGATAGTTATATAATTTCACAAGAAATAATACAATTTTAGAATATTTTATTCATTTGCTACATCTAATCCTATGGTTCTCATCAAACACCTTTAAAACATCCTACACTCGTAGTTTTTGCATATTCGCGCTACCAGAGTTTCCTGATATTCATAATTAGCTTCCTGCAACTACGAGTATTTTAGTTGCACTATATATATATATATATATATATATATATAGGAAAATTTTCACTTCTAACCAAGTTTATAAACTATATACTCGAATTAACCAAGTTTTTTATAAAATTTCGGATTTGTCGTTTGCGGTGTATCATTACCCGCCGGGCGGGGGTATCATTCTCCGCCTTTTCTTAATTTTTTTTCCACACCTAATGACAAATTCATGCAAATTTTAATGTACTTCATGCAAATTTTCACACACACACACACACACACACACGCACGCACGCACGCGAACGCGCACACACACACACTATGATTTTATTTTATTCGCATTCGATATTGTATTCATATATGTATTCGTGTTCGAAATGGAATATCGAATATCGTAGTCGTATGCGTATTCGAAATTGGATATTGTATTTTTGTATCTGATATAGTATTCGTGTTCGAAATCGGATATCAGATATATCGATTATTTCATTTGTATTCGGAATCGGACATCGGCTACCGTAATCGTATTCGAAACCAAATATCGATTAACGTATTTGTATTCTTATTCGAAATCAGATATCGGATACCAAGATATGAATACAAATATTTTAGTTGCACTATATATATACCTTCATAACATGCAAAATCAAAATCTGAAGAAAAATGACAAATGATATAATAATGTCATATTAACACTAACATGTAAGCACAAGTTTTGTGGTAGTAGCAACATACTAATTTGGTGGCTCTATCGATTTTACGAAGAAGTTTGAGATTTGTCAATGTTCTAAGCATTTTAGTAATTTAACAATTTGAATATTTTTAATGTTTCGTAATCTTTGAAAGGATAAATATGATATTTTGGATTTTTCAGACTGTAATATTTCGAGTTTTTAAACTGTAATATGCAAATAGTAAAATAGTAATTTTAAATATTAATCGTTAGCTTTAACGAAAATCTAGATGATTCTAATTATCGGGTAAATATGATAAAATGGTAAATATGATATTTTAATTTATGAAAGAGTAAATACATTATTTTGAGTTCAAAAAAGATAAATATAAATCCTCCAATCTTTATTATGGAGAATTCTACTACAAACCCTTTTTCAAAACGATATTTTGGATATTTATCAATTACTAATACATGATTTTCTATTTTGCCTAACATTAAATAATAATAATAATACACTTCAATCTTACAAAAAATAAATTAGTAGTCGACAAATATCCGAAATATTTTTTTTAGAAAAAAAATCAAAAATAAGTAAATTTTTTTTATCATAAAACTCTCTTTTATTTATAGAATGTTTAACATTCGCAGGTACCAAGTACCAACATATTTCTACATTTGAACCAAAATACATTCAAACATTCCTTCGGAAAATTATGTACGTCTACAAAAAAGTTCTAGAAAATTCTTTTGACAAAAATTATTATTCTATTTTTAATATTTTATAAATAAACTATACCACACTAATATAGTACAAACACTTGTATATCTAAGAAATTATCACAAGTTTTTACATAAAAGTTAGGGCAATGTATTTTTTTGCAATGTCTCACAGAACAGACCAAACCCAACTTTACCCCTGTAATTCTTCTGCACCTGTTCTAATCCTACAGAATATACTGGAGTCTCCAGTAGAAAAGGAAAGGAAAAGAGCCGGTGAACGGAGCGAAGGTCTTCCCTCTTCGCTACTTCTCCGTTGATGCTCCATACTCTTCCGCAGGTACATGATAACGCATGCTGGCGCCGCGCTCTCTCGCCGCCTCTACGCCTCTTTCTCTCCTCCTCTCCCATCTCGCAGGCAGGTCCTTTTTTCGTTTTTGCCCCTCGTAATTGCCTGATTTACCCGAATCATCGCAGTCTACTAAAATTCTACTCTTTGCTGTTTTGATTTGTTGATTTATTAGTGATCTAAATTATGCACATTTCGAATTAAAGCAATTTTTTTTTATAGAGAAGCGCATGTGTGGTACATAAAACCAGATGAAATCATAGATCCTTCGCTACTTAAAAATTACATGGAAATTTTATCTCCACGTGAAAAACAAGGGATTTTATTGTTTAGAGAAGAAAGGCTTCGAAATAATGCTATATTGGCTCGAGTTCTGGTGCGCACCACTCTTTCAAGAAATATGTTTTTTTTTTAATTTTTTCATTATTGTTGGAATTATTCGGCATTTAATTTCAATTTTAACCACAAAGGTTAATTCTTGCAATTGAATTTTAAATTAGACTAGATGGCGCAATTCATCCCAAATCAATTGAGTTCAAGAAAGGCCTATATGGAAAACCTGAGGTACACAAAAATAAACCAAAATTTTAAATTAATTATTTGTTTGATAAATTACAAGAACAGATATTTATATGTTTCTGGTGATGCTAAAGGCATGGCTAAAGACGTGCACAAGGTTCTTCATACTATAATTCAAGACCAGGTATTAATATTATACTATTTAAATATTTATTACACATAAACATAGTATATATATTAAATATGTAATTTTTTGGGTGTATTTTTGTAGGGTTCTATGGATGACTCAAAAGCTGAGAGCTTTGTTAAGAGTCTACAGACGAAAGATATTTGAGGGATGTGTGGTGATAATTTCAAAAAGATGAGTTGGACTAAAATCTTCGCTCTATTCATCCAAAATTATACAGAGTTGGCTTTTTATTTTTATTTTTTATTTATTTCCTGTTAAAGTGATTCTTTGGACTTTTATCACATGAGATGATTTTATATAATCATATATTTATATCATGAAGAAAATATTCTTAATTGGAGATCTCATTGATCTTTAAAAAGGTAATTACTGGACACCTCCATTTATATTTTAACATGTTCAAAAATAGTTCTCAAATTCGACACTAATTCACCTATACAATGGTTGTTTTGCAAAATAGTTCTCAAAATTTTGTGTATTTCATTTTTGTTAACTTATAATTTTTTTTTTCCATTTTTTGCCCCCTTAAGGCCGGACCCCCCTCGCCGGCCCGGACACCCCCCCCCCCCCCGTGCCCGGACCCGTGCCCGGACCCCCCCTTCGGGCCGGACCCCCCCGAGCCCGGCCCCTTTTCGGGCCCGGGCCGGACCACCCGGGCTCCACCCCGAGCCCGGCCCGAGCCCGGCCCCCTTTCGGGCCGGACCCCACCCCCGAGCCCGGATCCCTTTCGGGCCGGACCCCCCACCCCCGAGCCCGGCCCCCCGGACCCCCCTAGCCCGGCCCGGCCCCCTTTCGGGCCGGACCCCCCCCCCGAGCCCGGACCCCTTTCGGGCCGGACCCCCCCCGAGCCCGGACCCCCCCCCCCCCGAGCCCGGACCCCTTTCGGGCCGGACCCCCCCCCCCCCCGAGCCCGGCCCCCTTTCGGGCCGGACCCCCCCCCCCCCGAGCCCGGCCCCCTTTCGGGCCGGACCCCCCCCCCCCCCCCCCCCCGCCGAGCCGGGCCCCCTTTCGGGCCGGACCCCCCGGAGCCGGGCCCCCTTTCGGGCCTGACCCCCCCGAGCCCGGCCCCTTTTCGGGCCGGACCCCCCCAGAGCCCGGCCCCTTTTTGGGCCGGACCCCCGGCGGGCCCGGCCCCTTTTTGGGCCGGACCAAGGCGGGCCCGACCCATTTTAGGGCCGGACCAAGGCGGGCCCGACCCCTTTTTGGGCCGGACCCCACCACACACACACGACACACACACACACACACACACACACACACACACAGAGTTTACATACACACATGACACTCTCTCTCTCTCTCTCTCTCTCTCTCTCTCTCTCTCTCTCTCTCTCTCTCTCTCTCTCTCTCTTTACATACAGAGACACATACATACATTCACCCATACACATATAATACACACACACATATTAAAGATTTACACAAAAACAAAAAATCTGTAAATATCCACAAGTGCATGTTCTTTTCAAATCAAAATGATTGCATTTCTTGTCAATTTCCATGTCAATTCCAGCAAATATTTGATGATTCCAAAACTGCAATGAAGAACATTTGATTAATTTCAATGAAAAAATGGTTGCATACAAACCAGAATAATAATAGAAAGAAAAAAAACCAAGATGACTGTTGGAAATACAAAAAAATGGAGATTAAATGTATTCACAGTATCTACTTTTTTTTAATAAAACTCAACAAAAATATTTTCCATGATTTGAAGGGTTGTTATTTAATAGTTCAAAGAGCAAAAAACAAAAACAAAAGACCAGACAACAAGAGCAAGCCATTTCAATGAAAATGTATCCACAGTATCTATTTTTTTTTGTAATAAAACTCAACAAAATAATTCCAATTGTTTGAAGGGTTATTACGTAAAAGTTCAAAGAGCAAAAAAACAAAAACAAAAAGATGGACAATAAGAGCAAAGCCATTGATGAAGAAAACAACTTACTTGCCCCTTCCTTGTCCAAAAAGCTGAAGCAGAAAACTTCTTCTTCTACTTGTGCCTTGCGGTTCTCATGGCCAACAATAAGAGCAAGACCTTGCGGTTCTCATGATCCACCATTGTCGCAGTCCTATGATTTGTCGGAAGCTCGTCGAGAAGTTATGGAGAGTACGACCGGAGGGAAGAAGGTTCTTTGATGCAAAGTTGTACTCCGACACAGATTGTGAGCACGATCTACTCTCTCGCTCTTTCTCTCTCTCGCTCTTTCTCTCGCTCTTTCTCTCTCTCTCTCTCCCTCCCTCTGGATCTCGCTCGCTGGAGAAATTGGATCTGAAAAGTGAATTAGAGAGAGAACGAAAGGGGTTTCTTATGCTTATAAAGAGGAGCGGATAATCCCAACGTTCGAATCCAGCTGTCCTAAATTCCCAACGTTCGGATTTCGAAATCTGATTCGACCGTTGGAGAAGATCCGGATCTTTGAGCACATTACGATAATGCAATGGATTTCATTATAAAGGGGGTCGCTCTCTCCAGAATATTCCTATTTTGTTTTGCTGCTATTCAATTTTGCATGCCTAATTTAGGGGTTTCTTATGTTTTCACTTCACACTTCACTGCTATTCAATGAACAACTAGAGAAACAGGGTATGCATAATTGAACAACTCAAAAAGTCTAATTAAAATAATTTTGATAATTAATAATTCTATTTAATATATTACAGGAGCGAAAAGACTCGTACCAGTCGGTCTTGGAGACGACGATCAATGCGTCGAAGACGATTTCTCTGCCTGGTACGCCCCGAATTTGACAAGGGTATTTATGAAAATTTCCTGATATATATATATATTTTTATTATTTCAGGAAAGAGGCATTATGGCCAGAATTGGATCAAATACTCCGAGACGATGTTGGTGTATACACAGAGAAAGGGGAGAGATTACTCAATTACCCCTCTGACACCTTATTCTCGATCCACACTGACGAGGAGGACGGCTCGCCACTTGGCAGCAGCTCATTGGCTGCTCCTTTCCCCTCTCCGGTTACTCGCAGAGAAGCTCTCGCACGCTACGCCAACCTTCTCAACTCCCCTAAGAAATTGCGTGTTTTGTTTTTTCACTTGTACCCTTCTAAATTTCAAAATTATTTTTGCTGATAATTAATTTTTTTAGAGTGCTTTGCTGGCATTGGCTGCACACGCATCAGATCCAGCCGAGGATGATAGACCCAAGTAATCAGCTTCTCCTGCTGGAAAGGTTTGGGTAATTCATGATTCCATATATACCCCTATTAAATATCATGCGTTTTAATAATTTTGGAATTTTTCGGGGGGCAGGATGAATATGGACAATCGAGCAAAAGAAGTTTACTAGAAGTAATGGCTGAATTTCCTTCGGCAAAACCGCCACTTGGCGTTTTCTTCGCTGCTAGCGCTCGTCGTCTCCAACCCAGATATTATTCCATTTCGTCATCATACAAAAATATTATTTAATTTGTTCGTTACCGAAATTAATGTTTATTTTTTTTAAATTTATTTAGGATGGCGCCTTCGAGAATTCACGTGACGTGTGTGTTGGTATTCGAAACTACACCTTCTGGTACATTTCACAAAGGAATCTGCTCCACTTGGATTAAGGTATTATTATTATAATATTAATAATAATAATTATTATTATAAAATTGATAATTTAATAATTTGATGAATTAATTAATATTTATTTATAGAATGCGGTTGCAAATGAGGAGAATACCGAGGGAAACTGGGCCCCAGTTTTCGTGAGACAAATGGGCCCGGCACTGGACACGCCCCTTTCAGAGGCTTTTTGCAAGTTATTTTCGTAATTTCACTTATTTCTTGGGTATTTTTGTAAAATGGCTTCTCTGATGCATTTGTTATTTTTTGATTTTTCAGGAAAGGTTGGCTTTGAAGGAGTGTGGAGTGGAGCTCGGATACTCGGTTCTCTTCTTTGGTTGCAGAAATCGCAAAATGGTATATTACATAATAAAATATTTATTTATTTATTTATTTTACTGATTATACAAGAATTATTTATATTAATTTATTTATAGGATTATATATATGAGGAGGAATTGGATAATTTCGTCTCCAACGGTGCGCTATCTGAATTAACCGTCGCATTCTCTCGTGAGGGCCCCACCAAAGATTATGTTCAGCATATATAATGAAGTCGTAATATCATTTTAGCCGGAATTGTATATCATTATTTGAAATAACAAAAAAGATTTGAATCGTTTTTAAAAAAAAATATATGAAATATGATAATTCACATTTTTCTTTGTGACATACATCATAATTGAGATTTTTCGCAATACACATGAAATTGCATCTTGTACAGAAAATTATGATCTGTGTATGTATGTATGTATAATGTATTATGATTTATGAATTATGATCTGTGTATGTATGTATGTATGTATGTATAATGTATTATGATTTATGAATTATGATCTGTGTATGTATGTATGTATAATGTATTATGATTTATGAATTATGAGTCTTATATTACCAAATGTATATGATAGCATGTTTCTGAGATGGGTGATTCTATGATACATCAAAATGATTCAGAATTCATCAATCATTTGGGTGGTTGCTGCAGGATTTGATTTCAAGTTTATAAATGTAATTGGGATTTCATTTCTTAGTTTGGGTGGTGGTTTGTATTTTTGTGAAATACTAGCGTAAAATGATTTGTTAAGATATATCTTAACAAATCATTAAAAACAACACAATGATTTTTTGAGAAATAAAGAAGACTCATAAGTTGGTTTTTCATTAAAAACAACACAATTACTATAAAATTATAACACCAATTATGAAATTATATATCTTAACAAATCATTTTACGCTAGTATTTCACAAAAATACAAACCACCACCCAAACTAAGAAATGAAATCCCAATTACATTTATAAACTTGAAATCAAATCCTGCAGCAACCACCCAAACTATGATTGATGAATTCTGAATCATTTTGATGTATCATAGAATCACCCATCTCAGAAACATGCTATCATATACATTTGGTAATATAAGACTCATAATTCATAAATCATAATACATTATCCACACATACATACACAGATCATAATTTTCTGTACAAGATGCAATTTCATGTGTATTGCGAAAAATCTCAATTATGACGTATGTCACAAAGAAAAATGTGAATTATCATATTTCATATATTTTTTTTAAAAAACAATTCAAATCTTTTTTGTTATTTCAAATAATGATATACAATTCCGGCTAAAATGATATTACGACTTCATTATATATGCTGAACATAATCTTTGGTGGGGCCCTCACGAGAGAATGCGACGGTTAATTCAGATAGCGCACCGTTGGAGACGAAATTATCCAATTCCTCCTCATATATATAATCCTATAAATAAATTAATATAAATAATTCTTGTATAATCAGTAAAATAAATAAATAAATAAATATTTTATTATGTAATATACCATTTTGCGATTTCTGCAACCAAAGAAGAGAACGAGTATCCGAGCTCCACTCCAGACTCCTTCAAAGCCAACCTTTCCTGAAAAAATCAAAGATAATAAATGCATCAGAGAAGCCATTTTGCAAAAATACCCAAGAAATGAGTGAAATTATGAAACAGACCTGCAAAAAGCCTCTGAAAGGGGCGAGACCAGTGCCAGGCCTGATCATGATAATCGGTACTTTTGGATCTGAAGGAAGTTTGAAATTCGATTGTCTCACGAAAAATAAATAATTCCTGTAAATATAATCCTATAAATATTAAAAGGAATAATCCTCGTAAATACATACCAATTAAACCAATCAATAAAATAAACAAATAATTCTTTTAATTAATATACCATTCCGCGATTCCTGCAACCAAAGAAGAGAACCGAGTATCCGAGCTCCACTCCACACTCCTTCAAAGCCAACCTTTCCTGAAAAATCAAAAAATAATAAATGCATCAGAGAAGACATTTTACAAAAATACCCAAGAAATAAGTGAAATTACGAAAATAACCTGCAAAAAGCCTCTGAAAGGGGCGTGTCCAGTGCCGGGCCCGATTGTCTCACGAAAATTGGGGCCCAGTT
The DNA here is from genome assembly GCA_946800325.1 of Luzula sylvatica. NCBI lineage: Eukaryota > Viridiplantae > Streptophyta > Magnoliopsida > Poales > Juncaceae > Luzula > Luzula sylvatica. The sequence goes on along the minus strand of OX326957.1, from coordinate 33,553,907 downwards.
GCCCTCGGTATTCTCCTCATTTGCAACCGCATTCTATAAATAAATATTAATTAATTCATCAAATTATTAAATTATCAATTTTATAATAATAATAATTATTATTAATATTATAATAATAATACCTTAATCCAAGTGGAGCAGATTCCTTTGTGAAATGTACCAGAAGGTGTAGTTTCGAATACCAACACACACGTCACGTGAATTCTCGAAAGCGCCATCCTAAATAAATTTAAAAAAAATAAACATTAATTTCGGTAACGAACAAATTAAATAATATTTTTGTATGATGACGAAATGGAATAATCTCTGGGTTGGAGACGACGAGCGCTAGCAGCGAAGAAAACGCCAAGTGGCGGTTTTGCCGAAGGAAATTCGGCATCATCCTCGGCTGAATCTGACGCGTGTGCAGCCAATGCCAGCAAAGCACTCTAAAAAAATTAATTATCAGCAAAAAATAATTTTGAAATTTAAAAGGGTACAAGTGAAAAAACAAAACAGGCAATTTCTTAGGGGAGTTGAGAAGGTTGGCGTAGCATGCGAGAGCTTCTCTGCGAGTAACCGGTGAGGGGAAAGGAGCAGCCAATGAGCTGCTGCCAAGTGGCGAGCCGTCCTCCTCGTCAGTGTGGATCGAGAATAAGGTGTCAGAGGGGTAATTGAGTAATCTCTCCGCTTTCTCTGTGTATACACCAACATCGTCTCGGAGTATTTGATTCAATTCTGGCCATAATGCCTCTTTCCTGAAATAATAAAAAAATATATATATCAGGAAATTTTCATAAATACCCTTGTCAAATTCGGGGAGTACCAGGCAGAGAAATCGTCCTCGACGCATTGATCGTCGTCTCCAAGACCGACTGGTACGAGTCTTTTTGCTCCTGTAATATATTAAATAGAATTATTAATTATCAAAATTATTTTAATTAGACTTTTTGAGTTGTTCAATTATGCATACCCTGTTTCTCTAGTTGTTCATTGAATAGCAGTGAAGTGTGAAGTGAAAACATAAGAAACCCCTAAATTAGGCATGCAAAATTGAATAGCAGCAAAACAAAATAGGAATATTCTGGAGAGAGCGACCCCCTTTATAATGAAATCGCATTATCGTAATGTGCTCAAAGATCCGGATCTTCTCCAACGGTCGAATCAGATTTCGAAATCCGAACGTTGGGAATTTAGGACAGCTGGATTCGAACGTTGGGATTATCCGCTCCTCTTTATAAGCATAAGAAACCCTTTCGTTCTCTCTCTAATTCACTTTTCAGATCCAATTTCTCCAGCGAGCGAGATCCAGAGAGAGGGAGAGAGAGAAAGAGCGAGAGAAAGAGCGAGAGAGAGAAAGAGCGAGAGAGTAGTTCGTGCTTACAATCTGTGTCGGAGTACAACTTTGCATCAAAGAACCTTCTTCCCTCCGGTCGTACTCTCCATAACTTCTCATCGAGCTTCCGACAAATCATAGGACTGCGACAATGGTGGATCATGAGAACCGCAAGGTCTTGCTCTTATTGTCTGGCCATGAGAACCGCAAGGCACAAGTAGAAGAAGAAGTTTTCTGCTTCAGCTTTTTGGACAAGGAAGGGGTAAGTAAGTTGTTTTCTTCATCAATGGCTTTGCTCTTATTGTCCATCTTTTTGTTTTTTGTTTTTTTGCTCTTTGAACTTTTACATAATAACCCATCAAACAATTGAAATTGTTTTGGTTGAGTTTTATTAAAAAAAAATAGATACTGTGAATACATTATCATATCATTGAAATGGCTTTGCTCTTGTTGTCTGGCCTTTTGTTTTTGTTTTTTGCTCTTTGAACTATTACATAACAACCCTTCAAATCATGGAAAATATTTTTGTTGAGTTTTATTAAAAAAAAGTAGATACTGTGAATACATTTAATCTCCATTTTTTTGTATTTCCAACAGTCATCTTGGTTTTTTTTCTTCCTATTATTCTGGTTTGTATGCAACCATTTTTTCATTGAAATTAATCAAATGTTCTTCTTTGCAGTTTTGGAATCATCAAATATTCGCTGGAATTGACATGGAAATTGACAAGAGATGCAACCATTTTGATTTGAAAAGAACATGCACTTGTGGATATTTACAGATTTTTTGTTTATGTGTGTATATGGGTGAATGTATGTGTGTGTATATGGGTGAATGTATGTGTGTGTGTCTCTGTATGTAAAGAGAGAGAGAGAGAGAGAGAGAGAGAGAGAGAGAGAGAGAGAGAGAGAGAGAGAGAGAGAGAGAGAGAGAGAGAGAGAGAGAGAGAGTATGTAAACTCTGTGTGTGTGTGTGTGTGTGTGTGTCTTGTGTGTGTGTGTGGGGGGGGGGGGGGGTCCGGCCCAAAAAGAGGCCGGGCCCGCCCTGGGTCTGGCCCAAAAAAGGTCGGGGCCCGCCCGGGGTCCGGCCCAAAAGTGGGCCGGGCCCGCCCTGGGTCTGGCCCAAAAAAGGTCGGGGCCCGCCCGGGGTCCGGCCCAAAAGTGGGGCGGTCTCAGGAGGTTCCGGCCCGAAAAGGGCCCGGGCCCACCCGGGGGTCCGGCCCTAAAGGGGGCCTGGCTCGGGGGTCCGGCCCAAAAGGGGCCGGGCTGGGGGGGGGGGGGTCCGGCCCGAAAGGGGGCCGGGCTGGGGGGGGGGGGGTCCGGCCCGAAAGGGGGCCGGGCTCGGGGGGGGGGGGGTCCGGCCCGAAAGGGGGCCGGGCTCGGGGGGGGGGGGTCCGACCCGAAAGGGGGCCGGGCTGGGGGGGGGTCCGGCCCGAAAGGGGGCCGGGCTGGGGGGGGGGGGGTTCCGGCCCGAAAGGGGGCCCGAAAGGGGTCCGGCCCGAAAGGGGGCCGGGCTCGGGGGGGATCCGGCCCGAAAAGGGGGCCGGGCTGGGGGGGCCCGGCCCGAAAGGGGGCCGGGCTGGGGGGGGGTCCGGCCCGAAAGGCCGGGCTCGGGGGGGGGGGGGTCCGGCCCGAAAGGGGGCCGGGCTCGGGGGGGTCCGGCCCGAAAGGGGGCCGGGCTGGGGGGGGGGGTCCGGCCCGAAAGGGGGCCGGGCTGGGGGGGGGGGGTCCGGCCCGGGGCCGGGCTGGCGGGCTCTGGGGGGGGGAGGGGGGAGGGGGGGTTCCGGTCTGTCCCAGCCCCACGGTCCGGCCTGAGGGGGGTGGGGGGCAAAAAATGGAAATTTTTTTTTATAACTTAAGAAAAATGAAATACACAAAATTACATAAATTATGCCACCTGTTAAGATGACAAGATGAATTCCTTCCCAATTTTGCAAAACAATTCCATTTTATACTTCTCTTTTCTTAAGTTATAATTTTGCAAAATTGGGAAGGAATTCATCTTGTCATCTTAACAGGTGGCATAATTTATGTAATTTTGTGTATTTCATTTTTCTTAAGTTATAATTTTTTAGCCAGTCTTGTTTTCTTATAAAAAATCAACGAAAAATACTCCTAGAAAAATCCTTAAAAAAGATAATTGTTTAGCCAGAGAAATATTATTTCTAAAAATAACTTTACCAAAAAAAAAAAAAAGAATTATGAAAACTTATAATGTTCAGGGGAATAGCTGTATAGGTGAATTAGTGTCGGATTTGAGAACTATTTTGAACATGTTAAAATATAAATGGAGGTGTCCAGTAATTACGTTTTGAAAGATCAATGAGATCTCCAATTAAGAATATTTTCTTCATGATATAAATATATGATTATATAAAATCATCTCGTCCGATATAAATAATTGTTAGAATAAAAGTCCGAAGAATCACTTTAACAGGAAATAAATAAAAAATAAAAAGCCAACTCTGTATAAAAGATATTCATATGATTTTAGCCCAACTCCTCAAAAATCTTTTTAACAAGGCCCCCGGAAGCTCCTATATTGAACTTTTCGCAAATCAACCCTCTCTTTTTCAAATTATCACCACACATCCCTCAAATATCTTTCGTCTGTAGACTCTTAACAAAGCTCTCAGCTTTTGAGTCATCCATAGAACCCTACAAAAATACACCCAAAAAATTACATATTTAATATATATACTATGTTTATGTGTAATAAATATTTAAATAGTATATAATATTAATACCTGTTCTTGAATTATAGTATGAAGAACCTTGTGCACGTCTTTAGCCATGCCTTTAGCATCACCACAAACATATAAATACATGTTCTTGTAATTTATCAAACAAATAATTAATTTAAAATTTTGGTTTGATTTTTGTGTACCTCAGGTTTTCCATATAGGCCTTTCTTGAACTCGATTGATTTGGGATGAATTGCGCCATTCGAATCTAGTCTAATTTAAAATTCAATTGCAAGAATTAATCTTTATTGTTAAAATTGAAATTAAATGCCGAATAATTCAAACAATAATGAAAAAATTAAAAAAAAAAACATACTTCTCGAAAGAGTGGTGCGCACCAGAACTCGAGCCAATATAGCATTATTTCGAAGCCTTTCTTCTCTAAACAATAAAATCCCTTGTTTTTCACGTGGAGATAAAATTTCCATGTAATTTTTAAGTAGCGAAGGATCTCTGATTTCATCTGGTTTTATGTACCACACATGCGCTTCTCTATAAAAAAAATTGCTTTAATTTGAATTGTGCATAATTTAGATCACTAATAAATCAACAAATCAAAACAGTAAAGAGTAGAATTTTAGTAGACTGCGATGATTCTGGTAAATCAGGCAATTACGAGGGGAAAAACGGAAAAAGGACCTGCCTGCGAGATGGGAGAGGAGGAGAGAAAGAGACGTAGAGGCGGCGAGAGAGCGTGGCGCCAGCATGCGCTATCATGTACCTGCGGAAGAGTGTACGGATCATCAACGGAGAAGTAGCGAATAGGGAAGACCTTCGCTCCGTTCACCGGCTTTTCCTTTCCTTCTCTACTGGAGACTCCAGTATATTATGTAGGATTAGAACATGTATAGAAGAATTACAAGGGTAAAGTTGGGCCTGGTCTGTTGTGTGAGATAATTGCAAAAATATACATTGCCCTAACTTTTATGTAAAAACTTGTGATAATTTCTTAGAATAATAATTTTTGACAAAGGATTTTCTAGAATTTTTTTGTAGATGTAGAGAATTTTCTTGAATGTATTTTGGTTCAAATGTAGAAATATGTTGGTACTTGGTACCTGCGAATGTTGAACATTCTATAAATAAAGGAAAGTTTTATGATAATTTTTTTTACTTATTTTAGATATTTTTCTAAAAAAATATTTTGGATATTTGTCAACTAATAATTTATTTTTTGTACGATTGAAGTGTATTATTATTATTTAATGTTAGGCAAAATAGAAAATCATGTATTAGTAATTGATAAATATCCAAAACATCGTTTTGAAAAAGGGTCTATGGTAGAATTCTCATTGGAGGATTTATATATTTATCTTTTTTGAACTCAAAATAATGTATTTACTCTTTCATAAATTAAAATATCATATTTACCATTTTATCATATTTACCCGATAATTAGAATCATCTAGATTTTCGTTAAAACTAATGATTAATATTTAAAATTATTATTTTACTATTTGCATATTACAGTTTAAAAACTCGAAATATTATATTTACCTTTCCATAAATAAAATATGACATCTGCCCTCTCAAAAATCCAAAATATCATATTTATCCTTTCAAAGATTACGAAATATTAAAAATATTCAAATTGTTAAATTACTAAAATGTTTAGAACATTGACAAATCTCAAACTTCTTCGTAAAATCGATAGAGCCGCCAAATTAGTATTTTGCTACTACTACAAAACATGTGCTTACACATGTTAGTATTAATATGACATTATTATATCATTTGTCATTTTTCTTCAGTTTTTGATTTTACATGTTATGAAGGTATATATATATATATATATATATATATATATATATAAAACATTAAGTATAAAATTCTTGATACTTAATTAAGTAGGTTAGCCTCCCTCATATATATATATATATATATATATATATATATATAGAGAAAAGCTAATGTACTCAATTAAGTAAATCACTTAACGTACTTAAACTGTTTAGTCCGTCCGATTGAGCCTAATCACACGTTGTGATAAGATTATCAGATAGACGGAACGGAGAGTCTTTTGAGACATTTTCCATCTATGTACAAATCTTTCTTTCTTCTTTTGGGAACAACTATTTTCTCTCCTAGCATTCCTTTTTTCTTTCATTGCCATGGCAGACATCTCTCCAAACAATCCAAACAATCCAAACAATCTCTGGTTATTTCTTTCATGGCCTTGACGTAATTTCGAGATTGGTCCAGTTTAGTATTCAATTGGATCGCCCTCTTTCTCCCTTGTTCTAACTCGTCCTGCAAGCTCCCAAACTCATTCTCTCTTACAAATATGTCTTGTTCGCTTTTACAGATCTGCTCGCCTCGTCATTCACTACCGTGTACGCAAAATAGCCATTGTGAGGTATCATTACTTCTTGAATGAAATTTCAATTAAATCTAGTTTTCAGATCTGTTCGCCTCTGTGGGCATCCGAAACCCTAATCTTTTTTATCTCGTGATTGATATCGTCTCCTCTCTTTCTTCTTCCAGATTTGGTATAGTCAATTGTCAACATGAACCCAATTTGCTTAAAAAAAGGTGAAATCTGTTTTTCGAAATATCGATTATTCAAATTCGTTTTTTTCTTTGATTATGTAATTACATATGTTGATTGACCGATGTTATTGACAGGATAAAATCGATATCTCCAATTTAAATCGTCAATTTTTCTTCACGTTTTTCCTTATTATCAATCAAATATTCAATCATATATGTAAGATGTGGGAAAGTAAGGCTGAGGTGATGGCAAAACAGGTCAGGAAACGGGTAAATGGTGTCACCGTAACCTCTCATATTTGTCGACGAGATGGTTGTAATGGGTTAATTATGCTGGTAATTACTTCTCTCTTCCATATCTTTTGTTTATTTGATTTTATTCTTTTGTGTGAACAATTTGCTAATTGCTCGACAAGACCATTTTTTTGTTCATGAATGTACTTATATGTTCCTCATAGAATAATATTAATTTATGATTTTATTGTTAGGCTGTTGATGCCGATTGAATTTGATGATTACGGAGGGGGGTCGGTGTGGCTCTGATTTGGTCTCTCGAGATGATTCCTTACTGAACCTTCAATTCCACTGGATCAACCAGTACTAACGGGCATTCTTGGTGATCATGGCCTCATAGTCATTGGTACCGACATTCTTCACGGATTTTGGAATGTATGAGGGGTTATATTGAATTAGAGAGGATTGTATATAATGAAGTAGTTTAGTTATGAGGTGTCAGTGTATAATGTATGAGATGTATTTAAAGGATTCATTATTGTCCATGCTATTTTAAAAAAGCATTAATAAAATTCTAAATCATCAAATTAAATTTAAAATCTAAAATTATCACATTTATCCTTGAAATTTCGAAATTTTCATTTTCTTTTGCATTTTTTATGTATAAACCCTCTAAACTCTCGAATTAGACATTAAAAATCATCAAATTAAACCAATAATCCTACATACAACTGTAAATCATCAAATTAAGTCTACCAAGTCCAAAAAATCCTAAAATTACATACAATTCAGAAAACATATAAAATTCGAAATTTCCAGCAAAACCCTAATCTTGTCGATATCCACTCCAATTAGTTTTCCCAAGTTCTCGTGTCTCTTTTTTTCCATGTGGTTTTCCCAAGCATCTTGTCGATATCCACTCCAATTAGTTAAACTCGGTTTCATGTAACCTTCGGCATCTTAAATTGAATCATATTCTTCGGAAGGGTCAAAATTGATACCTAATATGTATTCGAAAGGATCCAGATAAATGTATCTAAAATTACAATCGAGTTATTAGAATATAAATTTACTAAATGAAAATAAAAATAAAACAATACCTCAAATGTATTGTCGTCGACAAGGTAGTCGCTGCTTGATTTACTTCTTATGCGGTAAGCGTAAACATCACTTGCTAGAATAGGAAATAAATCAAGACTCGTAATCTGGAGGCTTGTATCGATATAATGTACCTGATTATCCCAAGAATATTCAATTGCATTACGTAGAAATAAAAAATTAACATACCTGATTAGGCAAAGAAGTCGATGCAGCGTCAAAGGCCCATTTGTTTCATCTTATGAATTCAATAATAATCACATAAGTGCATAATTAGAGTATCCAAATTGTAATTTGCGAACACAAAATTGGTAAAACTATCCTTCCAAACTCAAAATTTGTAAATTAACTTTCAAAAATTCAAAATTGTTAGAATTATCGTTCTCAAATGAAAATGTTCAATTAGAAAGTAATTCTAACACTGGATTATGAATTTCGATTCAAGAAGAAGTTCAAAAACTCTATTTAGTTCAAATTTCATAAAGAATTCGTTGTACCTAACTTTTGCGAACTGAGGAGTGGAGCAGCAGATCTGCTTGAAAGGGCTAACGGGGCAAGAAAAGGGCGAATTTGAGAGTGTTCATGAAGAGTTGGAACGAGGGAGGGAGAGGGCGACCATTGAATACTGGAACAAATTCGGAATTCTGCCATGGCGAATTTGGAAGTTTCTTGTTTTGGAAAGAGCTTGAAAAAAAGAGACCTGTACGTTAGGAGAGATGGAAACCAAAGGCAGGTTACTCCGTTCCGTCTATCACCAAATCTCATCAAAATGCATCTCAATCTAAATCAGACGGTTCAAACCCTCTAAGTACAATAGTTAATTTACTTAATTGAGTACGTTAGCATTTCTCTATATATATATATATAGTGCAACTAACATATTTGTACAAGTAGAGTCCAACTTATACTTGTGAATTCTTAGTCCTTAGATTCGTTCAGAGATGCGTGCCCCATTAAAAAGAAAACGGATGTTATCTTTTCTTGTCTCAGTTCTTTGAGGAAATTGGACACCCTAAGTTCAAGAATCATCAAAATGGACACTTTAGTGTTCAAATGATTAAAATGACACTCTCAACATTTCAAACGTCGAGAGATGTCCAAAATAGTAGTCCGTGATACATGACCCCAGATTACACCAATAAAAAATTATATATTAATATAACAATTATATTTTATTATTAAATTTTAGAAAAAGTATATTTTAAAATAAAATAAAATGTGCATACTAAAAACAAAATAAATACTTCATATTGCACCGTTACATGTATCTAAATTTTATATTGTTGGAAAGAAAATTAATATCAAATAAATACTATATTTCATTATTATATTTTAGACAATCATATATTTCAAAAAACAAATATATGACTATTAAAAAAATATCTAAAATTATTTTATTTGGCAAATAATGATCATATATTTCAAAAATATTTTGTACAATAAATTATTATGTTTAAGTATAATTATGAATTATATTCTCAAAATATTACTATTATTTTAGAGTAATTTGTAATATTGTTATCATTTTTTTTATTATATTGGAAAATAAATTATAGTTTATTTTAAGAACCCTAATGGACGCACCCTAAATAAAATTATTAAAAGTATTTTCTTGTGTACAAAATAATTCTTTCAAAAATATGATTTTTATTTGAGAAATGTAATATTGTTAGATATATATCATTTTATAAATTACAAAATTTTTTGTAGTTGGCACACATTTTATTATATTTTTAAAAAATACTTTTTTGTAAGATTTAAAAATAAAATAAAATATTTATTTTAATGTGAATTTTTTTTAATAATATAATTTTTTGATCCATATATTGGGGTAACATGGGGTCATATTGATATAATACAGAAAAAATATTTGTTACATTTCTCGAGAGTGTCATTTTCACAATTTCAAAAATTAAGTGTCCATTTGAGTAATTCAGGAGTAATGATATGGTCACAAATACCAACCACAAATATGACACAAATATCTAAGTTTGTATTTGATTTATGATTCTTATATGCATAATTAATAATTAATATTATAAACTTAATTATTTGTGACACATTGTTGATATTTGTGTCCCTGTCACTAATTCAGTGTGTCTAGTAATAAAAAATTTCCCAGTTCTTTTCTTCTTCCCATCTATGTTCTTTCTTCCATTTTGTTCTTCCACTTGTTCCATTTTCGTTCTTTGAAATTGAAATCTCTCTCCTTCAATGGCGCTCCCAGATCTCGAAGCATAAGCCATCTCCCATCGATTAGTATTGTAAGTGAGCCGCGATGAGCCATCTTAGCGACGGGTGCATCCGACCCTGGTACACGACCGCAACCATATCAACAATGGATGGCATGTTAGGGTTTCGTTTTTTGGTTTAACTAGGACTAATCAAATGCTGAATCAGCACCAAATGATTTTTATTTGATCAGAACCGAGTCTAATTTTGTCTGAATTAGTCTGATTAGGTTTGACCATGTTTTTTTTTAGTTTCGTCTGAATTAGGCCTGAATTTTTATTCTAATTTTGGATAAATTCGAATAGTTGAATTAAAATAGTTCAATTTATTTTTCTTGCAGATATGGATGGTGTTGTGTCGTGTTCTGAAATCGTGACTACGTAAAATTGATAAAATGCAGGGTCCTTTGTATAAAAATAATTTTCTATAGGAGTGGAGTGAGTCGTGGGATAAACATCGAGTGACTGAGATCTAATTGACCAGTTGTACCCATTTTGACGGGAGGCATGCAATATCGTAGACCAGCGAAAGTTCCAGTACCGTTGACCAGCGAAGCCTCCAGTGGGTCACATAAGTAGAACGCGAGCTCAGAGTTGTCCCCGGCTGTCAGAAGAAGTGGTCGAAGGATATAAATAGGTGTTCGTTTGGAGGATGAGAGTTGGTCTCAAAATTGTAAATTCATTTTTTTAATAAATTCTTATCTTCTCTCTCATATTTGCAAATTCACCTCAAATTATCATAATTTATTTTGTAGCCACTCCAAGAATAAGTCCAAGAATAAGGATTGACGATTTTATAAATAACAAAGTTCCATTGAAGAAATGAAAAGAGTGGTAGAAACATATTTGTTGTGTTATTTGTTGTGTTAAAATGGTATCGTAATTTTGATCGGTATTGTAAATTTGAGGTTAGAATGGCACTAGATTTTGCGGGACAGATATGTATGTTGTTTTATGTTTCTCTTGAAGTTTTGGTGGTGGTCTTGAGAGTTTAGCGATTGTATTATGGTTGTATTAGGGCTTTCTTATTTGTAGAGTATAGGGGTTGTCATGAGATCAAGATGTAATTGGTAGTGCATATAATATTGTACTTAATTTTTGTTTAGTCGTATGCAAATTTTATTGAACGGAACTTTGTATTAATGTTTTTTTTGTCGATTTAATTTCTGGTTATTGGTATATTTGTGTTACAATAATATATGTTGGCTGGCCATGCAGCGCAAATAAATTGATATACATACTCAAAACACCTGAAATTTTCATTTAATTTGTAGTTAAATCATTGATTGGATACAAATAGTGAGTTACATATATGCTTTTCAATGAATTTATCACTTACTATTACATCCAAAATACACCATACATACTAAATAGTACTAAAAAAACCTAACTGGTTCGATGCTCTCTACCAAACTAACCAAATTTACACATCATCCAAGAATATACATATCAAATAACACAAAATTCTCTGAATTTCGAGTAGATTGAACAGGCAACAATATCACAAAAGAGTGGATTGCGCACTTGTGAAAATGCAAATCAGAAAAGGAGAAGTATACAATACAATTTCATAATTCCAGGTTATGTTGATATAACATGATGAATTTTTGTCTGAATTTATTAGCTTCAGTGTTGCCTCAATTAAGATTCAGTGCATCCACAAATCCGAAAAAGATCCAATGTAGCCAGTTTATCGAAATTAGCCTCATTTCTGATCAAATTCAGCCAAAATCAGTTAATTGACGACATCAACTAATTCAAAATCAGTACAATTAGCAGTAATTCAAACTAAATTAAGACCCAATTTCATTTTAAGCCCTAATTCAAACCCAATTCAGTTGCAAATTAATTCAAACCAGATTCAATTGCTGTAATTTCATTTTTATATCAAGTTACATTGCAAAAATTGCAAGATTTAATTGTCATTCAAGGAGAGATTGCTCATAAAATAACTGAAGAAAAGAAGAAAGCTGGATGCACATTTGATAAAAACAAAAAAGAGGAAATATTCACAAAAAAAGAATATCTTGATGCAGTCCCAATCTGATTGGCTAGACTTGACTGTGGCAAGAAAGACCAGCGACGGGAACGGAGAGAAAGGAGAAGAGAAACTGGCCTCTTTCGAGCTCTACTTTTAACAGAGAAGGAGAAGACATATCTGGGGATAGAGAGAAGGTGAGGGTCTTTTTCGCCACAAAAATGGGAGGGAGCGAGCTTATGCTTCAACCTGGGTCGTGAGGACATAGAACGAGAGGAAAAACTGGCGAAAAACGAGGAAGGAGGGTCAAGAGAGCGAAGGGCGGTAAGTCCTTCGAGATCTGGGAGCGCCATTGAAGGAGAGAGATTTCAATTTCAAAGAACGAAAATGGAACAAGTGAAAGAACAAAATGGAAGAGAGAACATAGACGGGAAGAAGAAAAGAACTGAGACGGAGAAAACATAAAATCCGTTTTCTTTCTAATGGGCAAGCATCTCTGAACGGATCTAACGAATCTAAGGGCTAAGAGTTCACAAGTATGAGTGGGACTCTACTTGTACAAGTATTTTAGTTGCTCTCTCTTTATTTATATATATATTTCTTTTTTGTTGATGACATTATTTAAAAATATCTTCGAACTTCAATTATTATATTTTGACAGTATTAAATATAAATATTCATATTTTTTAAATTATTCCAAAACTAACTCAATTAATTAAATTAAAATACACCACTTAGGCATATTTAACAAATAATATCTCAAGATTTTAAAAACCGGTCAAAAACTTTAATCAATTAATTGTTACGTGTACTCAAATTTTACCACCACATCATTCATATCCTAGTCAACACATTTAGTTAACATGATAACTTATTAATAATCATTTGAACTAAACTGTAAATAATATTAATTATTCGTTAAGTATGTGCTTTATTTTTAATTATTATGCTAATTAAGTGTGTTAATTAAAATATATGCAAGAATATTTGGACCCAATTTTAGGTAATTTTTCTTGAACCATATCATCATTTTCATTTCAACCGTTAAATTGTGACACGTGGTAAAATTCACAACATTGATTAATGATTGATTTTTTATAATCATAATTTTTTTGTAGCCATTTGTGAGTGCATTATTAACATGTTTTAATCATTCTTATAATGTCACATCAACTTACATTAATGCCATGTACTATTATTATTTTTTTAGATCCGCATTGGAGTAAATTTATTTAATTGTTTATCATTTCATATAGAATTACAAGCTTTTTAAACGTGAATGCAACAAGATATGGTGCAACATAGTTTCTGAAATCTTGGTTGCCGGGTCCTCGCCTCGCAAATTGCAACACAACTGAAAAAAAGGGAATAACAAAAATTTATCTTAAATAATTAAGAAGTTCTTGCATAAATTGAACTTAAGGCCGAAATAAAGAACAAAATGTTATTTCGCTAACTGAGCTTTAAGGCACACGTCATAACTCCGAACAAATCTCAAAAAAACAATAATTGATAATACTCAAGGCACAATCAAAAGAAACTGATTGAAAATCTTCATCTTAATGAATAAAATCTCAAGATTGATACATTACACATAACAAAACCTAAAAAAAAAAATAACGAAACAAAATAAAACTTAGCCAGGTGGCCACCTCATTTGCCTTCCTCCAAGTATATGCAAATGCAAATGATACACCGATTGACCTAATAAGAATATCACATCAATATACTTCTCATAAATCTACATTAATAACAAAAAAAAGTAAATAAATCACAAGTATTTACGAAAAAAATACTGACATGCATCAGGACCGTTATTTATAACAAGTCTAAAGTTTTCACCAATGCCTTCTTTTTCGGCCACTATTTTCGCAGCATAAAGAAGTCTTCCCAAAATCTCACTATGTCTTGATTCTGCCTGCACAAATTGTAAAATCAGAGGGACCAATTCGCACATCTTACATGATTTCAAACTTGAACAGGGTTGTGTAAAATTAATTGGTAAATACCCATAATATCCTTCTAATTTGAATAGTCTAGATTTAATTTATCGTGAATTTTGTTGCTTGTAAAATACCTTTCCAAGTTGTGTAAGGCCATCTCGAAATTTAGGAATGATTAAAATATGAACAGGGGCTTGAGGGTTAATATCCCTAAATGCCAATACTTTCTCATCTTCGAATACTATGTCTGAAGGAATCTCCTTTGCTATTATCTTATCAAATCTAGCACAATTATTAATGTAATTTAGGGTTTTACTTTGCTCATGTAATCTCACAAAAACATCATAAAAAACACAAGAAGAAAAAAAATTAGAAATTGAACATACATGGTGGGGCCTCCAGTATCAATGGCTGCTTTAGCGGCCGCCTCTTCATTCGCCGAGGCTGTCATGTGGCGTACAAACCTAAAATTAAGGATGAAATTTCAAGTTCGATTATAAATATTTGGCCAATTGAAGGCTGAATTGCAAGGCTGAGCTATTATTCGAGGCTTATATCTGGAAATTAGATAAAAAGAAACGACCTTTGAGTTTGAGGGCGGAGACTTGATTGTGAAGAAGAGAAAGCATTGATGCTAGAGATCGCCAATGGCCTTACCAAACGAGAAATCCTGCTAGTCAAATCAGAAAAGATCAAAATGTTAGCTTTCTTCTTCGTCGTTCTTCAGATTAGAGAGAGAGAGAGAGAGAGAGAGAGAGAGAGAGAGAGAGAGAGAGAGGACCGGAGAAGAGAGAAGGAAGAGCTGAGGGAAGCGGCAGCCATGGTCGCTGGTTAATCGAAGAGGTCGAGGGAGAGTACTAGAGGGGCATCAATGGCTACTAGTTCGCAAAATGTGGCCCAATCCAAAACAATCATTTGAAGTCCAATCTGAACTGGACGCAAATTCACATAAGCTCGCGCAGATTGTGCGAGATTTCACAAAAAAAAAAATTATATTTTTTCTGTACAATTTGTTTAAATGAAATTTGCGTGAGTACGCTTAAATTCAATTATATTTTGCAAATATTAAGATGTCAATAAATGCATTATAATTAGGGAAATTTTACTGTATAGACCAAATAAGTTTCGTAATACAAAAAATAAACAACATAGTTTGGAAATTTGCAAAATAACACTCTCGACTTTTCAAATGTCGAGAGCATTAAAAATGCTCGACCTTTGAAATATCGAGCGATTTATTCTCCATTGCTTCCATGTGTGAATATTTAATAAATCTCTCGACTTTTCAAAAGTCGAGAGATTGATTTTGAATTCAAAATATGATATATTTCCCCAGATTTTACCATATTTGTACTATTATATTTAATTAACGTGATAATTAGAACATATCATTAAATATTCATTAAAATTTATTCCAATTTATGAATTCGAATAAACATTAATTATGTATTAAGTTAACAGCTAACGTGTACTAATTATCATTTTTTTTCAAAAGTCGAGGTTGATTTTAATTCGAAATATGATATATTTTCCCAGATTTTACCATAACATCTCTATGTTCTAATTAGTATATTTAATGAAAATGATAACCAGTACATGGTAGCTGTTAACTTAATCCATAATTAATAATTATTCGAATTCATAAATTCGAATAAATTTTACTGAATATTTAATTATATATCTTAATTATCGATATAATTAGACGTAATAACTAAATAATGGAGAATTCGGCAGGTACATCTTGGAGTGGAATAATTTTTTTTTTATCTTTTTTTTCAAACGTGTCAGATATTAAAAAAAGAAAAAATTAAACCCCTCCATGATGTACCCGCCGAATTCTCCATTATTTAGTTATTACGTTCAATTATATTGGTAATTAAGATATATAATTAAATATTCAGTAAAATTTAGTCAAATTTATGAATTCGAATAATTATTAATTATGTATTAAGTTAACAGCCAACATGTACTAGTTATTATTTTAATTAAATATACTAATTAGGAAATAGAGATGTTATGATAAATTTTAGATAATTTCGATTCGTCTATTTAATTAAAATGATAACCAGTACATGTTAGCTGTTAACTTAATACATAATTAATAATTATTCGAATTCATAAATTTGACTAAATTTTACTGAATATTTAATTATATATCTTAATTACCAATATAATTTAACGTAATAACTAAATAATGGAGAATTCGGCGGGTACATCATGGAGGGGTTTAATTTTTTCTTTTTTTAATATCTGACACGTTTGAAAAAAAGATAAAAAAAATTATTCCACTCCAAGATGTACCTGCCAAATTCTCCATTATTTAGTTATTACGTCTAATTATATCGATAATTAAGATATATAATTAAATATTCAGTAAAATTTATTCGAATTTATGAATTCGAATAATTATTAATTATGGATTAAGTTAATAGCTAACATGTACTGGTTATCATTTTCATTAAATATACTAATTAGAACATAGAGATGTTATGGTAAAATCTGGGGAAATATATCATATTTCGAATTAAAATCAACCTCGACTTTTGAAAAAAAATGATAATTAGTACACGTTAGCTGTTAACTTAATACATAATTAATGTTTATTCGAATTCATAAATTTGAATAAATTTTAATGAATATTTAATGATATGTTCTAATTATCACGTTAATTAAATATAATAGTACAAATATGGTAAAATCTGGGGAAATATATCATATTTTGAATTCAAAATCAATCTCTCGAATTTTGAAAAGTCGAGAGATTTATTAAATATATCATTTTTAATGCTCTCGACATTTGAAAAGCCGAGAGTGTTATTTTGCAAATTTCCAAACTATGTTGTCTATTTTTGGTATTATGAAACTTATTTGGTCTATACAGTAAAATTTCCCTTATAATTAATAAATATTCTTGAAATTTGTCTAGATATATGCATTATAATTAATAAGAATCCATTGGTCTATCATTATAAATTCACATAAAATAAATAAAACATAACGTTATAATTAAAAAAAAATTAAAATTTCAAAACAAATAAAATAAAATCGTAAATAATACACATAAAACCGAAATATATATTTAAAATGTTATCCATACATGGACCAATTCACCGCGTCACCTCTTGATATTGTGATGAGTTTGAGGATCAATTATATATTTTTTTCATACATGAATATAATTTGGGTTGCAATAGAAACAAAACTAAAAAAAAAAAGATGACACGTGTCACCATATGGTGATATGTTCAAAATTATATCTATCGAAGTATGTGTGAAAACCAAATAACTCGAAATTCGAATACTCAAATGTCGAGCCGAATTATCTGACCCGAAATGGCTCAAAATATGTATGTTTATTATTCAAATGATTCTTGATTCGGATTAGTCGTGATTCTAATATAACTTGTTCACCTATTAGATAACAAACTGAATATGAATGATCTGAAAATTGATTTATCCTTATGATATATAATCATAAAATTATTCGAAGAATTCAATATAACTAAATATATTTTTCATTATTATTGAATTAATAGTCTATTTAGCTTCAAAATATAATATATACAATGAATTAATTAGCGACACTATATCGCGTTGTAGTGGGCGATATAGTAGTTATGGACTAAAACACTACACGACCGCAACATTTAGCATGGTGTAGCATATTGGTTGGTGCGGGCACAAAATCGAAGCGTTTCTTGCTAAAACAGACCGCACAACCATACATGTATTAAATTTTATATATTTTAATCTTAATAAAAAGTAATCATCATTTTAAAAATAAGAATGTTTTTATACTATTTTTATTTTTTTGTGTTTATTTGTGAATTATTATTTCAAAAATTGAAAGATTGGAGTTTAAATGTTGTGATTATAATTTCTTTAATTTCGTATTAGGTTTTTACTAGTACAAATATAAAGATACACCATAAAAATATAATTATTGCTAATGAAACTATAACTTGACGATAAAAGTACATACGATTAATAATAGTTACGAGTGTGGTTCGCTATAAAAGCGTAGTGTCCTTATAACACCCTCTATGCACTATCCGCTGCAAGAAATCTAAAAAACGCTACGCACTGCTATGCCATTATTTAAAATGTTGAATATAGATATTAAAATTACAAATTAACAATAAAATTAGTATATTAATAAGTAACACCTTTAATTGCACGTCACTAGAAAAATTGATATATAATGACTTTATTTTTTACTAACATAATTGTAGTCACCTAACAAGTATGTAATGGAAATGTATAATTACTATAAAACATATTTATATTTATATGTGCATTAAAACACGACTCAAATGAAGACCCGACTCAGAAGTCCTGAAACCCAAACAACCCGAAACCGAGTCTTGACGACCCTACACCCGAACTATCCTGAATTGATTGGTCATAATAATGTACAACCAATTAATATACTATTTTATCAGTCAATACACCATTCTAAAAATCAAGTACCCTTACTGATCAAAAGTGAGGAGAGAAAATAAATATATTCTTAAGCTTAATTATGAATTTTACCGTTCGGAAGGAACTTGCCTTCGAGTCGCTAGCTTGGCAATATTTTGTTCAACAAGACCACATAAACAAATATTAAATTACATATTAAAACA
The DNA here is from genome assembly GCA_946800325.1 of Luzula sylvatica. Lineage (NCBI taxonomy): Eukaryota > Viridiplantae > Streptophyta > Magnoliopsida > Poales > Juncaceae > Luzula > Luzula sylvatica. The sequence continues at coordinate 33,535,250 of OX326957.1, read as the reverse complement.
CATTACAAAATATAACCATTTGAATTTACAAAGTTATGTTTGTGAAACCCTAATTAGCGATACTCCAATGTACCCGCATTAAGCGTGAACGGAAAAGTCAAAGGACCCGCTCCTGCATAATAAAACCCATTTTAATTCTAATACTAAAATTAATATTGAAAATTTAGATGGGTATATTTGAAAATTACCATCATTGGTGCCATTCATGAAATGCATGTGTCCTTGCAACCCTCCTCCACTAACAATATTCTCAACCGAAAGACTCGATAAATCCGAGGGTCTTTCTTGCAAAATTGGCTCGCTCTGATCCAAAATCACTCTCGACTGGCCTTCCAAATAAGCAATCGAGTCCAAATTTTTCGCAGCTTTGTTCATAACAATCCCAAAAACGCGACACAAATAATTCAACCTTTTTTCTTGCAAATTTTGCAAATCCCCTTCATGGAAATTTTCAAATTCACCCCTCAAATTACCCATTTTCGCATCTCGCCTCCATCTTTTCAAAATTAATTCTTGCGGTAATTCTTTAATATTTCGCGTATCAAGCACTTTTAAAATATGTCGACAAGGAATCCCTAAAAATTCGAACTTTTTACATGTGCAATTGACCGATCCATCCAAAGAATCGAATTTGACGAAATGGTCCTTGGAATTATTCTCTTCTAGCGAGACTTTATACTCTGAAATTGTACCAATCTCCCTAGAATTGTACACGGTGCAATCCATGTACAATTCGAATTCTCTCTCGAACATTTTGAATGCCGAAGGAGTGTACGAATTCGAAGCTTGCCTCAAAATCCGCATCGAAGGCGGTTTTTTCGAACTTTGATTCGAACTCAAATCGGTTTGGGCCTCCAAAATTCTCCTCTCCTCCATTAATTTTTCAAATTTACCAAAAAAGCCCAATATATCATTCTCGGAAGACAAAATCTTTTTAAGTTCGAGATATAAATTCTCCTTTTGTTGCACGCTTTTCAAATCGCCGTAAAAGGAGTCCCGTCCATAAGCAAGAGACCATTTCTCTCTCTCCTCGAACAAATTTTGCAACCATTTATTGTCTTTTAAATCGTATTTTTCCAACATTTCGTTCCAATTTGATAGAAAATCGTCTTCATCCTCGCAATCAAACAAACATTTACTAAAATCAAACCCTAGAGTTCTCGACCCGTGAAAAGCCTGACTCAATTGCTCAAGGGCATTTTGGTAAATTTGCCAAACACAATACTTATGAACCGTACCGATCCAGCTCGACCCAACTGCTTCGACTATCTCTTCGTACCGGTCCGTCAATACCGTTTTTGGTACTTTCCCATTCATCGCCTTTTTAAACGTATCAAAAAGCCATTTGAAGGAATTCAAACTCTCATCATACATCAAACCGGTACCGAATATAACATTTTGTTTATGATGATTCAAACCCGTGAATAACACGAGCGGTCTATCAAACCCGTTAACCCGATAAGAAGTATCAAAGCAAACCACGTCACCAAAATGCATAAAATCCAACATCGATCTCGAATCCGCCCAAAAGAAATTCGTAACTTTATCATTTTCATCAGACTTCAACCCATAAAAAAACGAAGGATTGTCCCCTTGCATCCTTTGCAAATACTCTAATATACCACCTATATCCCCCACTCTCGCACTTTTTACTCTCTTAGCCCTCGAAGATTTCAAAATCTCATTTTCCTCCTCGATTTTATCGATTTCCACATCGTTATTCTCCAAAACCAAATCTGAATTAGACGAAATCATTAATTGGTGGTTATGACAAGTAACGAACTCGGCCACGTGGTACAAACCATTTTCCCCCAATCGTACCACCATGCAAGCGGGGCAACCAGTACGGGTTTCGGGTCTCGGATTCTTGACCCGTTTCGCGCCCTTTTTTCTCTCTCTAAACCCTTCTTTGGAACAAACAAACATCCTCCTCGTAATCACGCCATCGTTACCAACAGTCATGCTAGCTCTCCTCACGCAAAACCCTATTTTACTCGCGTACATGCTGTAGAACTCGTAGGCTTCGTCCTCGCTACGAAAATCTGGCGTTTTTACCGTTTCATCCGCTAAATTCGCCCTGATCGCTTTGACTTTCTTCCTGAGTTTCTTGTTCGTCAAGCTTTGAAAACCGGTGCACAAAACATGGTTGTGAGACGGTACGAAATCGGTGACTTTGTACTTTCCGTTCGAAGTTAGTCTGATGGTTAAACAGGCAGGACAGCCGATACGGGTTTCGGGTCGAGGAGTTTTGGCCTCTTTCGCGCCCTTTTTCTTTTCTCGAAAGCCCTCGCGAGAACAGACGAAGGTCCTTCTCGTAATTATGTTCTTTGCGGTGGTCCACAGAGTGGATCTCCGAATGAAAAAGCCGAGTTTTTCCGCGTAGGTGTTGTAGAACTCGTACGCGTCGTTTTCGGAGTCGAATAGCATGTCGAGTTTCGGGAGGAGATTTGGGTCGCTGACCTCAGCGATGAGGTAAGCCGCCTCGGGTTTCGTGCTGCTCATCTCTTTTTCCTGTTTGATTTAGGGAGAAAATAGCAAAACATAATATGTTAATTTTTCCTGAGTGAGTGAGTGAGAACAGAGAGAGTACATTTGAGTGAGACTGAAGAGGTGCTTGAGGGGCGAAAGGGGGATAAGGGGACACGAAGACCAAATTAGGAGGCCATGTGGGTCCCAATCTCGGGTCCAAATTCGGGTTAGGGTTTAAAGACGAAGAAGGAATGACTGGTATGGGTACCGGTACTGGTACCGGTGTGATATGAGGTGGCTTCACCTTTGAGCTCTCCCCTGTAGTATTACTCTGCGGCATTTTGCAGATCCACGCTTAAATTTTCGAAGGTGTAAACTCGTCCTGTTTCTTTGTAAAAATAGGCAAGGCAAAATTCAGAATTTTCATTTAAGTGATTGTTGTAAATTTATGGTATGCATCATGAAGTGAGACATATGAATAACATAGTGTCCGAAACAAAAAAAGAAAAGAAACTCGATATGCGTAAATACTAACAAGATGCAAAAGAAAATAGACCAACATATATCAATTTTCTCAAAGACACGCCTTAATTAGAAAAATCACAAAGAGAGCCCACTAAAAACACTAATTCTGGAACAATCGAGCTGGATACAAGTTAATATCGAACCAATTGCTTACGACCAAGTACTGATAATGGATAAAATTGAAACAAAAAGCATTTGCCCTTCTGAATTAGGGAACGAAATTTAAGTCAATTTTTGAAAAAAATAGTAGCTGAAAGGTTCAATCTTTCAGTATTTAGCCGAACCAGAAGACTAACAAACTCGCCCACAAAATCCAAATCAAAATATAGAGAGATAAAGAAGCTAACCTCGGTACGGAACGATACGGCGGTGCCGGAGCGTCTCGGCCTGAGCAGGGAAGAGCGAGATGGGTGAGGGTTTTGTTTTTGTTCAATTTTTTCGTAGGTAACCTTGTAAAACATGACTATTGCGAAAACAACCTCCTCCCTCTGAATTTGTTCACACCATTAACTATGATAATTTTTGATCTTCTGTGGCCATTTATTTCCTTTGTTAGTATATAAAAATTATTCAATTATCTTGTTTTATCATTATATTTGATATTCTATGAGTTTTATTAGGATATAATTGATAAATATTTATGAACAAAATAGTTGACAAACTAGTACTACTCATACTCATTGCTCGTTAGTACATGACACAAATTATACGCGGGTAAAACTTAACATTTCACTTGATAAATGATATAATAAATCAGTTAAAATTAATGAGTTCAGTAATACCCGTTTTGGATGAGTACCTGATTCGAACGGGCCAGATAATATTCGTTTAAAACTTCCCGTGATACGGATATTATCTCATTAAAAATATCCGGCCCGCATACGGACATAATATATGTTGAGTTGAGACTGGGGGGGAGATAAAATTAATTAACTAAGAACATTTTAATTAGTAAATATAGCTTAATATTTGATCATAAAACATAACAAGCAAAAATAAAAAAAAATACATAACGTTACCAATTTATAATAAACATTCAAAATATGCTAATATGACAAATGTATAATTAAAACTAATTATTTATTTAAGACGAAAAGATACACGTCTTATTTGTATCATATCGAAATCGTCTATAATTTTATCGGTCGAGAAAGTTTGGACATCTCTTTTTCGATATAGGCAAGCAAATAATTTGTTAAAAATGCATCGTCCATTTTATTACGAAGTTCCGTCTTAACGATCTTCATTACAGAAAAAGCACGTTCCGTTGTCGTCGTTGAAACCGGCAATGTTAAAACAAGACGTACAAGCCTATCGACCAAATAAAAGATTTTCGATTTTTCAATTCTAACTAGCGTTTGACATAAATCGGATATTGTAAATAAATCTCGCAACTCGGGGTCAATCGACACGTCAATTTCATAATGTTGCAATTGACACCTCAAAAGAGTTCTTTCATACTCATTAAAATTCACCAGGTAAAATTTCTCGGGTAAGTTACATATGTCATCTATATTAAATTGTTGATACGAATTTCTAGGGTTCAAAGTGTTGGGTTTCAGCATCGCCCCCGAGCCCGGTGCAGCGGAATGTCAGGCCCGGTCCGATCTGATCCCGAAAACCACGTCGGTGACTTCAAGACACGAATCATGCAATAATCTATAAACGGGTCATACCTCGTGAAATTGATCACGTCGAAGGGTTGAGTCTTTCTTATTATTGCTCCTGCTTCGTTCTTCGGTAACACGTGCGTCCCACACCCGCACGATTCGACACCGTCGATGAAACTTTGCCTTGTCGTATACAACCGGAATGCTTCCGGTTAATCCCCGACTTTGCTCGAACTTGCTCTCGTTAGATCACATGGAAAGCAATAAGCTTTATGCATCGAACCCCGACCGCCCAACCGTTTTTTTTGAAAAAAAAAAGATAACATGGAAAGCACTAAGCTTTATGCAAATGAGGTGAATATTCTAACCATGAAAAAAATTTATACCAATGAGCTTGAAATCGGCGAACATGATTTTCCGATTTAGAAAATTCAAATGCACAATCGGTGGTTGATACGTGCCAAGCATAATATATGATCGGTGAGCTAGATCTTGTAGATTAACCGGGAATTCCCAAATTGGAATTCGTTTACCGGGATCCCGTTCCACGGTGATTGTACCATCATCGATAGTAACGTCAACCATAGTATTTTTTGTTTCTCGAGAAGGTTGAGAAGGTTGTTATTCGGTAGGTTTTGGAGATTGATCTTGAATTATGTTCGATTCATCGTTTTTAATTAGAAGTGCTTGAAGCGTTGGCTTGAATATCATCATTCATAGAATCGATCTTTTTGAAAAAAGAATTCATCGTCTTTCTTTTAGATATGATGAATCCTAAAATAAATTATGACACTAAAAATTACAAATGTATTTTGTATTATGAATAAAACTATTTATTTAAACTAATCTCACAACTAATTTGCATATTACTACAACTAACAAATAATGAGATTTAATCTATGAAAACTTATCCCAATTTGTCTCTTTTGATGTGAAGAAATGAAGCAATATATGGTACCAATTAAAAAATCACAAGTGATCCAAGCATAAATAAAGAAAAATCCATCAATTTAATCTCTTGAGTAAATGAGCTTATAATTTGTTATTGAAAAAATATTTGGGGGGTTTTGAATGAAAATATTTGGAGATTTTGAATAAAGGAAAGTAAAAAAAGTAGAGTAGTTTGGGGAAGAAGATGAATGGTGGGTCCGAGAGAGACAAGTGAAATTATTTTGAGAAAAAGGTAATATGAATTGATGTTTCTCAGCATGTAGAGTAGTTTTACGATGGGCTTTGTTTACAAATCAATTACAATGGGTATGTTTGGACTTTTAACATGTTACATTTTAAAATTTAATCCGAATCTGATTTACATCAACTCTAATTATATTAAATATTATTTACCCTCACTCTAGCTACCAAAACCAAATCCCAAATGGCAAATATCATGTCATTTTCTTCTCTCTTCTGACCGGAAGGTTTGTGAGCTCATATCATATAAGTAGACTTCATGAGGACACGCTAGAGATTTTAATATACTCTCAAAATTGATTATCCGCGAGAATGGAAGGTTTGTCAAACACAATAATTTATTTGTATTGTGAATATCATAATAATTTTATCTTGTACGATAATTTATATATATTTTTATTTTAATATAGATTCATCTTCCATGTTTCTTTTTGAGTATCATGTTTCTTTCGGAAGATGCGGATGAGGTAAGCTGAATTTTATTATCGGTATAATTTAATTTTAAATTTTGTTTAGTAATGATTTTAACTAACATTGTAATTTAATTATGTAGGTTCTAAATGACCGTGGGGAAAATCATTCAGTGAAGTGACATCATAAATCCTTTTTTGTGTGATTTAAAAAAAAATGTTATGTATTTTGTGCGAGTTATTTAGTGATATTGTCGCGTTATGTTTTGTTATGCTATTTTAATTTTATATATAAACATTTTGCGTTAGTGTGTATATATATATATATTCTGCGAGAATCCGCGGGTACTAAATGGGATAGGTTGAAATACACATTTGATAAACGGATAAGATATGAATATTATCCAATTAAAATGGGTAAGAGTATCGATGAATCTATATTCGACCTGAACCCGTTCCGTTGACATCTCTAATTAGAATTCAGTTAATTTGCATACTTGATCAACAACGCGGTAAAATTAAAGAAGGGTATCTAATATGTACAAATATACAGATTAAAAGAAAAAGAACATACTAAAATCACACTTAAATCTTAATTCAAAACAATGAGAATAATACATATAATATAGTTTTAAGTGCATCATTAATTTATGCAATAGTTGATACATATTATCAACAAAATAAACACACAAAACAAACATGCATGAAATCACAAGACAAGCAAAACATACTTACAACTCCATTAAAGACCTAATACAACATGCACAAAATTATTCAAAAATACGTAGTTAACATCAAATAATAACGTACTAAATTCCTTCTTTTTGCTCCAACAAGTTCCTTCTACTTTGACTCTGAAACCAATAAAATAAAATCAAATAAAATTTGCATAAACATTAGACGAATATATCAATACAATTCATGTTTGAAAAAATAGTACTTTCGTGGTAAATTTTTTTGGAAAAATATACTTGTCCCCTCTAAATTGATCCACCCACCAATTGACGTATTAACAATTAGTGGTAAAATAAAACAAAACATTTGTTAAAGTAAAATATTTTATGTGTTAAATCGGATTCATTTGCTTATTTTATATACTCGTTTAACACATGCTCATTCAATACATACACACGTGTTTAGCATCACATTTAGCACTAAAAAGACAAGGCCAACTCATCAATAGTTGAGAGGATTGTAAGGGGCTTCATATTGAGCTCACATGATAAATTAAACTTAGATTATTCAAATTAACATATTATTTTGAATATACTTATCTGTAGATTATCATATAAGAAAGAACATAAGATCTAATTATTGATAAATACGAGAAAATATATTTTAAGTTGAATAATGTAAATTGAACATACCCTTTTTTTTTTTGAGAAATAAATTTAATATACCCTGAGAGTTGAAAAAATTATATTCCACATAATTTCGCTTCAAAAGAGGGCATGTTTTATGTTGATAATAAGTAAAAGCTCAAAACCGAGATAATATACCAGAGCTGAAGGCTGTGGCCAGTCATACTACTAGATTCCTGATGCAGGTTGGGTTGAGTGGGCTGAAGACGAAATGGAGGTAAATGTGGTGATAATTGTAAAAGCGGTCTTGAAGACTCCTCGTCTGTAGGATAGAAATTTCCGAAATGGTCGAGCAATTGCATTTGATCCGCCACCTTCACCTCGTGTTGATTCTCAGATATCTATTTCGATACCATCGATCAAATTAATCACCGTCATCGGTATTGGGGCTAATTAGTTACTAATTTCAATGAATAATATAAGTGAATTTACCACGCGATACATGTAGCTATTCTGGTCTTCTAATATATGTTCCTGCATTAGGGAGAGCCAAAACTCAAATTTCAATTTTGGTAAACCAATGTTCAAATTGTATAAATAGTAGTTTGGTATATGAATTTTTACGCACCTTGCGACGCAAATTGTCTAGTTGTTGATTCAATAGTTGATGCTGCAAAATTTTGATATTTTCATAAAAAGTGATTATAGTGAAATCAATTTAATGCTGAATTGAACCATTTTAATTTATTATCTTGATAAAATACACTAAAATCACATGTATATCATGTAAGAACTTCAATATATATGAAATCGGGAATGCCAAACAAATTCATTATTCTGCCGAAAATTTGGATATATATTTTTTTTTTTTTTTTTTTTTGAGTAGTAGGCAATTTATGTACAAACTATTTACAATGAAATAAAATAAAAAGGTTATGTACAAACTATTTACAATGAAAATACGCGTAACTATGGCCTATTTTTTTTTTTGGATATATATATATTTTTTTTTTAGTAAGATATCAAAATAGCTTTGCATATATCAAATTAATACATCATTAAATGTTGCGTACCTTTCTTTCGCGGACCTTAATGACAGAGAGCTCGAGTTGTTGCTCTAATTGGCTGAGATCTTCGAATGTGCAAGAAGAGAGATCTCCACTGTATGGCCTCATGCTTGCTTGAAGCCTCTCAGTCTCATTCTTCATTCTTGCTAATTCTCCAATTATTTGCTACAATAACAAACCCAACTCGATAATAAATTATAATAATACAAAAAATGATATAAATATATACAATTATACTATCCAGTACTCTATATGTACCTGTTGATTGTCAATATCGTTGAAGCGAGTGTTCGATGCTCTCTGATAACGTTCAATTAGTTGCTGCATACTGAAATTAGAAAAAATGCCCACTAAATCTAAGGAAATAGGAACCAAGTATTATTCATGAAATTAAGCAAATCATAACATGCTGCACCAAATAACATATGAATTTTATAAGGTATGAATATATATGAACTTTCTATAAAAAACATATATATTAACTTTTGTAAGGCATGAAAAAGAGAAAAAGAAAAGACTCATTTATTGCCTGAAAATGAGATAATTAAGATGCAACTTAATTTATAGGGCCATGCCAAGTTGGTCTTGTATACAAAGACTATAGTTGGTAGTAATCATGAGTAAGGCCAGAACTATAATCATTATCAAAGACTTCCAAATTTGCAAAACAATTTCATGACCATGTCAGGATTTCCTATCAGTAATTATGAAACTGATTAGAATTAATATTCTCTTAGCAACAAGTCGTATTTTATTTACATGGATCTTGTTTGAAAATGAATTTGAGAGTAATGTCAGAATAACAATTATTTTAAGAGTAGTGATGTATGTCCCCTAGTACTCTCCCCCACAACATTTGATGACACGACGTGATTTTCAAAATTTGATTTTATACCTTAATTTATGGTTTGATACTCTAATTTATGATTTAACAATTCACTAAAGAATCAAATCATAAATTAAATGTGTTAAAAATTAAGGTGTTAAATCATCTCCACGACATCAAAAGTTGTGGTGCTCTAGTACTAGGGGATATCCAACATTTCCTTATTTTAATGTCAACAATAAGTTAATGTAAGGTAATTAATTAATTATATAGTAATAGTACTAACATTTGGGCTGTGTTATATGTAAAGCAAACAATTTACATCTTGGACAAAAATTCTTGATAAATATGTCAAATATTAAACTAAATAAAGCAAAAAGTAATGAAAGGGTAATTCATGAGCAAGCAAAAAGAGGTTTACTTGGGAAAAAATTTCATTGAACATGATTTTTTGTTATGGCTCTGCATATTTTTGAAGGTACTATATATTTAGTGTCATATAAAAGAAGAATAAGCAGGATCTTATCTTTTGTTTAAAAAAGATTATATTTCACAGAAGGGAATAATGCAAGAAGAAACAAAACCCTAATTACTCGAAATCATGCAAAATGAAAGCCTTTTTTAGTTGGAACATAAACAAAATTGAAGCTTGAAATCTAACCTCATTGGTTCACTGCAGAAATCAAACATCTTTCCACTTGCAGAAAATACGACGACGCCAACTTGCGCATCACAAAGTATTGCCAGTTCTTGTGCCTTCTTAAGAAGACCCCCTCTTCGCTTTGAAAAAGTGACTTGGCGATTTGTTGGGTTTTCGATCCTCTTGATCTCGATCTTTCCGCGCCCCATAGTTGTAGACCTGTTTGTTATGCTGAATTTCCAAGTTAATATGCATAAGTTAGAGAACTTGATATACATGGACCATATAAGAAAGAAACAATATAATATCTTTGAATTTGTTGCATCATTTGCTAAGGAAAACTAATTAGCATTTTGTATGGCTAATACTATAAGGCAAAAAGATCTCTCTGTATGGCCAATTTTCTGGTTACTTGAAGAACTGAGATTTCTGCTTTTAAGGCAAAATTATCTATTTGTATCCCAATATTCTAGTTAACTAAAGAATAATTTTGTTGAGTTTTCTTTTTGCAGCAACGAAAAGATGGAAAGAGAGAAGAAAGAAAAGTTAAATTTCATGTTAAAAAGTGGGGAATTCTTCTTCCAGTAGGTATATTTCGAGTTGTAAACAATTAAACAGAAGAAGACAGAAATATTTTTCTATTTGGATAAAATCTTGATTGTAGAAAACAAGAGTATGGAAGAAATTAGGGTAAGAAAAGGATACAAAAAAGGAGAATATAACCTATTAATGTGCTAAGGTTAGAAATGTTTCATTGTGAAGATTTGAAAAGACAACCATTAGAGACCAAGAGAAGAAGAAAAACTAGCAAAAGCATGCTCATAAGATGATTCTAAAATTGGGTCTTTTTTATGCGAGGATTTGGAGAAACACTGCTACTGTATTCAAAAGTAGAAACCATATTTATCATTCTATAGAGGATTGATTGAAAAAAACTTTTTTTTCCATGAAATCAAGGAGTGAGAAAGAGTAATCAGTACAGTTAAAAGGAAAAAGGAAAAGAAACTACCTTGAGAGAGAGAGAGAGAGAGAGAGAGAGAGAGAGAATTAGGTTTGGTGCATACTACTGGCAATATAAATGAGCACAGAACATATTCTCCTAGGATTCCCCAAAATTGCACCATTAATTATGGTGTTATATATTGAGCCCATTTACTGTACCCCCAAACCCATTTTTGCTGTGATGATGCCATCAGCAATAATGGGGGGCTCATATACATCCCCAAACTCACCCCATTTAAATTGTATTAACAGTTAATTGAAAAATATTAATTATGTTGATAATTAATACAATTGTATTAACTGTTAATTATATCAAAATCAATTGTTAATTCAAAACCCCATTAATAGTTAATTGAAAGTGTAAGTGCAAAATGGAGGGGACAATCAAAACCACACCCCACCATGACATCATAGTGATGGCATCATGAATAGTGGGGTGAGTTTAGGGGGCAAGGTAAAATTTCCCTTATATATTCAGCCCCATAACACACAAAATAAGCCTTATGAAGTGGCAAATGATGGTTAAGTGGGATGATTAGTATTATTAATTGATTCGATTAGCGATTTAATTGATTGTTTAATTGAATTGACACGTCAATTAATATGTACTAATGTAATTTATTGATGTGTCAATTAAACATGTTAATTAACAATTAATTAGGTAAATTATAGAAATTAATCAATCCACATAATGCCACCTCATCAAAGGCTTGGGATGAATTTGGAGGGCCAATTATATTTTCCCACTAATTATCTCACATGATCTCTTCTCTCCATTTCATAGACATGGAGACACTATTTGTTGTTGTAAGTAACCAAGAGTAAATAGACACAACAACATGCTCTCGGAATATTATAGAAATATGATGTCTTGTTGGTTTTGTATTTTTTTTATGCGGCCTAGTGTAATTGGATGAGATTTTATATGTGTTTATGTCAATTCAGAATCATGTTGTCAATCGTGTTGTAATATTACGTTGTGTAGCATTACTCGTGTAGCCAATCATCTCTAATTTCACAATTTTTAATGTCATAATGCATTTTTCATTTCGTGATAATTAGCCTAATATATATGCTTAAGCATTCAAACTCAAACATTTTATTTACTAAATCCCCGTTCTCATATTAGAGAGAACAAATATATCACTATATGCTCTTCCAATACACGTATTGATATGCCTTGACTTCACATAATACCTTAATTGTTTTTTTTTCTAAATATCAGCTTGATCTTTTGTAGTATCACGTTTTGTAGATTGTTTAATTCAGGTCAATTATAATTAACTCAATTCAAACCACCTTTTTGGTCTATTATAGGGTAATTAACTCAATTGGAACCTCTTATTTTTTGGTCTTGCTCCCGGTTAAGATAAAAATTGTTTATGTGTGTGTGTTTGCAGTTTGTGTGTGTGTGTGTGTGTGTGTTTCTTTCTTGTAAAATGAGGAGACCCATTACTCCAAAAGTTTTTGATGTTTATCTTGAAAAAGACCTAAAGTCTCATTTGCATATCCTTTAAAAGGATAAATGGTGTAGACTTGTAACCACCCTTGACCCTACAATGACCCATTTATTTCCCATTTTCCCCTTAATAGAAACCCTAGAATTAAGCTCCTAAGCAATCAATTAATTGATGGAAGAAAGTTTGTTGTGGTGCCATATTGTAAATTTGTGCCAACCATGGTGTGAAGAGAAATTGGACATTTGGTTTGGAGCAATTTGTTAATGGTATATTTCATTCTTCCTTTTTCAATAAAAAAAAAGTACAAAAAATAAGGGAAATTTTACCCTTCCAGTCATATGCACCGCCACATCCTCTATATTCCTAACTAACACACTTAATTAATTGGTAATTAACAAGATACACTCGATTAACAATTAATAGATACACTCGATTAACAATTAATTACTAGTAAATTAAGTGTGCTAAGGATATAGAGATGTGGCGGTGCATTTGCATATGAAGGGTAAATGACCTCAAAAAATAATACACACCTACACGCACAGTCATAAATTCATAAACCACATAGAACTAGACTCTTAATTGGCCAAAACCATGAGGCTCCCAATTGAGGAATAGATAAAGAGTCACAATGTATCGATAAGTCAAGTCTACCACCACCACGTCACCACGTGGGGTGTCTTCATTGGTGATTTTCTGAACCCTAGAGCTTAAAGGGAAAAATAATACATTGAATTAGGGGGAAAAAGGATTTATAACATAATTAACAATGACAAATGTTTCATGTTTGTAGGTATCAGTGTAGTTTATGTGTGTGTGTGTGTGTGTGTGGGGGGAAATGAAAAATAAAATAAGGAACTTCCTTTTACTGATCAGAAGATATCTTTATATGTAGTCTTCTTGGATGATTTTACTAATTTAGAGAAGCATTCATTAATAAGGCTTGTCTCTCAAAAGACTACATTAAAATTTAGAAAATTTCACCAAAATGTTACTTTGGTAATAATAACTGGAAACTTTCACTATTAGTTACTGCAGTACATATTTAAAGAATCCCACAAATATCTGTTATTCTTAATTTGACATTGCAATTAATAACAAGAAGCAATTTCATTGTGTTTCTTAACAGAGGCAAATCTATACCAAAAAGTTTGCATCTATTATTGAAATAAACCTAAAATTCAGGGAAATGATAAAATTGGTAACAGGACGTGATTGTAAAACCAAAAAAAGAGCGATCAATGTCCATAGTGAGGAATCAGAGAGATCTCTCAGTTTTCACAAGTCAAAAATATACTTTGATCCCCTGGTCTAAGTTAATAAGTTAACGAAGGTAATATTTATCATGGTCTAGCCAATGGCCACATAACTCAGATGGTTGAGTGTTTAACACAATAAATCCTCATATTGTAGAAATTGTGAGTTCGAGTCTCGACGGCATCAATATAAAAAAAGAAACCTGTAATGAAAACGATTCGTGGCTTATTATTCTCTTAAATTTTTTTTTTTTACCATGGTCTAATAAGTGAATGTATTTGGAAGAACAGTACAACAAACATGTCTACCATTGATGGCCAAAACCATCACCAAAAGTCTCAAAAACCGTCAGCCAAATTAATGCCAACGACAAACCGACGTTGATAGCGTGTCGGCAATAGTATGGTCGGTATTACTTAAAATTGCCAACGGATGGTTGGTAGAAACTATACTGACGTTTATATTATGTCGTGTTGGCCCGACGTACGCCTTTCCCGACAGCTTGACAATAAGCCCATGTTATTTTTTGCTGCTCGCGGTTCTTCTTACCAACGGCTTGCCGTAATGTATGCAGAGATGTCTTTGCCAACGGCTCGTATTATCGACTAAAATATAACATATTTACCCTTCTAAAAATCCAAAATATCGTTTTTACCCATCAAACTTTTGATCATATTTACCTTTCCAAAAATAAAAATATCATATTTACCTTTGTAAAATAAAAATGAAAGGCACGGACAAAATAGTTGGAGGCCATTGTCTCGCAAATTGGAAATTTTTTTTTGCTCAAATTACATGGCGGAATGGGGCTTCTTGACATACAGCGCCAAAATCAAGATTAATGATAAAGTGGCTATTTAAAATAAAATTTGATCGCAAATCGTATTGGTCCATGGCCGTTAGAACCATTTACAATACTGACAACATTAGTGACTTAACGAACGTGTCACATATTACCTCCTCGTTCTTCATCCGTGACCTTCAAAATCTGCTCCCCTTTACAACGCCATAAAAGGAGATCTCCGATCTCAAATTACACCGGGCCCCCTTAACAACAAAGTAACCGCCCCATCATACCCAACGGCCAAGGCTTATGCCTCCATCTCATACACGGGTGTCGAATGTCTTTGGACCAACACGTTCTTCAAAATAAAAATGCCCAAAAAGGTTCGAATTTTCGGATGGTTACTACTCAATAATCGAATCTTAATGACGGATAACCTTTCAAAAAGAAATTGACCACACGACCCAGCATGTGCACTTCGGGGGGGGGGGGGGCAATGAAGTCGGTACAACACCTATTTTCGAGTTGTCCTTTCGCTTCCGAAATTTGGCGCATCATCGAGCCAACGGCCGACCCCCCGGCCTAACTATACGCGAATTTTGGTGGAATCAAAGGCGGTCAAAAACGAAGATACAATCCGCAAAATGGGACATAACATGGTGCACAACAATTTGGACCATTTGGAGGGAGAACAACCAAATCTTCCAACGAAAAGGAAGAATGCATGCCCTAATAGCCGATGCGATTAGGAACCTACTCCATCAATGAAACACGAGTTGCTAGGACACCAAGTGATAGGCCCACTCTTAGGAGGGGACTAAATTTAACTTTTATTTTATTTTAATGAAAAAAATGATTGGACCGAGCGCGTATCGCTCTTGCCTCTCCTTCAAAAAATATATATCATATTTACCCTTCCAAAAATAAAAATATCATATTTATTTTTCCAAACAAAAATATCATATTCCCCCCTTCCAAACAAAGATATAAATATACCCTTCCAAATACCATAGTAAACAATTCTAATTCTAATATATTTAATTAAATTCTAGTTATACAAAACTAACTAAAATCATTATATATAAAACAAATTTATGCAATAAAAATTTCAAAACAATTTTTTTTTATTTATCAATCATATTTTTTATAAAAATACAACCTACATCCTAAGTATCATAAAAACAGAGATTCAATACCTTTATTTGCACGTAGTAATTTTCAAAGAGGGAATGAAGCTCGAAGGTCGAAAACCATTCTCAACTCTAATTCAATAAACACTATTTTAATATAAGAGCTGTGTTGCACGGATACGGCGATACGGCGACGCGTATCGGATACGGCGATACGGTAATTTAACATATGCTTTATGATACGATACATATACGGCGATACGGCTAAATTCAGTTTTTTGGAGTATCCGCGCAACATAATATAAGAGAGCTTCTATTATACATCATTTTTGACAGAAGGATAATTTTGATATTAAAAATAGGGAAGCACTACCTCAAGAGATAACATGCCTAAACAAAAAAGAAATTAAAAAAAGAAATCCAAGAAATGCTTATTTTGCCCCCATTATAATGGTTACTATTCAATACTCTTATTTATTAACATTCCATAAATTGTGCAATAGAATCCTTCATATATAAAAAATTATAATCTCTTCTATCGTTATTATAATCACAATCTTTAAAATAACTTGCACAAACTTTCACTGAATCAATATATTTGAAATAATTTTTCAAACTTTAATATCTTTGGCTAGCAAAAAAAATTTAGATACGACGATCGAATACAAAAAAAAATTCAATTTTGAAGATTGAATATTTTGTTTTATTTTATGTTATAATATTCATTATCAAGAGAGTATATATGAGTAATTTTATTTATTTATGTTTATATATTTGCTAGATTTTTTTGACATTAAAAATGATAATATATGTTGTTTACATACAAAACAATAAATAATAATCATTATAAATGAGTGTAAAATAGTCATTAGATTATTTTTTAGAAAATTACTTTTTGTTAAGTAGTGTTAGATTTTGCAATAACGTTACTCTACAAATATTAATACACTACTAGATATCTTGTTTTCAGTGACGGTGCAAATCGGTCACTGAAAGGTCAAAAAACCATCACATAAAGGTTTTTGTGACGGTTATCGTCACTAAATTGTAGTCACTGAAAGCTTTGAAGCTAAAGACACATTTTTGTGACGGGACCGTGACGGTTCGCAAAGTTTTCCGTGACGGTTTGTTCGAACCGTCACTAATGCACTTTCGGTGACGGTGTTTTGACTGTCACAAAAAAAGTTTTCAGTGATTGTGTGCTCATTGCTTTCAGTGATGGTAAACGTCGCTGAATTGAAATTACCAATTACAAAAAAAATCAAATTCTGGCTTATATAAAATCACAAATAAATCATATAATCCATTTGAATAAAGAAATTCAAAAATGTAATTTGCACAACATCATCAAGTTAGGCACCAAAAATTAACAATTTTTTTGCTCTATTTATGTTCGATAGACCTGAAACACACAAATAAAATTATCAATTTAATATGAGGTGAAAATGTAACTAGGACAAGGCAAAAACAAAAAAGAGGTTACACATAAAACATTTAATTACACAATAATTAACAAAATAACCTTTTAGAGAAGTTCTCAACTTAGTATTTTCCTTCATCGCAATTGCATTCAAAAAGCATTAATTAAAGCAAGAAATACCAAATTTACAAGGATAAATTAAGAATATAGTAGATAATAAAAGTGAAGTTTATGCATTGAAGAAGCCCCTGCATTAATAAAAGTGAATATTATAAATAAAAAAAACCCTTGAAATTGTTTTTTTTATAATAAATTGAGAAACCTCATATGTACTATATTTATTGATGTCAATGAAAATTGAATCCATGATCTCTCACAACATGTGGGTTTTTGTGTCTCACACTCAACTAACTGGAACATGGTTCATTGACAGCCTTGAAATTGCAAAAATGTTAAACACCACGCACTAATCTACCCGCACAAGACCCGCAGTTAATAGTTTTGGAAACTCAGATGCAATTGACCGGTCAATATAATGCATATATGGTAGTGTATAAAGTATATATGGCATGCGTGGTTGATAGCGGGTAAATAGTGCGTGGTGTATAACACCACTGTTGAAATTGTGATATGTATTATTTGATTTATCTTTTCATTTGCTTTAATTAAGACTCTCCATTTCAAGTTTTTCCATTTTTTCCTCTTGGATTGGATATGAGTTGTATTAAGAAAGGAGCTATAAATTATTTCCATTAAGTAAGGAGGATATATAGAAAAATGAACAAGATTTGATATGGATGATTGAAGCATTTAACTGTGAAAATTTTAGAACCCGTGAAGAACTAATGAAATTGATTTTAATTAATTTGAAGTATAAAAACAAAATTACGCAGACAAACAAGGCTAGATTTTTCAAATTTTATTTGTGTTACGAAATAATATATGAATGTTAATTTTGTAACTTAAAGTTAATTATATCGAAGGAGTAATTATAGGAATTTAGTATTGATTATTTATAACTCCCATTTAATCCATACGCTCACCCTCTACTATATAAAGAGGATAGTGACATTGTAATGCTTGTCAATTTTAATAAGAATTTTATCTCTCTCATTTCTTTCTTTTGCCATTTGTTTATGTTATATTTTCAACAATTTGAACTATTGTGGTCAAAATTATTTACAAATTTAATCAAAAAATATTCTAGCATTTTAAATATTTAAATTACCCTCCAATTTGGATTGAAGATTAACGGATTTGGATATTTTTGTTTTCTCTAACTTTAAACTTTAGTTCCTTCAATATACTTTCATTTTCCAGTGACTAAATTATAATACAACATTATTAAATATTTATAACATTTCTTACCAAATCAGAGACATAAATAAAAGCTCCAATTTATTTAAGAAATTCCCATTTAATCTGTAATCATATTACCAAACCCAATTTATTCATTTGAAAAAGAACATTATTCATTAATAAATAAATTAAAAAAAAAAAGCTCACTTTTGCCCCCTAAACTCTACACAAAAGTGCAATTTGCCCCCTAAACTCTACACGAAAGTAAGATTTCTCTCATATTTAGAGTTAATTAAATGAATTTTAACGAGATTTAGTGAAATTAGAGTTATTTTCAACAAATTAGGGCTAATTTGAGTAATTTTAAGCAAATTTCAGAAAATTAGGGTTTTTTTTTGAGGAATTTTAAAGCAAATTTCAGCTATTTTGAGCATATTTAACCAAATCTCAGCAAATTATGGCTATTTTGAGCATTTTTAACCAAATTTCATGTTATTTTGAGCATTTTGAAGGTAATTTCAGCAAAATTAGGGGGTGCCGGGGGGTCGGGGTTGCTGGGGGGGGGGGGGGGGGGGGGGGGGGGTATGTGGGGGGAGGGGGGTTGGGCCAGGGTGCTGGGGGGGGGGGGGGTATGTGGGGGGAGGGGGTTGGGTCGGGGGGGGGGGGGGGTATGTGGGGGAGGGGGTTGGGCATCATCTCTGTACATTGACTACTAAAAGGAAAATAAGAACTGTGCAATTTCTTTTGATCACCACCAATAAGCTCTTTGAACCTTAAAATTTGAAAATATGTACTCATTATAATTACTCTAATGCTACTGCTCGAGCCTCACCACAGAGTGCCACGTCGCCCATCAAATATGGGCCGTCGATCGTGATCGGACGGTCACAATTTGAACGGACACGGTTTACATACACCAGTGTATACTGTAATCTCATGGATCACATGAGCCAAGCCATGTCTAGCTAGAATTCGTTCACCAATTCCTTCACTTACCCGCTTCTCCTCTCTCTCTCTCTCCTCTCATTCGCACTCCAGAGCAAAAAAGAAGAAAAAAGGGACGAATCGTCGACCAAACCCTAGCACCAAAAAGAGGACGAAATGGCGGCCACGACGAGCGACAAAGAAGCCTACGACCATGGCAGCAGCCGCACCACCTGTGGATTCTTTCTAGCTTGCTTCTTCCATTGCTTTGAAGGGCGAATCGCCGTGAAACCCTAGCGCAGAAAACAGGACGAAACGGCGGCCACGATGAACGACAACGAAGCCGATGGCCATGGCAGCAGCCCCAACACCTACTGCTTCTTTCTCGCCTGCCTTTTCCACTGCTGAACGAAGCGACAGAACCCTAATCAGATCCGAATCTAATACGATTTGCGCATGAGTCTTCATTCTGGCAAAATTATTGGCTCTCCAACAGGTTTTCCTTTCTGATTTCTTATCTCGATTTGGGGATTGAGGATTTGGATATTTATAATTTATGTTCGAACTAGGGCTTTTAGTTCTTCATTTTTTGTCACACTATTGTCTCAAAAAACAATCGGGAATGATTTCTTTGTTATTTTGGCTGCTAATTTGAAGATTGCTAACTTCAAATTTCTTTTTTTGATTGACTTTAGGTTGTGATCAAAAAGTGTGCGTTGTGTGGAGGAGTCGATTCTCTTATCGGGTCCAGTCATAATGCCGCTGCGGACAATTTGGTGATGCCTTTGTCATATATATCTATAGGCAGCAAGGGCCCTCGCAAAAGTCAGAAGGAGGGGAGCCAAGCTTTCCCGGGGCCAACTCTGACACCGGGGCTGCCTGTCCCCTGGTAAACGTGGCGTGTTAGTATTAATTGATCTCAGTTTTTATACTATTAGCATGATTTACAGTAATTAAATAGTCCAATTAGAAGAGATGAACCCAAATGAAAACATCAAAGGGGAATCGATCTTCTTAGCAGCAAGGTTTTATGTTCGATTATCCATTACACTTTTCATATCTTCGTTTCCTATTGATTAAAAAGCACAAAACGATGACACAAATCAAAACGAATGAGAGATTTTGCTTTTCTTTTCTGATCCTGAAGTATCATAAATATATCAGATCTTCTCACAATTAAACTATTTCCCATATATTAATTTATTCTGTTTTCATTTCTAACCAATTTTGCAGAAAATTTAAATAAATTTGAAGCAACTACAGCAGGTCAAAAAATAACAGCCCGCTGAAATCAGGTCTTTCTTTTTAATGTCTACATATTTTATATTAGTTGTCCATTTTCTTTATAAGATTGATGGATTTGGGAAAAGAGAGTTGTGCTTATAGCCACCATGAATACAAAAAAGACCTTGATCTTGCTTTTATTACGTAATATAATATTATATTGTTTTTATTTCTTATTTAGTTTGCATTTTTGTTGAACTAATTTTCATTTGTTTCTTTATTGCAGCCGTTCAAATTTGATGATTATCTTTGATTTACCTGATTCAGAAAAAGCAAAATTCAGATGGATGGAAGGATGCAGTTAACTATATCAATCTTGCCAAGAAGGAGACCCAATATCGTCTTCAACTTAAAACCTAACTCTGAAAGCACAAACTTTTGTGCCGGACAAGGTGATCAGGTAACGTTTCTGCTTTTATTTTGGTGCAGATCCTATTTTGATATTTTCCTCATTTCAGTGATGTAAATACATTTATTTTTATTTTTACTTTTTTGGAACATTCCCGCGCAATAGAATTTTCTTCGACACACATAATTACACTTGTGTTTTGATATGGATCTCTAAGATACAACAACAACAATAATGCACAGCTCGGCTTTTTTTACTTATTTATATCGACATGCTCATTTGTTTGGTGTATTTTCAAAAGGAATTTTTACTGTAGTAACCGTGTATGGAAAAAATATTCCCGAAATAACCAAATTTTTAACATAATTCTCAAAATGTCTTTTGCGGGGTACCATAGTTCGCCAGGCGGAGAACCATTCATCGCCTTTCTTAATTTCGTTCGTTAGTGCACTGACAAGTAATTAAATAGAAAATGTTGTGATTAACACAAAAGGCGAATAACCATTCCACGCTAGGCGAACAACCATTCCACGCCTGGCGAACAACCATTCCACGCCAAATAGTTTTTGTTTATTTTTGTTGGTAAGATTAAAATTGTGTTTATATTATTGTTATGATGTTAATTAAATTAATTAATTGATAATATGTTTATGTGAGTATAGTTGCAAAAATAAATAATTAATTAAATAATTGAATATTATAGTTGCAAAAATAAATAATTGAATATTATTGTTATTATAAATAATTAATTGATAATGTGTTTATATTATTTTTTATAAATAATTGAATATTATAATTATAATTTGATTTTTTATGAAACCACAACTAAAATTATAAAATTAATTAACAACCATCACAACATCACAAAATGAACAACCATCACAACATCACAACCATCACAACATCACAAAATGAACAATCATCACAACATCACAAAATGAACACTAGGTATATCACAACCATCATAACATGAAAGCAAGTATATCACAACATAAAAACAAATATATCAAAACCCTCACAACATCTAATTGTCCTCTCTCGGTGCATTTTGAGTGGGATCGAAATAGTCGGGACCGCCGCCATACGAAGTACTGCCGCCACCATACGAAGTGAAGTTCATGAAGTCCACGAAACCTGTACCGCCACCCATGCCATAATTCGGTCGCGAAGTGGTAACGTGGTCTGTGAATGGTGGTTGGACGATAGGTGGTTCCGTCGTGGGTGGAGTCGGTATGTCATGAGTGTGTGAACAGTCTAGCGACAACTCATCCAGCAAAACCGTCATTCTACCGCCCATCTGGTCCAAGATCATGCGAGATGGACAAGTCGGGGAACAACACCCGCCTTGTCTCGAACGGCGAATATCAAGTTGTATCTCCTGAACCTATTGACGTGAGTTTAAATATTATATAATAAAAATACTTTAATTTGATTTCATTACAATAAAATTAATAAATTATAACAT
Organism: Luzula sylvatica; assembly: GCA_946800325.1. Lineage (NCBI taxonomy): Eukaryota > Viridiplantae > Streptophyta > Magnoliopsida > Poales > Juncaceae > Luzula > Luzula sylvatica. The sequence continues at coordinate 33,512,837 of OX326957.1, read as the reverse complement.
ACCATGGATCGCATCAGTGGGCCACTAGGTCGGAAGCTCACATCAGGACGACTAATTTTGTTGACCATCCACCGCCTCGTTATTTGCCAAAACCACCTCATATAGTCCTGAAAACATACATGTGATCAGTGAATTAATGCTTAATAAAATAAAATATTATCCAAATAATTAAGTTTGGTACCGTTCGTGTGAACCCGCCGTTCAATACAGTATCGTCCTCCACCATAACATACGCGGTCCGGTGCTCCCAAATAATCAAGTACCGATGGATTTGTGCGCTCCTTAATTTCCCACGAGGCGCCATAATCGGGTTTGTAGGGATGTGTTGCCGATAACCAAACTGGATCATAACCCTGTCTGGTAGGTGCATCTCTACGATACCAGAGCATATCAACCCCACTTTTGCCATCCAAATCTGAGAACCAACAAAGCATTTATCCACTCTCCCCCTTGGCTAGATTGATGAACCACGTAATCGATATCAATTTCTGGAACACTACTTTCGCTACAACCCTCATCTTCCTCCGTTTCTTCTTCTTCTTCTTCTTCTTCTTCTTCTTCTTCTTCTTCTTCTTCTTCTTCCATATCTTCCTCAAATTCTACGTGACTCTCATTTGCAACGGGTTCCGAGGGCCCAGCAAATTGTTCGGACGATCCGGGACGACCCGAATAATATGCGGAATCGTATCCAGAATCGGAAGAATGACCGGGATAATTATAACCAAAAACAGCATTATTATGATAGGGATTAAATTTCGCTCTTTGTTCAACAAACAATTGGTTATAACCTCCGGTAATAGTTGTCATCATCATGTTTAAACTTGAATCATCATTAATTTCAACAATATCCCAAATCCCTGATGGAAATGGCCAATTCGTTTTCAATATTATATCATACATTTCTGTATTTATTCCGATGCAATTACGAACCAAATTTATCAAATCCGTAAAATTACTTCTATTTGGTAAAATTACTAACGTACTTCTACCTCCTTCATAACGGGGTATATTTCCCTCCCTAACAATATTCCCGTCCCAAAATATGTAAAAGGACGTCCCTTCCATGCTTGCACTACATGTTGTTCTTGTATCAAATTTATTTTCAATTATAAATTTTAATTATCTATTCAAACCATAATTTTCTATTCAAAACCCTAAATTATATTTTTTTATCCTAATTTGTTTATCCTAATTAAATAAATTTCAACCTAAATTAAATAAATTAAATTAAATAAATAAATTATATTTTATCCTAAATTATATTTTTTTTATCCTAATTTGTTTATCCTAATTTTTTTTTATCCTAAATACAACCCGAAATTAAACCCTAATTTAAATAAATTTTTGTAAATCTCTAAAATAATATAGCTAATTCCTAAAACAAATCTATAGCAAAAATCATAATACAAACTATATTCACATATCAACAATTAAATACAAAACAACAAATTTACCTTGGAATCGAAAACGAACAAGCTTCAAGAATTTTCTTTGAAATCGCCAAAAAAACTGCCTCAAAAATCTGTCATTTCAATCAAAAAACACATATAACATCAAGTATACAAACAGATCTAAAAAAATATAATAAATACTTGTATTCCACAATCTTCACCGGATGAAAACGAAGAAGAAAGAAGAAGAAAAGAGGAAGAGAAAGAAGAAAGAAAAAGAAAAGAGGAAGAGAAAGAAAAAGAAAGAAAGGACGGTGCGGTTTTGGATTTATGTGAAAGGCGGAGAACCAAACAGCGCCTAGCGCTCAACCAAACGTCGCCTTTGGACACGTGGCTTCGCAGGAAAAGAAGGCGGTGAACCAAACCACGCCTAGCGCTGAACCAAACCTCGTCTTTTTTAAACCCCAGATTAACGGTCCAATTACCAATTTAACTCTATTTAATGATAAGGCGATGTATGGTTCTCCGCCTGGCGAGCTATGGTACCCCGCAAAAGACATTTTGAGAATTATGTTAAAAATTTGGTTATTTCGGGAATAATTTTTTCGAACAGGGCTACTATAGTAAAATTCCCTTTTCAAAACATCTATGCTCATGACAAAAACAAAATACAGCACCAACAAAAAAAGGCTGACAAAAGCACAAAAATCACAATCTAAAACAACAACACCAATCAAAAACAAAAGAGACAAATATGTGAAACAAAAACTAATAAAAGGTCCCTGCGCAATCGCGCGGGTCTAAAGCTAGTTACGATGAATAATACAAGACAAAAAAATGTACAATTTATTTTAATCATCATCAAGGCTTCTCGCATCCATTTTTATGCGGGAAAATGATTCAGTCATGAAAAATTGTACAATTTATTCAGTCATGAAATATACAAATGATCCAGTCATGAAAATGATTAAATCCAAGCCCGAACCCATTTGCATTCCCCAGCTTCAGATTCAAATTCAAGTTTTGTTTTCATTTTTTTTGGGTCTGGCAATGCTAGTTGTGTTCGGGTCTTGCAACATTCAAGCGAGTTTCGATTGAACAACCGAGGACCTATGTTGCGCGGATACTTCAAAAATTCAGTAGTATCCTGTGGATACGCGTATCCGATACATATACGGGTGTGATACGGTTCGGATACATATCAGATATGTCACATGGCGTATCCGAATATTTTAATTTTTCTTTTCTTTTCGAATACGGCGGATATACGGCTAGGGATACTTTCAGTGTATGATTGGGATACTCCATATATGATACTTCGGCATATTATATATTTTGGACCATAATATTTTTAAATAATTTGTTTGATTGATTTTATTTATTGTCTTGATATTTAACTAAAAATATTATTATTTATTATTTATTTTATTAATTATATATAATATAAACATATTAAAATAATAATTATATAGTCGTATTCGTATCCATGATTTTTTGAATTGTCGTATTTTCGTATCCGTATTACACGTTTAGAACTGAATGAAGAATAAAGTTCAATTGAATACGACACAAATATCCGTGCAACATAACCGAGGACTCGGGATGTCAATGGGGTGGGGAATCCCCGTCCCCGTGGGGACCCGACCCGAATGGGGCGGGGAATCCCCGATTGCTTGCCTCACGGGGTGGGGATGGGGGGTGAGCAATTCGCCCTGGGTGCGGGGATGGGGTGGGTACGGGGATAGCAATAGAGATAGGCAACCCGCACCTCGCAACCCGCACCCACCCCGCACCTGACGTGGCACACCCGCACCTGCCACGTCAGCGTATTAGTCAGGCAATTTATTTTGCTAGATTTCAACCCGTTAAGATGGATCCTAACCCGATAAAACCAATTATCCAACGACCCCATTCTTTTCTTCTCTCTTCTCGTTAACATCACCTCTCCTCTCTTGCTCTCTCAGTTTGTCTTCTCTCTCTCGTCGTCGACGACGCTCTCTTCCTCTCTCTGCTCGACGACGCTCTCTTCTCTCTCTCGTCGACGTCGCCGGCGCTGGTATAGAATCATTGCTTCCCCTTTGGTCCTCATTATCGCTTCCCCTTTCGTCCAAACCCTAACTTTCTTTCGTCTAAACTCGCGGACTGAGACCTCCCGAATTGACGATTTCCATAGTTAACGTGAGATTCGTTACCGGACAGACGCGAGAACGTAAGTGTTTCTCCTCAATTTTTTTGTATTTTATCAGAATCGATGGGTTTTTTAGTTTCTTCTTAACTTGTTCTCTTTATCATAATTATTGATTTTGATTTTGATTGATTGTATAGTTAAAAAGAAACCTGATGAATGAGTAGTACCCTAGTACAAGAATTTCTTCTTTTTTATCCTTGTTCGAATTGGACAAGAACGAGGCAGAAAAGCAGAGAAGAATTCCTACCTATGTACAAGGTAATTTTCAATTTGATCCCTTTCTATGTAATCCAATATATTTTGTTAATTATTCGTTCTAATTTATTTTCACATTTGGTGCAGAGATGCGATGAGTTCCTTTGGGAACAACCTCGAAGAGGTCATTTCGGGCAAGAATGTTTCATCTCGGTGGAACAAAATTAGATTGTCACAAACGGCCCATTATCTATATTTGATCTACCAGCCTCGTCCATTATCGCCATTTCCACCAAGGTTCATTTCATTAATAATAATTCTTAGTAGAGCAAAAACTCTCTCTCTCTCTCTCTCTCTCCTGATTGGAATCCATTAATGGTGTATATTTATGATTAATTTTAGATGGATTCATCCACCCTACTGTTATTGGGGATCCTGAGGCAGTAATTGGTCAGGTAAAAGTTAGTTGATTTGTGCATATTTTTCTGTGCATCGAAGCGAAATTTTCGTTGATCAAGTTGTTTATTTCAGGGTGTATCAATAGGTCCATTTTGCACAGTAAGTGGTATGGCAAGAGTTGTTTATTTCTGGGTGTATCAGTAGTTGTCCATTTTGGGTTTGACGATGTATTGTAATGTTTGTATTCTAATGTAAATGTGTTTCGAGGATGTAATGTTTGTATTGTAATATATGTAGGGCTCGATGATGTAATATTATGTAGGTTCAACGATGTATCAGTAGTTTATTAGTTTATTTCAGAATGCAATGTTTGTATTGTAAGTGGTACGGCTAGATGATAGAATGTGTTGTAATGTATTTAGGATTTCATTATGTGATAGTTATATTGTAATGTATTTATGATTCGACGATGTGTTGTAATGTATTTAAGATTTTCTTATGTAATGTAATGTGTTTAGGAATCGAAAATATGTATGGTATGATGATTGTAATATTTGTGTGTAAATAGATGTGTATTTGTTGAAAAAATTATATGGTATCAAATGATGACAAATAAACAAACTGTATTAAGACAAGAAATCCAAATGAGACAGATCAAGGTTCATTCATTTCTTAGTAAATAGACAATATAATTGATTTATTGTCTTTTTTTTAATGCATCGTCATTTCATTTGAATAAAAAAACTAACAAATCATTTATAACAATAAGGAAGTTCATTCATTTCTTACTACACGCGAAAGTTACAAGTCGCAAGACTCCATGATCATCTTGTGTGCTATTTTTTCTCGCCACGACATAATCACGACTTTTCGCATATTGCCTGTAATACCGAAATGCCTCATTGTGCGTGTCAAATAACATATCCTCTTTCGGTCCTTCGACTAGTGTATTGAGATCATATTCTTCATCTTTATTAATTTCTAAAGGATTTATCATCTCCATTCTATTAAATAAAAAAAAAAGAATCAAATTTATTATCAAACAGTAACACTTTGCAGATTAAAAAAAATAATTTGTGATAAGAAAGAAACGTCGTGTGCTATTTTCATATTCATTCTAAAGGATTTATCATTTTCATGTCCTATGGTATGTCATCAAGGTAGAAGAGAGTAATACGATTCAATTTCCATATTACAAAAAACATGAAAAGAAAGAAAAGGAAAAACAGAGTAATACATACATAGAACAGAGTAGCCTAGGCGTAAACAAAGAACAGATAATTGCTACGGCAAAGGAAAACAAGGTAGAGAGGACGACGACTTCAAAGGCGAAGGAAACCCCCGTCAGGACACGGCGAAGGAAAACAAGGCGAGCCAATACCTTCCTTTTTCTCTACGACGACGAGTGTTTCTTTTTCGCTGAGATTCTTTTAGAGGGTAAACGGGTTCGGGTGCTGAAAAGAGAGAAACAATATATTATTTTCCATCGATTTAGCGTGCTGACGTGGCAAAAACGTGGGGGCCACGTCAGCTGCAGGTTGATTGCGGGAAAATAATCGCGGGTTGCACAACTTTATTGACGGGGATAGGTAGTCCCGCCCCACGGGTTACCCCGTTCCATGTCCCATGGGTTATCTCCATCTCCTTGGCCCGCGAAGTCCGAATATAAAATAATAAATATACTCGTGATATTTCTAAATTATAAATTGTAATTTTAAAAAATTATAAATCTTAACTCGCCCATTTAAAAAATTATGAAATATAACTTTCCCATTTGAAAGACATTTTTATTTATCTTTTTTTATATCCTAGGATTTTAGAAGTATTTGTGTTGCATGATATTTTGAATGATTTAAAAATGATATTTGGTTGTTATTTTTTATGTGTCTTATAATTATAAGTTTTATGGTATTTTAAATTTGAGGTATTATTTTTAGGGAAATTTTTATAAAACCCCCTAACTTTTTTCAATATTGTAAAAAACCCCCTCACTTTTGAGAAACTCCAAAAAACCCCCTAAAAGCAAATTTTTCTTTCAAAAAACCCCCTTGAGGTGTTAATTTTTTTTTGGGACCAAAATACCCCTCTAGTTTTATAAAATGCATTTTTGCTAATAATCTTTAGTATTTTTTTAATTTAAAAATTCATAAAAATTTCATAATTAATTAATTATATATTAAGTCCTATAATTATATATCAGTTTATATATTTGCAAAATCATACATCGTTTGACCTATAATTTATTTAACGACTAACAAACAATAAAAGTATAAATAATAACAAATGAATTTACTTTTATATGAATGATACATTAGATCATCTATTTAGAATCAGATTTTTTGCCGATACATGCACATGTTATGGGATGAAATTAAATCGTATTTAATCACTTTCGCCAATCTCTCTGACGAAAGTAAAAAAAATTGACAGACTATTTAGCGAAAGTGCTAGCTCTGAAATTCAAACATAATAGTGTTAATTTTAAAATAAAAAATACTAAACATTATTAAGAAAAATTGTATTTTATGAAATTAGAGGGGTATTTTGGTCCAAATAAAAAATTTTCCGCAAAAGAGTTAACTTTAACACCTATAGGGGGTTTTTTGAAAGAAAAGTTTGTTTTTACAGGGTTTTTGGAGTTTCTCAATAGTGAGGGGCTTTTCGAATATTGAAAAAAGTTAGGGGTTTTTTTGACAATTTTCCAAAAATAAATTGCTTGGAAGATAATTTGATAATTAGATAATTAAGAAAATATAACAATTAGTATTTAATTAGTTTAAAGAAAAAAATGTAAGGGTAAAATGGGAATTAACAAAATTTAAAATCTCAAAGTTAATGGTAGGGGGGTCTTTACAAAGAGAAGTTTGGAATAGGGGGTCTTTTGGAGATTCAAAGAAGTTAGGGGGTTTTTTAAAATATCAAGAAAAGATAGGGGGTTTTTTAAAAAATTTCCTTATTTTTAAGTATTAAATAATATAAATTTAAAATTTTTTTATGATAATTTGGTCGGTCATGGAGATCCCCGCGGGATGTGGATGAGACATAAAATTTGTCCGTGAATTAAACGGAATTTGGGACGGAGAATCCCCGCAAAAGGTGGGGCGGGTATGGAGATGACTTGCCCGGCCCCGACCCGTCCCGTCCCATTGACATTCCTACCGAGGACCAATACTAGTTGTGCCGTAGTGCTGAAATACCATTTTGCCCCACGAGGGATACTAATTAAAGCCCATCAGAGAAGTTATTACAAGAAATATGAACTAGCCCACTATACAAGACCATTATTACCATTTACCGGCCCAACTGGACCCATATAAGCATGCATCTGCATGTCTTACTAAATATCATTTACACTATAAGAGCACTCAGAAATGTACACTAAAATTTATGAAATTTTATCAATGTATTAAATATTACGAAATATTCATTGAATTAGACATAGAAAGATCATGATACAATGATAACAAAAGGTGAAACGACAGCTAAAAAATGTACTCAATGTTTCAAAAGGAAGAAGAAAATATGATTAATTCCATAGGTCTAGAATCTTCATTGAGCTCTTAAACTTATAAACACTGATCAAATAGTATTGTTATTTTAAAAAATATAAATTAAAAAAAATATGTATGATATAAAATAATTTATATTTATGTTTATTATAAATTAAATTTTGAAATTATTTATTAAATTACTTCCACTATTAAGTATTATGTTATCTTATATTTTCCATTGCATTTTGAATCAATAAAAAATATTACTACTATATAATTAATAATGTGTTACTACATATATTGTATGATTCTTATTTTTATATTTGATATTGTATGAAATATTGTGAACAATGATATAATATTTGTTGTTATGTTTTTTCGTAAAATTGTATTATATCTCATATATTATTATATAATGACACTAATATAAATATTATTATTTGATTAATCATAATGTAAAATATTTGTAAAACATATGAATAATCAGAGATAAATAAATTCAAATAAAATTATTTTCAGATGATATTATTAATATTATCATACAAATGTGCAATATGTATTACAATGAAAAACATAGTTTACATACTCACCGCGTAGCGCGAGTATTCTAATAATAATAAGGTAGATAATATGAAACTCACAATTTAACATACTTATTTCCTTGATTTTTCTATTGTGAGGCCTATTATTTGCTTTCTCTATTTACGCTGTAGTGGATTCCTCTTTAGGAAATTTTATCGAACAACTTGGGTGCAAAAAAAAAAAAACTAATTAAGATCAAATTGTTATAAAATAAAGAACAAACAAAAGAGAGAATGAGAGGAAACAAAGTTTTTATTGAATGATTGGAAGAATACAATAACCACTACCCTTCTTTATATAGGAGAGGGTGAGTGCATGCCAAGAAAGCTCTTGCCATATAAAACGCTAGAATATAAGGAAATAATACAATTTAATTTGTTTCACAATAAAGAAGGGTAGTGGCTATTGTATTTAATTTATTAGAAGTTGTTTTTGTGAGCATATTTATATTTATTTTTGCATGTTTATTTTATGTTAATTTATTATTCGCACATTTATTATTAGTACGTTTAGTTTATGTACTTGTATTGTTCACACCAGAAATTGTTTTTGTGAGCATATTTATATTTGCACCTGTAGTTGCAATCCAGTATTAATGCACACAAAGTTTGAAATTTTATCTTATTGAAACATGTAGTTTCAATTACGATGTTCAAGTTCAAGAACACCTAATAAAGTTGATAATGTTATTGAAAGCACTTGAAGTTGTAAGAGCACAAAATATATAATATATTTATCCAATATTAAAGACTTGATATGAATAAATATTGGCATAAAATAAATAATTGAAAATATTCTAGAAATGCGCTCATGCAAAAGCAAATAGAAATAAGATAGTTTAAGAAGTATTTGGATTAATATTATCATGTCTTTTTTTTTTATTGTGAAACAAATTAAATTGATGATTTATTTTATTCCATTCCCAGAAGTGAATGTTGACTCGAAGGATGAAGTCCAAATTATATCCGACACAAATGTTGATCATGATAACAAAATCGCATAGTAAATAAAAAGACTCGTGAAAATATGTTTACAAAGAGTCCGAAAATATATTCTTCAAGATGTGGCTTGAAAATAGTTGTACCAGTAGTACACCATAAATCCTATATTGTTTATGAAATCTCTTGAAGAGAAAAACAAGAAGAAAAAGGGATGATTTTCTTATCTATCAAGATAAAGTGTATTTTGTGTCGAATTATTTATTTCATCAATAAAAGGATGCGTATATTAAATTACAAGAGTGTATGCTTATAATTGGTGACTCTAGAAGAGTGTTTATTTGATTGCTCTAGGAAATACATTATCTATATTGCTCCGAAAGAGTCATTATGTTAATACAAGCATATTAGTTTATTCTTATGACATGCAATTATATTAGTAAAATTGCAATCATATTATGAACCAGAAGTTCAATTTATAAAACAAAAAATAATTCTATGATTTGAATTAATTGTTTAGACATAGAATATGCATGTCAGATCGTGACTCGATTAAGACCAACTATTTATCATAAATACTCCCCAATTTTTATTATAAGTTGTGAGTGATCGGAGCAAAAACTATTCACTCAATTATTATTTTTTATGTGCAGTAGATGTGTGATGACACATGGACGAGTTAAAAGATGTGTTTGGTATATATATAGTTGATTTATTTTGTAGAACTGTAAATCATGAACATTTATTTAGTTGAACCAGAAGTTCAAATGATATACACCAACATAAAAATTAAAAAATGTATTTGTAAACTAGAAGTTTACATTCAAGAAAGCAACAAAGTTAAATATGTATGTTGCAAATATGAAATCCCTGAAGGAGAAGTTACATATACAACTAAGATGGTTTATGAAATAACCAAACATGAGTAATTTTTTTTTTTGAAGATATAAGATATCATGCAAGTCCCGAAGAACTTCATTAGATATTAATTAAAATATCAACAACTCGTGCCTAAATCAGGGGGAGAGAATGAAAACTGGAAAAATAAGAAATTATATGAATTGCATCATCACATCAGATCCTCGAACATGTAAACATGAACTAGGAGTTCATAAATAAATTATTTGCACGAAATTGCAAATCGGTGATTTGATGCATTGATCAATACAAGAATGAATAAAGAGTACAAGTTTCCAGTCTAAAATGCTCATATTTGTAGTATAATATCCTTGGATAATTTTAAATATGATATAAGCCCGAAGCTTGGTCGACCAATCGGTTCCAATATTAGAAATCCAAAGGAATAAAAAAGAGCATGATAATAAGTTGGCAATAAAGAAGTTGATAATACTTCTAATAATATATATCCTTTTTAACAGGATAATGAAAGATTAATTAGTAGATTTGACATAAATAAATATACAACCTTTAGAAAAGGTTCAGGTACCTGACAACATCGAAATTGTTGAAAATAATGAGATCTCAAAATAATGTCTCTACTAGAAGAAGATGGAACCGAAATAAAACTATAGTTATTAGAAAGTTGGCATGGGTGCGCTTTCAATTTATAATTAATAAAACGAGGATCTGAAAATTAAATCAATTGTGGAATGTCGACATTTAAAAATAATTGGCCAATAACATAAATCACATAAGAAATTGAAATTGATGGACCTGAAGTCCGAAAACCACCTTACATGGTGATACAAATTGTATTTATGTTTTTAATTTGTTAAAAGGTCTTTGAAGGACTAAAATTGTTTCTTGTATTTATTATATCAGATTATTCACATGACTCATTTTGCTAGGATATTCATGAAAATCCCCGAAGGATTTAGTATGCCTGAAGCATACGATTAAAACTCTCGAGAGATATATTATATTAAATTACAAAGATCTTTGCATGAATAGTAATTTGAGCCATAAGATATAATCGATGTAATAAGTAAGAATATATATACCGGTATGAATGATTAAATTCGCAGATGCATATTTATTATAAATAAATAGTGTTTAATTAATTGAACTCCCGAAGAGTTCTAAAAGACAATTACTAAAAGAAGAAATTTAACGGGAAAGATATCGAATGTGAAATAGTATTTTTTATGGATTACAAATATAATAAATATTTCCTGAAGAAATTAGTTTGTCGGTGGAAACTAAGAATTCAAAACAACTAGTGCAAAAGATTGAACTTCTGAATCATAAAATATTTGTATCCATGAGGGGAGAAATTATACGCAATGCACTCTTTTTGTCCTTGATCTTGGTTTTGTCCCACTGGGTTTTCCTGACAAGGTTTTTAACGAGGCAACTTATGAAGCGTATGAAACATAATATATTGCACTCCTTTTCCTTCACTAGGATTTTTGTGTTAGGATCGTCGCCGCAAACACACACACACACAAGAACAACACACACGGAACAAGTATTTTTACGTGGAAACCCCGAAGGGAAAAAACCACGGCCGCCGGCACTCAAACTTATTTTACTATACTGGAGAAAGAGAGAATACAATTGTTTGTGCTTTGTTGGAATGAATAAAGCTCTAGCCTAGCCCTCTATTTATAGCTAAACTCTTACCCAATACAAGGAAATAATACAAGGAAATAATCATTGCCTTAATTACCATTCAATCATGGCAATATCAATATATGGAGAGTTTTCCTATTTCTTCAAGGTTTCCTTTTTCTAATTTCCTAATCTTCAGGTTTCCAAAAGTCTCCATACCATAACAATCTCCCACTTGGAGACTTTTGCACCAGTCTTCTTTCTCCCTTCCGGCCTCCTTCAGAAAAGTCAAGAGCCATACCATCCCCTTTCCGGCCTCCGAGATTGCCACATACTCAACCTCCGTTGTCGATAGCGACACACACTTCTGCAATCTCGACATCCAACTCACCGCCGTGCCTCCCATCGTGAAGACATAACCGGAAGTGCTCTTCCGACTATCCACATCTCCTCCTAGGTCAGCATCTACAAAGCCTTGCAAACTCGTGCCACCTTTTTTGTAGCACAGTGCCATGCTTGCGGTGCCCTTCAAGTATCTCAGTAGCCACTTAATCGCCTCCCAGTGCTCCATGCCGGGGTTTGCCATGAACCGGCTCACGACTCCCACTGCATGAGAAATGTCGGGTCTCGTGCACACCATGGCGTACATTAGGCTACCCACTGCCGATGAATACGGCACGTTCTCCATCCTCTTCTTCTCCTCCGTGGTTTTCGGTGACTGCGCCTTGGAGAGTTTGAAATGTGCGCCGAGTGGGGTACTTCTCGGCTTGGCGTCATCTACTCGGAATCGCTCCAGCACCTTCTTAACGTACTTCTCTTGCGACACTGTGAGAGTACCCTTGTTTCGATCTCGAGTAATTCGCATCCCAAGAATTTGGCTCGCCTCTCCTAAATCCTTCATTTCAAATCCTCTTGACAACTCCCTCTTGAGCTTGTCGATCTCCCTCATGTTCGCACCTGCAATGAGCATATCATCAACATACAAAAGCAATATAATGTATGTTTCTCCACTACTCTTGTAGTAGCAACAATGATCGGTATCACCCCTACGAAAACCACGATCACACATGAACTTGTCGAACTTCTTGTACCACTGCCTTGGAGCCTGCTTTAAACCGTACAAGCTCTTCTTAAGCCTGCACACAAGATCCTCCTTTCCCGGGATCTCGAAACCTTCAGGTTGCACCATATAGATGTCCTCCTCCAAATCGCCATGAAGGAACGCCGTCTTGACATCCATTTGCTCGAGGTGCAAATCCTCCGCTGCTACAATACTTAACACCGTGCAAATAGTCGTCAGCTTTACCACCGGCGAGAACACCTCCGTGTATTCGATTCCCTTCTTCTGAAGAAACCCCTTGACTACCAGCCTCGCCTTGTATCTCTTGCTACCATCTGACTCGTCCTTCACTCGGTAGACCCATTTGTATTGCAGCGCCTTCTTGCCATCTGGCAACCGGGTCATTTCCCAAGTATTGTTCTTCCGGAGAGACTCAATCTCTTCCTTCATCGTGCGCTCCCACTTGACCGAATCACCTCCGTGTACCGCCTCTCGGTAGCCTTCTGGTTCACCCGCATCGGTTAGCAGCAAATGATGGAGTGATGGTGAATAACGGTTTGTAGGCTTAATTCTCCGGCTTATCGTCTCAAAATCGGAGTTTCTGGGCTTTCGTCTTGCGCGATTTCAGGCACGTCTTCGTCCCCATTTCCAGTCACATCCTGGACCGAAAACTCGTCTTCCTCGGGCTCGCTCGACTCGTCATTGCTCGTGATTTGATGGACACTCTCCTCCGGTTTCGATTCGCCTCCGGAACCGAACCTGTTCTTGTAGAGTTCCCCTTCATTAAAGGTTGCGTCTCTTGACCGAATTATTCTTCGACCTTCCTCGATCTAAAACCGATAACCGAAGTAATTCGATCCATAACCAATGAACACACATCTTTGGGCATTCGCGTCTAGTTTGTCCCTCTTCTCTGCGTCGATATGGACATACGAGATGCTCCCAAAAATTCGCAAATGACCAAGAGAAATCTTCTTTCCTCTCCATTTCTCTTCAGGTAGCTCGAGGTTGAGAGATTTCATCGGAGTACGGTTGATAAGGTATGCGGCCGAGCTAACCGCATCCGCCCAGAACATCTTCGGCAATCCCGCATGTAATCGCATCGCCTTGCTCGTTCATTCAGAGTTCGATTCATCCGTTCTGCCACCCCGTTCTGTTGAGGTCGATTTGGGACCGTCCGAATCTGCTTGATTCCTTGTTCCGCACAAAACCCTCTGAACTCTGTACCGTCGTACTCCCCTCCATTATCCGACTTCAAGCATTTCAGCTTCAAGCCGGTCTCGGTCTCGACTTCTACCTTCCACCTTTTGAACACATTAAACACGTCAGATTTGTGTTTAATAAAATAGATCCATACCTTCCTAGTTGAATCGTCGATAAAGGTGACGTAGTATCGTGACCCCCCGATAGACTGGACCGGAGCTGGCCCCCACACGTCGGTATGCACCAGGTCTAACTTCCCCATCTTGAGTTCTCGTCCGGCCTTCGAAAAACTAACCCGTCTTTGCTTGCCGAGCACGCAGTTCTCACAGAAATCGGTTTGTACCGATTTTACCTTCGGTAACAGACCCTTGGAAATTAACACTTGCATCCCTTCGTGACTCATGTGACCGAGCCGATTGTGCCATAACATCGGATCAGTCGCTGCTCCTGAAAACGCCAAACAATCTCCTCTATTATTGGTAAGATAGAGGGTTCCCGTCTTCGTACCTCTCGCTATCACCATGGCCCCCCTTACAATCTTCCACGACCCGTTCCCGAACACTGTCTTGTAGCCTTCGCTATCCATCTGCCCGACGGATATCAAGTTCTTCTTCAGACCGGGAATGTACCGAACTCCTCGCAAGATCCATCTAAATCCGTTGCTCGATTTTATCTGGACATCACCTATGCCCGATACGCTCAAAGGCTTTCCATCTGCTAGGTGGACATTTCCTAAATCTCTTGTCTTGAAATTTAAGAACTTATCTCTCTGCGAGGTTGAGTGGAAGGATGCGCCCGAGTCCAAAACCCAGGACTCGACGGGGTTGTCGACGCATAAAACGAGAGCATCGTCTCTGTCTTGCTCGGTGACAACATTTGCAGAACTCGATTCCACCTTCTCCTTTCTCGGGGCTTTGCAGTCCCGCTTCATGTGACCTTTCTTGCCACAATTCCAGCACTCCAGCTCGCCACGTGGTCTTGACTTGCTACGCCCTCTCGACTTGGCTCGTCCGCGGTTGTTGCTCTTCTGACCTTCACGGCCCCGACTCTCCAAATTCAACGCCGAACCCGAGGAACCCGAGGCTTCGCTTCGCTCCTTTCACCGAGTGTCGTCATTCAGGATGCGGTCCCGCACTTCCTCAAAAGTCAAATCCTCCTTGACGCCGATAACGTCTACCGTCGTCGTCCAGCTCTCCGGGAGAGATGATAGTAGCATGAGTGCCTTCATCTCATCACCAAGGTTAAATTTGAAAGAGTCTAATTGGTTTGAAATAACCTGAAAAGAATTTAGATGCTCCGCAACAGATCCGCCCTCCGTCATTCGCAGATTGAAAAGACGGCGCACCAGGTGTAGCTTGTTTAGCAAAGATGGTTTCTCGTACATGTTGGACAACGCCTTCATGACCCCGAAAGCCGTCGTCTCCTTCGCTACGTTGAACACCACGTTCTTGGCTAGCGATAGTTGGATGTAGCTTAGCGCCTTGCGGTTCATCTTCTTCCACTTGCCTTCGTCCGTGATACTTTCAGGCCTTGTCTCGAATAGCGCCTCTTCTAGGTCCTTCTGGCATAGCAACGCTTCTACTTGCATCTTCCAGTAACCGAAGTCTCGCCCATCGAACCGACATACCGAAACCTTGTTCTCGTCCATCTCTCGTCTGCTCGAACCTTAACCTTTGCCCTGATACCACTTGTTAGGATCGTCGCCGCAAACACACACACACAAGAACAACACACACGGAACAAGTATTTTTACGTGAAACCCCGAAGGGAAAAAACCACGGCCGCCGGCACTCAAACTTATTTTACTATACTGGAGAAAGAGAGAATACAATTGTTTGTGCTTTGTTGGAATGAATAAAGCTCTAGTCTAGCCCTCTATTTATAGCTAAACTCCTACCCAATACAAGGAAATAATACAAGGAAATAATCATTGCCTTAATTACCATTCAATCATGGCAATATCAATATATGGAGAGTTTTCCTATTTCTTCAAGGTTTCCTTTTTCTAATTTCCTAATCTTCAGGTTTCCAAAAGTCTCCATACCATAACATTTTGTCCCATTGGGTTTTACCTAGTAAGTTTTTAATGAGGCAGATTTTTATGATATAAATATCCAAAGAGAAATTCCGTAACCAATTCTCCATTCACATTCAAAGTGACTAAAGCAATTCAAGAAGAATCAAATTCACTTGAAAAACGTGAAGATTTTGGACCTGTAGTCCAAACAACTATTATAGGCAACATACGAACTACAAACATGTATGTATAACAATTTGCAATGAGAAATGAAATCATACTCAGATTTTGATTATTTTGGCAATCTCAAGGACTCCATATACTTCTCGTGGACGTTATAATAAAATATGGATCACTTTATAATGTTATGAAAATCCCTGAAGAATTAAGATCAATGTGTATTTGTCGCGAGATTAAATTATGGATTTGCAGTATACGTCGATGATTTGAATATCATTGAAACTCCTGAAGAAGTTGCAAGAACTACATAAAGACCCAGAAAAGAACCTCTTTGTCTGCAAATCGAGTATATATGAAATGGGGTATTTGTTCATGTAGAGAATATCTTGGAATGTTTAATATGTTCAAGTCTCACCCATTAATCTCATTTATTGTGATCAATCCGTTGATAAAGAGAGTGATTGGTTTTCGTCCTAAATATGATAATGAAAATTTTGTTGGTCCAGAAGTACCACATTTAAGTATAATTGGTCCTAACAAGCAGCACTTCATGGGCCCAAAATAATGGTGAGATAAACGTCCAACAAATTTACTCGAATGATAACCTGGATGATCTCTTCACCAAGTCGTTGTCATTACATATTTCTTGAACTTGGTTTACAACATGAGACTTCGTCGTCTTAAGGAGATTTGCCTATATGAGGGGGAGATTTAGTACGCATTGCACTCTTTTTTCCTTGGCCATAGTTTTATCCCAATGGGTTTTCCTGACAAGGTTTTTAATGAGGCGTGTTCCTGGCAAGGATAATTCTCCAAAATTATTTTCCTCACACAAACTCCAGAAGAGCAGCGCAATTGATATGTAATAATCCTGTAGATTTCTTGCCAAATAAACTTTCAGGCAATTAAGACATATGACTGAAATCAGTTACTTTATATATATTTGTACCCATCCGGGGGAGAAATAATACGCGCTACACTCTTTTTTCCTAGTCATGGTTTTTATCCCATTGGGTTTTTCCTAACCAGGTTTTTAACGAGGTAGCTACTTATTCGTATGAAATATTGACATCCAAGGGGGAGTGCTATAAATATAATATATGGATGTCAAGCAACAAATCTTGTGAAGATGGAGACATTAATTATATGATATTTGATATATTTGATATTGTATTATTTCCTTGTATTTTAGCGTTTTATATGGCAAAAGCTTTCTTGGCATGCACTCACCCTTTCCTATATAAAGAAGGGTAGTGGCTATTGTATTATTCCAATCATTCAATAAAAACTTTGTTTCCTCTCATTCTCTCTTTTGTTTGTTCTTTATTTTATAACACAAATGAATTTAAAAGAATGTTCAAATAAAGCAAGCAATAAATTATAATAGTATGAATTAAAAAGAATGTTAAAATAAAGCAAGCAATTAATTATAAATAAAATAATAGCAATTCGCATATCTATACCATTTTTAATGATGTAATTGTTAATTGATAAACAAAATATAAAATTAAAGAAAAAGAGTTATGTTGTATTATAGCTCCATACTTGCTACATTTTTAAGAGAAAAATTATTAAGAAAACTAAACAATGTACACTAAAAGTTAATGAAATTTTGTATATAACTTAAAAATTACAAAATATTCTTTGAATTATACATACATATATCACATGATAACCATAGGTGAAATAAAAGCTAAACCAATTTATGTAATTTTCCAAAACGAACTAGAATCCTCATCGACTTCTTATAAATGCATCTCTGATGTAATGTAATTCAGCGGCTGCATCCCTAATCGATTTTCTATCTGTCGGCGAATGCATCGAGCATAAGAGGCCCACTCTTATTACAAGAGTAAAGAACTTGCAAATCTTATTCCATGAATCACCGTTGTGTTTATTCTGAATTTCCAAATCAGAATCGCTTTCAAACAATATTAATTTTGGATCCACAATGTCGTGAAGGTTATCCGGAAAAGACCTCTCCGCGAAAATACGTAAGGTTAGACCATCTTTGAACATATCATCAACTGGCATCTTACCAGTAAACATTTCGAGCAGGATAATTCCAAAGCTGTATACATCGCCCCATGTAGAAACTGGAACGCCAGCCCAATATTCTAGGAATCAAATAAAATTGATACACATGTTATTAAATTTATGTTGTGATTGCGAGGAAGTATAAATGCATTTGTTTTATGGTTTAGTAACTCCGAACAAATATGGAAGAAAAAAATAGAGAGAGAATAAACTATTCTTTTAGAATAAATATTGTTGGACTCAAAATATTTCGAATTTTTATTTCAAAAGTATTACATAGAAAAAATGTCTTGTAAATAAAAGTAAATAAAATGTACCTGGAGTAATGTATCCGATTGATCCTCTTATTCCAACCGAACTCTCGGAATTCATCATTTGTGCGCTTCCAGAGTTTGGAAGCAACTTTGCGAGACCAAAGTCACTGACATGGGCCGTGAAGTCTTCTCCCAAGAGAATATTACCCGGTTTTAGATCGCAGTGGACTATCAATGGATCACAATAGTTGTGAAGATAATCTATGGCGTCGGCCACATTGACTGCTATGTTCAACCTTTCCATGAAGCTTAAGACCAAATCTCCTTGTTGATGCAACCATCTATCTAAACTCCCGTTGGGCATGAAATCAAAAACTAATGCTTTGAATTCGTTACCGTTGGAATTTGTACTAGAGCAACACGTTTTTATGCCAACAAGATTTCGATGACATACTCTTCTCAAAACATCACATTCAGCCAAGAAGCTGTTTGAAGTTCCTTGAATTTCAAGGTTAAATACTTTAATTGCATGATATTGAGTTTGTTTATGTTTGGAAGGTAAAATGCCTTTGAAAACAGAGCCATGTCTTCCAGCACCCAGCAAATTGGCAGCCGAAAATCCTTTTGTTGCTTTGACCAATTCGGCATATGAAACCTTAGGATATGATTCCTCCAGTAGTATGTCACTTGTTTCTTTCTCTCTCGGTTTCACTCTTTTCCGTAGAATCAAGATAATAGTAACGAGGGAAACTAAAAGTATAACTATACAAGGTAATATGATTCGTATTATGAAGAGAAATGGATATATCTTCTGGTTAGGACACGTAGGTAGAAGAAGTTGTGGAATTCCTCCGCAAAGACCGGCATTTTCACTAACAGAGATACCAGAGATATTGTTGAAAATCCCTTTTGTTGGAACTGGACCAACTAGACGATTAAATGAGAGATCTAACATGAATAAGGAGCTAAGCTTTTCTAGGAGCACTGGAATATTTCCGAACAAGTTATTGTGTGAAAGATCAATCTTTTGCAAGCCGTAAATATAGGATAATTCTTGAGGAATGGTTCCATTGAAGTTATTATTTGATAAGCTCAATTCTAAAATACCTTTACTTTTTAGAAATAGAGGTATTGTCCCATTGAACAAGTTAAAGCTTAAATCCAAATGCTCCAAGCTCTCATAGTCGTTAAGTAATTCCGGCAGTTCTCCATAAAATTTGTTCCGGGACAGATTGAGGTAATCAACATGCAAATTACTGACCTCAATTAGCAGCTTACCGGTTAGAGAGTTGTTTGATAAATCTAAATAATACAATGGAAGAACAAATATGCTTTTGGGCAATACCCCATCCATGACATTATTGGATAGGTCCAAAAAAATTAGTCGTTGGAGGTTTGCGAAGTTTATTGGAATGTGACCTTGGATGCGGTTGTTAGTTGCGTTTAAATGTATTAGTTTAGTGAGATTACCAAATGAAGATGGTATAGGCCCGGACAACATGTTCCCTCCCAATTCTAATTCTTGTAACTCTTGAAGATTCCCAATACTTTCCGGAATAAGGCCTGTGAGCTTATTATCATATAAACCCAACAAAGTTAGATTTACCAGGTTCCCAATTTCACTGGAAATTGGCCCCGACAAATAGTTTACTCCAATGTTTAGCACCCGAAGAGTTGTTAAGTTGGCTATATAGTTAGGAAATGCTCCTCCTAGATCATTACTTTGAAGTTTCAATACATGAAGGTGACTACAATTTGATAAAAACCTAAGAAAATTCCAATCTTTGGTGTTTGTTGCCTCTAGTTCATTATATCCTAAATTAATTTGAGATGGGCAAAGCTTTCCCAACTCTGCTGGAATTCTACCATTAAATTTGTTCGAATAAAGATCGAGACAATACATACTAGAGGAATTGAAGAGCCATGCTGGAATTGGTCCAGTAAAATTATTCATACCAAGGAAAAAAATTTGGAGATTTGGTAGGTTATTTGCTATATTAACAGGCAAATTTCCTTCTAATTCATTTTTACCTGCACGAAATTCAATCAGTGATGATTGATTAAAGAATGAATGTGGGATTTGGCCTGAGAGATAATTGACTGAAACTCCAAAAATTTGTAATGCAGGAAGGTAGCTAAATCCTACAGGAATGGTGCCCACCAGATTGTTCTTAGAAAGAAACAAGTTATGTAACGAGGAGAGATTACTAAGTGATGGAGGAATAGTTCCGGTAAGGCTATTTTGAGTCATATTCAAGGTATCAAGTCTCGAGAAAGATCCGAGCCAAGAAGGAATTTCTCCTTCAATTTGATTATAGGAAATATCTATGTAGACAAGATTGGAGCAGTTTTTTAGGCCCGTAGTGATCTTTCCCCCGAAAGAGTTGTATGAAAGATCCAAAATTTTAAGGCGGTGTAAGAAGCTTACCGAAGAGGGGATCTCTCCGTATAGTTTATTTGACGTGAGGTTGATTCTCCTTAGGGAAGTCAAGTTTCCAATAAAAGGAGAGACGGTACCGAAAATACCAGTCATAGAAAGGTCTAATGTGGAGACTTTTTGTGGGTATCTACGAGTACAGGTAATTCCTATCCATTCACAAAAATGGGTGCTTTCATTCCAAGAGCTCAAGGCGTCTAACGCGTTGGTTAGCCCTGACTTGAAAGCTAATAATGCCGCCCTGTCGGTATCGTTATTATGGATGGCCGTTGAATGAACCCGCAAAAATTGGAGCAGAGAGAGAAAGAGAACCAACTGCAGTTGAAACCTCTTCATGATTGATTCGCGCTAAACATTTAGTCAAGAATGATAAATTTAGAATTTAAAAATAATTATGAGTGAAATATTGATCCTAAGGCACCAACAATTGCCCAATATAAAAAAATGACAAATATAATGTTTAACTGGTTTATCAATTGCACACCCGCGGGAAAATCAGAATTCTTTTTGGATCACGGAAAGAAATATAAAATTGTTTTGTCTACATTATAAAATCAAAGATTTTGCACCTAAAATCCTTCGTAGATTTAACAAGTGCTTAACAATATATATTGCTTCAAAACAAACTTTGTATGTTTGAAACATATTGTCCTTGGTAGAACGGAAACTATAATTTATAATTCAAGTACTCGTACCTTCAATTATTTCAATGAGTAGAACCTCAAACAATGCCCCAATCTTTTCTCTGTTTGCACGAAATCTCGTCAGAAATATTGTTTGGTTGTATAGGGAATAACACAGGAGTATCATGAGGTGTATATAGAGAAATATGTAGGCGCGAAAGATACCATTTTCATCCATATCTGCCTGCCCTCTCTTTCTTTGGTCATACTAAGTATGGTGATTGGTGGTACATGGTACACATTTCTTATTTTTGATATTTTTTGTGTTTTTTTTCCACTTGACCATAGAATGGTCTTCAAGCAACTCCATCCATAAAATTTACTTGCCAAGATAATTCCAATGTTAGAAATTTCTTCTTATACTTGAGAGGATGTGGAAATTTGTGGCCCATCTTAGTTTCTTTACACTTCAAACAGTTCTCTCTTTTATATACCAGCCAGGAAACTCAAATGTGAGAATATTCTTCGGTAATTAATTGAAAACGAAGGAAAGACAATGATGGTGGCACTCCTAAATTGAATGGCCTGAAATTTGTAGGTATATGTAGAGGAAAGAACTCTAGAGATATAAAAATATCAACTCCATTTTATTTCATCAGTAATTTCGGTAATTAATTGAAAACGAAGGAAAGACATTGATGGTGACATGCACGAGTAAGCAAATATGACATTTATTTATTTGAAAACACTAAGCTCGATCATTTATGACCTTAGAAAGAAAACATCTACCCTTCAAATCTCGGGTTTGTGGCAGAAGAAATCTGGATTTGGATAACTGAGATTTAAAATCTCGGACATGGTAACTCCGGATTCGAAATCTTGGTAAGCTCGACATTTGAAATATCCGATTTGACCAAACCCTCTGCGATTTGAAATCTTGGAATTTGGTTTTGGGATAACCCAAGATTTCATTGGAATAATTAGAGATTTTGTTTAACACGAAATTTCATTTCATTTAATCTTAACTGAGTGGACGTTTGGCAAGCGGAATTAGTATAATGAAATTCGATTATAAGGTGGAGGAGTAAAAAGTTACGGAATTAATAATACCACAATTGGTTTGGATGTCCAAATTAGAAGATGCTGGAAAGTACAATTTTTTGTTTGGTTGTTAATTTTTTTTTAGGAATTTTGTTATTTAAAATATAAAAATAATATTTACTTAAATTTGATAAAAAGTAATAAGTATTGTTTTTAAATCATCAAAAATAATATATATAGTAAATGTATTTTACATTATTATTATAATATTTTATTTTATCCATGTAATAATATATAAATAATAATATAATATATTATATCAATTATATGAATATAATAATTATTATAAATTATTGTATTAAATATATGTTTATAATAATCATATATTATTATATTAATGAAAAAAGTACACTTTTGCCTCCCAAAGTGTTCCAAAAAGTGCACTTTGCCCCCCAAACAAAAATGTGTACCTTTTTGCCCCCCAATCTTTCAAAAAATGTTCAACTTGCCCTCTCCGTCTATTTTTTTGTCAAAATTCTGTTAACTGCTGACGTGGCAAGTTAAGTGATGACATGGACTGACACGTGGGTGATGACATGACAATTTATACTAACCCGATCCAACAAGAAGTAACCCGACCCGACCCGCTAACCCTAATAACCCAACCCAAATACCCTAACCCGATCCCCTCTCTCTCTTTCTTACCCGTTCTCTCTCTCTCCCTCTCCCTGGCGATCGGCTCTCTCTCCCTCTCGCCCCAGTGCCCTTGTCGCCCCAGAGCCCTTGTCGCCCCAGCGCCTTCTCGCCCCAGCCCACTTCTCGCCAGCACCCAGCGCCCTTCTCGCCAACCATCGCCAGCACCCAGCGCCCAAACAGGCCCCTGCATCTATTTTTCGCCCCAGCGCCCTTCTCGCCAAACCACCTCTTCCTCTCTCCCTCGGTAAAGATCTACAAAAATAATTATCTCGCCTCTCTTTTTCATTCAACAGATATAAAAAAATTACAAACAGGCCCCTGCATAAATTCTGTATTTACAAACAGGCCCCTGTTAATTTACAAAAAAGCCCCTGTTAATTTACAAAAATACCCGTCTTTATTTACTAATTTATTTAATAATTGATCCAATTTATTTGTCAATTTCAAGTTAATTTGGGAAGATGAACTCCGAAGGAAGCATAAATTGGATTGTTCAAACGGAACCGCCTCTCGACATGTGTCCCGATTTGGAAGAATTGGAATGGGTCGAATTGAATGAAGAAAGTGAATTTTCTTATTCGAGCGATGAAAATAGTGATGAAAGTAGTGATGAAAATAGTGAAGAAATCCAAGAACCCGAATTTACGAACACAAATTTACCCGATTTTAATATTGGAATGAGGTTTCCCGGTGCTTCGGAGTTTCGAGCGGCCGTTCGGAAATATGCGATAGACAATGTGAAAGAAATTAAACTAGTAAAAAAATGAGAGAAACAAAGTAAGAGCTCAATGTAAATTACCTAATTGTCCTTGGGTCGTTTACGCTTCGATAGATAATAGAACCCAAGAATTTGTGATAAAAACGTTTAATCCCGAACACAAATGTAATCCTACTTTCAAGTGCCAAATGATAACATCTACGTTTCTTGCTCGGAAATACGAAGAACGAATTAGGTCGCATCCGGGTTGGAAATCAATAAATATGCAAACGGTAATTAGGCAAGAGATGGGGGTCAATGTTACGGTGACCCAATGTAGAAGGGCAAAATTGAAAACAATGAAAAAATATTTAGGAAGCTACACCGAAGAATATGCAAAGATTTGGGATTATGCACGAGCATTGGTTGAGTCCAATCGAGAGAATACAATTAGGATAAATTGTAGGCGAAACGAAATTGATGAGGTTCCCCGTTTTCAAAGAATGTACATTTGTTTCGGTGCGTGCAAAAAAGGTTTTTTAACCGGTTGTAGAAAAGTAATCGGTTTAGACGGATGTTTCTCGAAAGGCCCAATAAAGTTTGAGATACTCTCGGCAATTGGGAGGGACGCCAACAATCAAATGTATCCTATTGCTTGGGCGATTGTAGAAGTAGAAAATAAAGAAAATTGTGATTGGTTTCTAGAATTGTTGGCGGAAGATTTGGACATGAGGTCGGGTCATGAATGGGTTTTAATTAGCGATCAACAAAAGGCACGTTTATTTCCTTCAAAAAAATTTATTTTATTTATTTCAATTGGAATAACAATTATATTGTTGTGTAGGGATTACAAGTAGCAATCAAAAACAAATTACCCGATGTCGAGCATAGAATGTGCGTGCGGCATATTTATGCCAATTGGAGCAAGAAACATAAAGGTGGAAATTTGAAGAAATTATTTTGGTTGTGTGCATGGTCCTATTCGGTAATCCAATATGAAGAAAATTTAGAGTTTATGCGTCAAGAATCGGTGGAAGCAACCAATGACCTTTTGCGAACCGACCCGAAGCATTGGTCCCGAGCTTTTTTCAAGAGTTGTTGCAAGAGCGACAATGTCGACAATAATATATCCGAAATGTTCAACAATTGGATTAAGGATTGTAGGCACAAACCAATAATAACGATGTTAGAAGAGATAAGACGCATGGTTATGATTAGAATCGCGAAACAAGGAACGGAGACCGACAATTATCCGAATGATATTTGTCCAAAAATTTGTGAAAAATTGAACGTAAACATAAACCGAAATAGGGATTGTCACTTGATTTGGAATGGTCGGGACGGTTACGAGGTGACCGACAAAATAAAGAACGTGAAAGGGGAAGTTAAACAATATACGTTTGTCATAGATTTGAGTCGTCGCACGTGCTCATGTAGGGTTTGGGATCTTTCGGGCATTCCTTGCTCACATGCCGTTTGTGCAATTTTTAATAAAGGCGATGAACCGATGAATTATGTGGCGGATTGTTTCAACAAAGAGATGCATCGAAAAACCTATTCTCATGTAATGGCAACGGTCTTGGGTAGGCACGATTGGCCCAAAACGGGTCTTGATCCTCCGAAACCTCCTTTGAAAAGAAACATGCCCGGACGACCTAAAAAGCATGCTCGTAGAGAAGGAGGCGTAGTGCCTAAACCGTCGAGTAGCACAAAAATGGCTAGGACCGGTCAAATTACAAAGTGTTCAATATGCCACAAATCCGGTCATAACCGAACCACTTGCCCAATGGTAATTATATTTTTCGTTTTGTAAATCAAATTATGTTTGCTTGAATTTCACAAAACATTAATGCGTATTATTTTTGTAGGCGTCTGAAACCTCGAGAAGCCGTTCCTCTGGACAATCTTCGAATCAAAATGCGTAATATTTGAATTATGTATGTTTGAATTTGAATTATGTATTTTTGAATTTGATTATGTATGTTTGAATTATGTATGTTTGAATTTAAATTATGTACTTTTCAATTTGAATTATGTATGTTTGAATTTCAATTATGTATTTTTGAATTTGATTATGTATGTTTGAGTTATGTATTTGTAGAATTATTCCCTCTTGACTCAGGCTCTCTGGCGAAAAACACAAAGAATTTTGGCGCTATGGCTCTCTGGCTCTCTGGCGAAATACACACATATTCAAAAAACTTATCTGGATCTTGTCGAAATGCAAACACATATTCAATATTCAAACACATAATTTCTTGTCGAAATACACATAATTCAAACATAATTCAAACACATATTCAAAGTTCAAACAAATATTCAATATTCAAACACATATTCAAAATTCAAACAAATATTCAATATTCAAACACATATTCAATATTACAATAAAAAACACAGATTAAATCACAAATTACTCAGATTGCATAAATGTCCAAATACAAATTACATAAATGTCCAAATACAAATTACATAAATGTCCAAACACAAATTACATAAATGTCCAAATACAAATTACATAGATGTCCTAATACTTAATGATCAAAAACATAATCAATACAACAACAAAAAACGCTCCAAAGGTAACTAACTTACCTTTATTGACCTCGGCTTCTTTAACGGCAAACTTTTCATCGTGCATTTCCACTTTGGGTTGAAAGTTTCTATGCATGTAGTCGAACCACGCAATCTCGGCTTCTTTCTTCGAAGAATACTTCTTGAATGTCGATCGTGAGAAGCCACACACTTGCTCGTTGCAAAGTGCCCAATTTTCATATATTCCCGGTCTTTTCCCAACAAAAACGACGTAATAACCTTCTTTGGCCATAACCTAAACAACCAAATTAAAATAATTAGTACAATCAGCCCCAAATTGGAGTGATTAAAGCCAAATCAGCCCCAAATTGGAGTGATTAAAGCCAAATCAGCCCCAAATTGGCCTCAATTGGAGTGATTACAGCCAAATCAGCCCCAAATTGGAGTGATTAAAGCCAAATCAGCCCCAAATTGGCCTCAATTGGAGTGATTACAGCCAAATCAGCCCCAAATTGGAGTGATTAAAGCCAAATCAGCCCCAAATTGGCCTCAATTGGAGTGATTACAGCCTAATCAGGCCCAAATTGGACTCAATTGGACTGATCAAAGCCGAATCAGCCCCAAATTGGACTGATCAAAGCCAAATCAGCCCCAAGTTTAAGAAGTTATTTATATTTATATTTTAATAAGTACACTATTTTTTCATTTTTGTTAAGTTTAAGAAATATAATATAATATAGGCAAAATTTCATGCGTGCCCTTGCAAAATATCATAATTTCACGTATACCCTTCAAAAACGTGAAATTTCATAAATATCCCTATAAAGCCCTTCAAATATCATGGATACCCCTATATTGAACTTTTACTTAAAAAATTGTTAATTTGTTTGATCAAAATATTTTTCTGTTTTACCCTTGTATAAATATAGCCGCTACTTAAAATTTTGAGAATAGTATTGACCTGAGTAATGGTTTTTTGAAGGAAATCATGAGATATATTTGACAATGTCTGAATTTTTTATGGTTTTAAATATTATTTAAGACCAAAAGTTATTCATGATCAAAGAAAATAATCTTAAAAATTAGGTAATTGACAGATTACTAACGAGTGGGACGTTGATAATTTTTAATGGGATAATATGTATATATGTGATATTTTAAGGGTTTTATTGGGTGGCCATGATATTTGAAAGGTTTTAAAGGGGTATTCATAATATTGTAAGGTTTTGCAGAGGTACTCGTGAAATTTCACATTATTGAAAGATATATGTGAAATTATAATGTTTTACAAGGATACACGTAAAATTTGCCTACAATGTAATATAATACAAATATAATATAACAGTGTAACTCCTGTGTTACTGAGTTCTTATATACGCATCTCTGATAGAATGCAACTCCATAGCTGCATCCCTAATCGATTTTCTCTCTATTGGTGATTGTGTCGAGCATGTGAGTCCTATTCTTATAACAGACATTAAGAATTTGTGTATCTTGTTCCATGAATCACTAACTTGGTGTTTACTCTGAATTTCTAAATCAGAATCACTTTCAAGAGATATCATATTCGGATCCACGATATCATGAAGCTTCTCGGGGAAAGCCATCTCCACGAAAGTGTGTAAGGTAAGACCATCTTTAAAAATATCATCAACTGGCAACATACCGGTAAACAGCTCCAATATGATAATTCCAAAGCTATACACATCAGCTTGCAGTGAAACTGGACTGCCTTCCCCATATTCTACAATACAGAGCAATTTTAAACAACATTAGAGTATGTATAGAAAAGAAATGAAATTTTTCTTTGTAATAGTGTTTCAGCATTAACCAGTATCAATATAAAATTAAGGGTCGGTTGGTTCGATTCGAATCAATCGAACCAAATAAATCAAATTTTTGTCCTGTTTATTTGGTTGAAGCTGATAAGAAATTTGATAACGTTAAAATTCAAATATATCATTAATAAAATTCAAATTTTATTTAACAAAAATATTGAAACAAATCATATGAAGTATAATTACATTATTTGTAATATTGTAATATAAAATTTTAATTTTTTTAAATTAACATAAAGAAAAAACTTGAATAATAGGATGTAATTTTTCAAAACATCAAAACTGAACTAATTCCAAAACACCAAAACCGAACCAAACCGAATAAACTAAAAACACCAATTTTTCAACCGAACTGAACCAAACAAACCGAAAAAACGAAAAAGATTAAATCAAATTCGACCGGTTCAGTTCAATTTCCGAATAATGCCCACCCTTAAATATAATCCAATTATATACAATCATGCTACATATATATTATTCAAAAAGAATTTGACAAAATAACCAATGGGCAATGATTAACTTTGCCAATCACTACAGAAATACATATGAAGAAGGCATGATTGAGAAAATTGAAGGGAGATTAATAATAGTGAGAATTACCTGGAGCGACGTATCCGATTGATCCTCTTATTCCCAGTGAACTTTGGGAATTTATTAATTGCATGTTCGTATTGTTTGGGAGTAAGTTTGCAAGACCAAAGTCGCTAACATGTGCCGTGAAGTCTTCGTTGAGAAGAATATTACTCGGTTTGAGATCACAATGAATTATCGATGGCTCGCAATAGTTGTGAAGATAATCTACTGCATCTGTCACGTTAACTGCTATGTTCAACCTCTCAATGAACCTTAAGATCCGATCTCCCTCTCCATGTAACCATCTTTCTAAACTTCCTTTAGGCATGAAATCAAGTACTAATGCTTTGAAATCATTACCTTTAAAGTCCGTACTAGAGCAGCATGTAATGATGCTTATGAGATTACGATGACGTATCGTTCTCAAAGCATCACATTCAGCCAGGAAGGTTTTGGAAGCTCCTTGAACTTCAAGGTTAAACACTTTAACTGCATGATATGAAGTTTGCTTGTATTTGAAAGGTAAAGTGCATTTGTAAACAGAGCCGTACCTTCCGGAGCCTAGTAAATTGATAACTGAAAAACCATCTGTTGCTTTTGCCAATTCGACATATGATATCTTAGGATATGGCTCCTCCAATAGCGTGGGCTTTGTTATTTCTTTCTCTCTCGATATCATCCGTTGCCGGAGAACATAAATAATAGCCAAGAGAGAGATCACGAATACAACTAAAATTGGTAATACAATTAGGAGTTTGAATAGCCTAGAAGATATCTTCTTGTTGCGTACGTTTGGGCACATAGGTAGATGAAGTTGCGGAATACCTCCACAAAGCCCATGATTTCCATTAACAAATAGACCACAGATATTGTTGAAAACCCCTATTGTTGGAACTGGGCCTTCAAGATGATTGAACGAGAGGTCCAACACGAACAAGGAGCTAAGATTTTCTAAGAGCACAGGAATAGTTCCCAACAAATTATTGTGTGAAAGATCCATCACTTGCAAACCATGTATATTGGATAATTCTTGAGGAATAGTTCCATAAAAGTTATTATTTGATAAGTTCAATTCTAAAAGAGCTTTACTTTTCAGAAATAGAGATATGACCCCATTAAATAAGCTATTACTTAAATCCAAGTACTCCAAACTCTCACATTGGCTAAGTGATTTCCATGGCTCTCCATAAAATTTGTTTCGGGACAAATCCAAGTGCCCAAGTTGCATATTACAGACCTTGATTGGTAACTTGCCGGTTAGAGAATTGTTTGATAAAGATAAATGAGGCAATGAAAGATTAAAGATGTTATTGGGCAGAGTCCCATTGATGAAATTATTAGATAGGTCCACATAAATTAGATCCTGGAGATTTGCAAGGTTTGATGGAATGTGACCTTGGATATTATTATTAAATAGCAACAACTTCGTTAGTTTAGTGAGATTACCAATTGAAGAAGGTAAAGGTCCAGATAATATATTGTTTTGCAATTCTATCTCCTGTAGCTGTTGAAGCTTTCCAACACTTTCTGGAATATCCGTGAGAGTATTTTCGTGCAAATATAAGTAAACCATATTACCTAGGTTCCCAATTTCATCGGGAATTGACCCTGACAAATAGTTTGCCCCCATGGATAGTTCTCGAAGTTGGGTTAAGTTGGTTATATAGTTAGGAAATACTCCCCGGAGAGAATTATAAAGTCCCAATTCTTGTAAGCGACTACAATTTGATAAAGATCTAAGAAAATTCCATCATGTAGTGTTTGTTACCTCTAATTCATTTAGTTCCACACTAAATGAAATTGGACAAAGCTTTCCTAACTCAGGTGGAATTCTACCACTAAATTTGTTACCCTCAAGATCGATCCGATAAATACTGGATAAATTGGAAATCCATGTTGGAAGTGGCCCAGTGAAATGATTCCAACTTAGTACGAAGTACTGAAGATTGGGCAAGTTAATTGGTATATTAACCGGCAAGTTTCCCTCTAGTTCATTATGAACTACAATGATAGAAATTAATGAAGATTGATTGAAGAATGAATGAGGAAGAGTACCTGAAAGATGGTTCTCCGAAACTACAAACCTCTGCAGCATAGGGAGGAAGCCAAGTCCTTCAGGAATGGTGCCCTCGAGGTTGTTTCCAAAAAGATACAAGTGATGCAACGAAGATAGATTATTGAGTGATAGAGGGATAGCACCCGATAGGTTATTTGAATTAAGACGCAAGTATTTGAGCATATAGAGAGATCCAAGCCAAGAGGGAATTTTGCCGACAAAGTTGTTATTTGAAAAGACCATAGTAACAAGGTTCGAGCAATTATTTAGGCCAATAGTTATTCTACCTCCGAAAAAGTTGCTCGAAAAGTCTACATTTACAAGACGGTGCAAGAAACTAATTGATTGAGGAATCTCGCCATGTAGTTCATTTGACGTGAGGTTGACTGTTCTGAGAAAAGTCAAATTTCCAATAAAAGGTGAGATTGAGCCAGCAAGGCCATTGTTGGAAAGATCTAACTTCGAGACCCGTTGTGGGTGCCTACGACCACAAGTAACCCCTTTCCACTCACAAAAATGGGCGCTTTCGTTCCAAGAGCTCAAGACATCTAAGCCGTTAGTTAGTTCGTCCTTGATAGCTAATAATGATGCCATATCGGTGTTGTTGCTATGCATGGCCAATGAATGAACCAGCAGAAATTGGAGCAGACAACATAAGAGAACCAACTGAATACATACAAACCCTTTGGAACGACATCAAGACAGACTTCATAAAACTAATAGATGATTTCCAAGAAAACAAACTAGATCTCTGGAGAAT
Source organism: Luzula sylvatica (assembly GCA_946800325.1). Classification (NCBI taxonomy): domain Eukaryota; kingdom Viridiplantae; phylum Streptophyta; class Magnoliopsida; order Poales; family Juncaceae; genus Luzula; species Luzula sylvatica. The sequence goes on along the minus strand of OX326957.1, from coordinate 33,481,135 downwards.
AAATCAAGCGAACATAACTCTAATTCCGAAAATCGAAGGGGCAAAGGCAATTGAAGATTATAGGCCAATTAGTGTAATAAATACACCGATTAAAATTATCACAAAAATATTGACTTCTAGATTACAACCTATACTACCCGAGCTTTTAGGCATAAACCAATCCGCATTCATTAAAGGAAGATCCACGACGGACTCGACACTTGTAGCAAGAGAATATGTAAACTTCTACACCAAAAGCAAAATCCCGGCCATCATGATGAAAATAGACATTAAAAAGGCCTTTGATAATGTTTCTTGGGACTTCTTACTAAAATTATTTATGGCTAGAGGCTTCCCACCAAAATGGATCCTATGGATAAAAGACCTCCTCATCTCGTCCTCCTCCTCGATCAAAATAAATGGAGAACAATCACCATATTTCTTTCACCAAAGAGGATTAAGACAAGGCGACCCGCTATCGCCCCTACTCTTTAACTTGGCAATCGATACCTTCCAAAGAATCATAAATAATATTGACCCACTATTGACGTGTTCAACAAATGTGCGGTCAAGAATCCTACAATATGCCGATGATACTCTCCTATTTGTAGAAGCCCACCCGACCAACCTCAAAATAATTAGCAAGGCCATTGAAATTTTCACACATATAACGGGTTTGACGATCAATTGGGAAAAAACAAGTTTCTCGCCAATAAATATACCAACCGAGCTAGAAGAGGTGATCAAAAGATTAACAAAATGCAACAAAAAAGAATTACCGATTCAATATCTCGGAACCACACTCTCGGCAAAGAAACCAAGGAAAATAATATTCTTACCCCTAATAAAAAAAAATCCAAGACAAAGTAGCTAATTGGAAAGGAAAATTACTTTCTTTGGGCGGGAGATTGACCCTAATACAAGCTACTCTAGCATCGATACCCATCTATCAAATGCAATCCATTAAATTACCAATATGGATAATTAATGAAATCAACAAAGTAATGAGAACATTTCTATGGAAAGGGAGTGATAAATGCAACCCCGGAAATTGCCTAATCAAATGGTCAAAAGTTTGTTTGCCAAGGAAATTCGGAGGTTTGGCAATACCGAATATCAAGTTAAAAAATGAAACACTACTTCTCAAGGCTCTTTGGAGGCTAGATAAACATGGAGATAGCTTATGGACAAAATACCTAAACAACCTATATGGAATTTACAACACCCATGATCTTGAAAATTACCCCACAAACAAACTATCTTTCTTCCTTACGAATCTCCAAACCCTTATACCTATATACCGAGCCGCAACAATACCCAATGGCTTGAATACGATATGGCGTTGGTCTACCGATGGGGAATATATGAAGGAAATACAGTTTTGGATCATCGCTAAAATGGTACGTAGGACAAACGAACGTACGCGTTCGTGGGCATACGAAACAGATTAGTAAAACTGGTATAACTTTCAGTAGGAAACTCCGATTTGAATGGTTCAAATTGGGTTAGTTAGATAATGAGATTATCTAGAACTTTCATGTTGTAATATATTTCTTTTGAGCGACGTATCAGTATCGTTCTAATGAAATACCGAAAGGGTGCGACAGTTTGACATACAGTCAGTAAAACGGCCGTAACTTTCGGGTCCGAACTCCAATTGGGCTGGACCAAATTGGGTTGGAAAGATAATTAGATTATCTACAACTTTCGTAAATGTTCAAAGTCGGTTGGAACGATTTAATATTTTCGTTCTGACAGATTACTGAAAGGGTGTATGCAGTTTTCTGTTTGAAAAGGTGTATAGAAGATATACATACCTTTTGGCCCATCCTTATCCTATGGAGTATATATAGGATGTTTCTCTCTCTCTCTCATCAGTCCAACCAGTTGAATAATTAGATTAGTTCAACCAGAAAATTAATGGAGTTAATTTAGAATTAATCCAGAAATTAAGAGACTCTAATCACTTGATGAAAGAGTGCGAAGAGATTGAGAGAGAAGGAGAAAAGAGTTTTCTCCGTCTAGAGAATCGAAACGCAATCATGCAAGTTCGCCGGTGCATCGTCTAGGCAGATGCATCCGCGACCGAGGTGCTACGACTCACGGTGGATACGGGTAGAGGAGCGACACATGTGGCTCTTCGTTGTGATCAAACCGGAGAAGTAATCGAGTAACGGGCTGTGGAATCATGCGGGCATGGAACGCACGAAGACAACCCGAGGCGTGTCGAAACGGTGGGAGACGTGCGGTATGGGACGTACGGGCTAGTCACCAACGTGACACCGAAGAAAATAGAAGGCGGCGATCAACCCTTCGTGTGCCATCAATTTGGCACTGGTATGAATCTGTCCTTCTATTCGCATCGTACCCTCGAAGTCGTGGCGTGATCTCGGGAATCGGGGAACCGGACCGGGCCTACATATCCGCTGCGCGGGCCCGGGGCTGGGGATATTCCCCAACAGTGGTATCAGAGCGATCGCCATCGATTCGAGGGTCGAATCATAGACGTATATTAGATATACGCACGGGTTATCAAAGTTCGTACCCGTTTGCATGATGTTAAATATAGAGAAAGTCAAATTCCGTCAAAATCACAAGTGGAATTCGTTAGAGATCGATCAAAAGTTGATTGAGAGTATCTAGGAATGATCGTGAAAAAGTTTCATGATTTATCGTTTTGGAAACGAGCGAAAACGGACGAAACGGCAAAATCTGCAGAAAGTTAGAATACGAAACAGTGAGTAAAACTAAGATAAGTTTCAGTGGAAAACTCCAAATTGATTGGATCAAATTGGCGTAGTTAGATAATGAGATTATCTATGACTTTGATACATAAAGGTTTTCCATTTGAACGAATTATCAGTGTCGTTTTTATGGAATACTGAAAGGGTGCGACTGTTAGACATACAGAGACTAAAACGTCCGTATATGTCGCATCGAAACTCCAATTGAGTCCAATCCAATTGGGTTAATTAGATAATAAGATTATCTAGAACTTTCGTTCACGTTCAAAGTCGGTTGGAACAATTTAATATTTTTGTTTCAACAGAATACTGAAAAGGTGTCTGTAGTTTTCTGGTTGAAAAGGTGTATATTGGATATACTTACCTTTTCGTTTGTTCGTAGTTTACTAAAACTGGTATAACTTTCAGTAGAAAATTCCGATTTGAATGGTTCAAATTGTTTTAGTTAGATAATTAGATTATCTAGAACTTTCATGTTGTAATATATTTTATTTGAGCGAAGTATTAGTGTCGTTCTAATGAAATAACGAAAGGGTGCAGAAAAATAGTTTTTCTGCCGCCCCGGGGGCAGTTTTTGGCGCCCCGGACGGTCCCGGGCGAGGTTTTCTCGCGCCCCGTGGCCCCTGCGTTACAACGGATGGGGAAGTCCGTTATAACGGACCCTTCTCTGGATGCTGTTTTTGTTTTCGCGATAACTTTGGCTACGAAGCTCGGAATTTTGAGTTCTTTATATCGATTTGATCGGCATCAATCATTCTAGCATATTAGATAATTAATTATTTAGAATAATTAATCTCCCTAAATAAATCATATGCATTTACAAATCTTGTGATAGTGATATAATATGATTATGTCACGAATTTAGAAACATGCAATGACATGATCCCTCATAATATTTAAGTCATGGAAATGCCTTCCATATCCACAACCATCGAGATTGATGTGACATAGTGCGTGGTTTCAGGCCATAGTCGGGCACGTACTATTGTATATATTGGTGCGGGTGGTAAGCGTTAATTGGGGACTCACGTGGTTTCAGGCCATAGTCGGGCACGTGAGTAGTTCAATTGAACGATACGATGGATATGGTTATGACTTAACCGTCCAAGCCAATCCGATTGGAGTTCGGGGCATAGATAGAATGCACACACGGAACATGGATTGTATTGGATACGATTCGTCACCGAAATTCTATAAAGGAACAAGAGTCGTATTGGATACGATTGGATTTAATCCTACCTAAAATATCGAGATCTCATTTGTCGGCCATAGTCACTTATGGGAGGATCGTAAAATATGGGTCTTGAGTGTTATGGACTTGGAGTCCCGTATCGGTATGAGGGTTATCGATTCGATAAAATAACACTACCATATATTCATCATATAAGCATATAGATTAAGTACGCACGGTTAGGAGTTAATCTTCATCATCCGTTTAGAATTATGTTTTCAAGCAACACCAAATATATCAATGAGATCGATATGATAGATGGCTTTTGGGCCGGAATTACCGTTATTAACCTTGATAGTCAAAGAATAGTTCTTAGACTTAAAGGAACGTGTTGGACACGGAAATGGTAGATTCGGGGCTCAATGCTATGGCTTTAGAGAAAGCCGGGTTCGATAAACTTTAAGAAGGAATCGAACGATATTACGTGCCTTGTGGTGGCATGTATAGACGCATATTTCTCAAAATTGTTTTGAGAATTCGGGTGTATATGAAAGTAAAACACAACGCTCATGAAATAGTTTCAAGAGCTAGAGCGCGTTGAATGGTTCGATGCGGCTCAAAGAGTAGGTTAATTTTGAGACGCCTTATGGGTTTTGGATTAACACTCGTGTGTTGATGGTACGAGATTTGATCGTCGTGACCGAATATCATATGCATTCGATAGATAAGTCGATCCCGAAATTGCATGAGATGTGATTTAAAATTGAATTGGAGATGCTCGGAGTATCCGAGGAATCCAATGTATATAGATGCGTGGATGTCCTTGTAATTCAAAGAAGGAATCGAAAGAAATGTATGTCTAAGGGTATTTTGGGAAAATGTTTTCCAAACAGAAAGTTCGGACAAAGAGTTGTCCAAACTAATGACTCAAAGAATGGTGAAATCCGAGGAGGATTAAACCAAGAGGTTGATTGCTTCTTTTGGCATTGCCGTCTTGGCCATATAAACGAGATTCGCGTATCTAGATTCCATATGATGGATTGCTAGAATCATCCGAATTAGATTCGATTGATTAATGCGATACTTATTTATTAGGCAAGATGACAATGGCATCATTCTCCAAAGGTTGGAGAAAGATCCAACGAATTATTGGAAATTACATTTAGATGTAATGTTCCGATAAGTTCCGAGGCAAGAGGAGGCTATCGGTATTTTGTTACGTTTATGGACGGTTAAAGTAGATATGAAAATATCTATTTAATCCGTGCCGAAATGGAGACTTTTGAAAGGTTCAAAGAGTTTCAAAAACGAAATACGAAATCAACTAAACAAGAAAATCAAAGCTTTTCGATAGGATCGAGAAGGCAAGTATTTGAGCTAAACCTTTCGATAGGATCGAAGAGGCGATATTTGAGTTATGAATATTGATGATCATTTATGATTGTGGAATCGTTTCACGATTGCCTTTATTCGGAACATTGAGATGTGTCCGAAAAGAGGAAATGAACGCATGTTGGACATGGTTCGATAAATGATAAGTCAATAGGATCTCCAAAAATGTTTTGGGGATACGCCCTTGAGACAGCGGCACTAATTAATGGTTGCATATAAGATATGGACCATAAACCTTCTAATCGGTACAAAAGACGCCATATGAGATATGGATCGGAATGGTTCCGAAGTGGTCATTTGTACAGATTTGAGGATGTTGGTATATTTCGAAATTTGTTTCGATTAAACTCAATCCCAAATCTGAAAATTGTTCGTTTATCCTTAAGGAAACTAAAGGGTATTAATTCTAACGTCTCGACGAAAATGAGATTTTCGTGGCTCGAACAGATGCCTTCTTGGAGGAGGACTAGATGCGCACAAGTTTGGAACTTGGTGCCATTTATCTCTATGCGGGCTAGTGGGAGTAGAATAAATCTCGAAAGAGTTCGTGATTTGAAAATGAACATTGTACCGATGAAAGTTGACATGGCTTCATCAAGAGTTGATGAACGCAAGTCGAACACACAAAGGAATTTTTCGTAGATCAAGTAGGCTATATCATAAGCCGGTAAATACGGATTTATCGAGGCTAATGATGATAGATCGAAATCATATGATGATTCGATATCCTACAAGGATGCTATGAAAAGTTGATTCCACATGACATGGTGTCATGAAATCTGAGATTCGATCCATGTAAATTATCAAGTTCAGAACTTGATTTCATTACTTTCTGTAGGATTATACACACGAATTTAGAGGTTTGCAGCGGAATTATTTCGTATGTATAACCTAATTCTACCCTGGATCATACTCGAAAACCACGAAAAAGGAAGAGTTATTCAGAATTTTACCTCGTACAAGTTAGTACGTGAAGCCTACTTATCCAGATTTCGTGAACCTTCTCCAAGGATTGCTCTTGCACTCCCTCTACTCGTGTCCACCTTGATTTCGTCTGATCGAAACCGCCAACACCGTTCTAGTCGATGTCACGATTATTCCTCTCAAGAACTTGCTCAGAAACTCTGCTCAAAAACTCTCCAGATCTCAGTTTCGGTTTTGTGTGAAAGAGAGAAAATTCGGCAGCCGAATTAGGTCAGAAAATTGGAGAGAGAAGAGAGAGAAAAATGAAATTCTGAATATATATATAGGCAATTTTAGGTTAAATCCGAAATTAGGTTAAGAAACCCTAATTTCAGAATTAAAGCCCAAAACTAAATAAAATCAGAATAAGCCCAAAATTCTAATTAAAATCTAATTATTAGAAATTAGATTAAAATCCTAAATTCTGAGCGGGCCCAGATTATGAACTGGCCCAATTCTGATTGTATATTTGCCTAATTATATAAATTCTTCCAAGTTAATTCTTAAGCCATATTTTCTTTCAAACTCCCTCTTGGATTAAGACTTAATCAACTTGGCCATATGTCCAACATATGTCGTGAGATCTAATCACACGTGATTTCATTTTGGTTTGTCCAACAAACGTATTGGTGAGCATTATCTTGAGAATCCGATATGTTACGAAATCTTGGTGTGACCGTTGTAGGTTCGTCTAAGACTGGTAGTGGATATGGCAGCAATCCACAAGGTATTGCGAGCACTAGACTGCCGTTAATACCTACCCAGAATTAGAACGAAAAAAGGTGGAGAACACCTTTATGAAGATGCAGTACATCTTCATACCTGGCTCAGATAAGTGTTACTAGTCCTCTTGTTCGCGATATCTTCCGATCAATTGAGTCACGGTGAAGTCTAAAACTTCAAGTCATCCTCTTTTCTTTTGATCAGATATACTCTTTTCTCGATAAGAATTAGATTGATAATAACAATGCGAACTCTATTGAGTTCCATCGAGCTTGGCCAAGCATTTCATCAATCTCCCTCTATCCTTTTTCAAGGCTAGAAAGGAACAATTCCTATCTTGCAACCTCACATCCTTTGCCTATGCTAAAAACAATACTCAATAATAATCTCTGCTACACAGTTACGCGTAGGGTTAATTACATCAAAGCATTGTCTTTTCACATACTAGGTATCCGTGAGATCACTCAAGTATGAAGCACTAAAACGCACTATCTGGATATGAGTTTGTCTCCAATGACTCTAACCATGTCACAAACTCATATAGTGGTCAGTCCAATATACGACGCCGCGTATATTCATATTCTAGAATCGACGCTACCGTCTCAGATCAGTAAAACCTGATCATCTCATCTACGAATATGCCAGTGTATGTAAAAGTCTCCATTCAATGAATGGACTACCTGGTTCAAATCTATGAACAACTTTATACACGAGGGACGTTTTAAAATTATATTCATCCCGTTTAGTGGTTTTACTATCATTCAATTGACGAATCAATATGCCAGACTATGGCCATGCAACATATTATTCTCAACTGACTCGATGCACTAAACTAGAATAAAATTCAAGGTCTATCCGATTATTATAATCGAATAACCTATCACACACTTTCTTGTTATTTAAAATTTTTGAAATATGAAGGTTTAGGTCATATGATGAATAATAATATAAATATCTGTCTCATAAACAAATACAATCCCAATAACACGCCTAGGGCATAATAAATGTTCTCCCACTTGCACTAGGCAGATCAAATCCCCTTATACAATAAGAAACATAAATAAAACACCCCAACTAACACTGCGATAGATATCCCAATCCTATCGCCCTAGCATGCTGCTCATGCTTGGCACGTGATAGTGGCTTCGTAAATGGATCGGCCACGTTATCCTCAGTAGGTATCTTCATTATTTTCACGTCACCTCTCTTCGTAATCTCACGAATCAAGTGATAACGCCGGAGTACATGTTTGGACCGATGATGCGCTCGCGGTTCCTTAGATTGTGCTATTGCTCCGTTATTGTCACAATAGACATCCATGGGACCCGAGATACTTGGCATAACGCCAAGTTCCATCACGAACTGTCGTAGCCAGACAGCCTCCTTTGCGGCTTCCGAAGCCGCGATGTATTCCGCTTCAGTTGTAGAATCAGCCACCGTCTTCTGTTTGGAGCTTTTCCAAACAATAGCTCCGCCATTGAGCGTAAAGACGTAACCACTTTGAGATTGGAAATCGTCCGGGCAAGTTTGGAAACTAGCATCTGTATATCCTTGGATAATCAGATCTCCTTCCGAACCACCATAGACAAGAAACATATCTTTAGTATTCCTGAGATACTTAAGAACGCTCTTGACTGCGGACCAGTGAGCTTCCCCGGGATCAGACTGATAGCGGGAAGTCACACTCAACGCATATGCGACATCTGGTCTAGTACATATCATGGCATACATGATCGATCCTATAGCCGAAGCGTATGGGATCCGACTCATTCGCTCACGTTCAGCGTCCGTTGAAGGACACTGAGCCTTAGTGAGAGTGATGCCATGTGACATTGGTAGAAATCCTTTCTTGGATTGCTCCATGTGAAACCTAGTTATCACTTTGTCAATATATGTACTTTGACTTAGTCCGAGAAGTCTCCTCGATCTATCTCTATAGATCTTCACACCTAAAATATAGGCAGCTTCTCCTAAGTCCTTCATTGCGAATTGACTACCCAAATATGCCTTAACCTGGTTAAGCATCGGGATGTCATTTCCAATGAGTAAGATGTCGTCCACGTACAAGATGAGGAATACAACCGAACTCCCACTGAATTTCTTGTATACACAAGGTTCCTCGATATTTTGAATGAAACCATACTTTGCGATGACTTCATCGAATCGTATGTTCCACGCACGAGATGCTTGTTTTAATCCATAAATGGATTTCACAAGCTTGCACACTTTATTCGTATTCTTTGGATCGACAAAACCCTCGGGTTGTGTCATATACACATCCTCGGTAAGGTTCCCGTTAAGGAAAGCGGTTTTGACATCCATCTGCCATATCTCATAATCGTGATATGCAGCTATCGCTAGAAGAATTCGAATACTTTTAAACATGACTACTGGAGAAAACGTTTCATCATAGTCTATACCATGAATTTGCTTGAAACCTTTCGCCACCAGTCTTGCTTTAAAAGTGTGTACATTACCATCCATGTCGGTTTTCTTCTTGAAAACCCATTTACACCCAACGGACTTAGCACCATCAGGTAGATCAATAAGATTCCAAACCTTATTATCATACATGGATTGGATCTCGGATTTCATGGCGTCATGCCATTTCGAGGAATCCAAACTAGACATAGCACCTTTGTAGGAGGTTGGCTCATCATCTAGAGTCAACTCATCATCATCATTACTAATGAGAAATCCATATCTCTCAGGTTCTTGACGAATCCTACCAGATCTACGTAGAGCTTGTGTATTAGATTCTGGTTCACCATCCAATGGTAACTCAGAATCTTGTTCCAAATCAACCTGTTCACGTTGTGGTTCTCGAATTTCTTCGAGATCAATTTTACTCCCACTGGCTTGACGATCTAGGAATTCCTTCTCTAAGAAGTGTCCACGTCGAGCCACGAAAACCTTGTTTTCGCTAGGCAAGTAAAAGTAGTATCCTCTAGTTTCTTGAGGATACCCCACAAATAAACACTTGTCTGATCTTGGCTCGAGTTTTTCCGTCAATAACCTTTTGACGTATGCCTCGCAACCCCAAATCTTAAGATAAGACAATGATGGCACCTTGCCATACCATAACTCATATGGTGTCTTTTCAACCGATTTGGACGGAACTCTATTCAGTATATGAGCGGCCGTTTGAAGCGCGAAACCCCAAAATGACTTTGGCAAATCTGTTCGACTCATCATCGAGCGAACCATGTCTAACAAAGTCCGATTCCTCCTCTCGGACACTCCATTCCATTGGGGTGTACCGGGTGGAGTCCATTGTGATACTATACCACAATCTCGAAGATAGTCCTCAAACTCATAGCTCAAGTATTCGCCACCTCGATCTGATCGAATGGCTTTTACTTTCTTGCCCAGTTGAAGTTCTACCTCGTGTTGAAACTCTTTGAATTTCTCAAAAGTTTCACTTTTGTGACGCATTAAGTATAGATATCCATATCTACTATAATCGTCAGTAAAAGTCACGAAGTAGCGATACCCATTTCTAGCCTCGACACTCATCGGTCCACATACATCGGAATGTATGAGGGCCAACACATCTTTCGATCTTTCTCCTTTCTTGGAAAAAGGTGTCTTTGTCATCTTACCCATCAAACAAGATTCGCAATTTTCTATTGAATTTAAATCAAAAGAATCTAGTACTCCATCCTTTTGGAGTCTAGCAATGCGTTTCTCGTTTATGTGTCCGAGACGACAATGCCATGAGTATGTTTCATTTGTTTGAGTAGTATTTATGTTATAAATGGACTGATTATTGTTGTTATTTTCTAAATCCAAGACATATAAACCATTTTCAACTAGAACATTACTAAAGAAAATGTCATTCTTGCGAATAAAACAATCATTAGTACCAATAACTAATTCATATCCATCCGTAATAAGTCTCGAAACAGAAATAATATTCCTACTCAAAGTAGGTACATAACAACAATTATTCAAAACTAAAATAAGTCCATTTGGCAAAGTTAAATCATACGTCCCTTCGGCTAATGCTGCTACTCGAGCTCCATTCCCGACGCGTAAATCAACTTCGCCACGAATCAACGATCTTCTACTTCTTAGGCCCTGCATATTATTACAAATATGAGTCCCACATCCAGTGTCCAACACCCATGATGATAAAGTAAAGAAATATGAATCGATAACGGAAATACCTGATGCCGGTGTGTCCGAAGAAGCGGTCTTTTGCTTGCTCTCCCTCAGGAAGATCTCGCAATCACGCTTCCAATGCCCCTCCTTGAGACAGTGGAAACACTTCTTGTCATCCTTGGCTTTCTTGCTCACTGGCTTAGGCGCAACCTTGTTGCCCTGTGCCTTCCTCTTCTTGTTCTTGTTCCCATTGTTTGGACTCTTCCCTTGAACCACCAATACCTCCGAAGTCCTAGACTTCATGTACCGCGGTTTCTTGTCACTTTCGAATGTTCTGAGCATTCCGAAAAGCTGGGGAATGGTCCTTGTCATGTCCGACATGTGGAAATGCGAAATGAACGAATCGAAACTCGGTGGCAGTGACAACATGATCAAATCAGTTTGTAACTCCAACTCAAATTTCATGCCAAGCCTCTCAAGATGATCGAAATATCCTTTCATCTTGAGAAGATGAGAGCTAACGGGCGTACCCTCTTGCATCTTGCATTGCGTCGCATTGCCAAGAGCTTGATACTTCTCCACCCTTGATTGAACCTGAAACATCTCCCTGAGCTGTTTCATAATCTCGTATGCATCCTGTTTCTCAAACTGAATTTGATATTCAGGAGTCATAGTAGCCAACATGAGGCATGTGACATCATTCGAATCGTCCATCATGGTCGTATATTCGAATGTCTCATCCTCAGTTGCTGTATCCCCTGGCACAGGAGGGATAGGCGTCTCCAAGACATGTGCCTTTCCTTCCTGTCTCAGAACGAATCCCAGATTCCTCTGCCAGTCGAGAAAGTTCTTTCCGTTCATTCGTTCCTTTTCCAAAATGGAACGCAAACTAAAGCGGTTATTACTTGGTAAAGCCATTAAATCTACAATTTTGAAAAATAATGTAATTAATAACGTGGTCTTTCATATATTAAATTCATTTTTAAACAACTTGAAATACCCATTATTTTATCATTTCAAATAGCCCCCACTATTGAAACGGAGATTCGATACCTTAAATCTCATAATGGACAAGATCCCTATTTAACATATTTCTAAGGTGACTAAGGCCAACCACTCAGAAAACAAGTCACGTTGGGTAGGACGGTGTCCAATCATCTCTAAGACGATTCTTGCTTTATTCGCGAGGTCCAGTATTGAGTCCAACTCAAAACCAGAGTATGTGTTCCTCACTCCTTGCCCCAAATACTAGCCTAGCTAGTTAATTGGTCAAGTCCAAACCACAAATGGAGTATCATTCAATTAGCGAATTGACATGTCAGACTAAAGCCATGCAACACGTTAACTCCTAATCAATGCATGCCTTCAATGCTACGTATTTGAAAATATGTGTCAGACTATGGCCATGCAACACAAATAAACAAATACTAGTTTCGAAGGTTCCACTTTGGGAGGCAATTTACTTGATTATTACGTGGGAGGATTTTCTTTTCTTAAAATCATTTATTTAACTTTTATTTTATTCATGCATAAAAACAAAAACAAAACAAAAATTGTACGGTATAGCATATAGGCCTTTTAGTTTTATGAGCAATCATAAAACCCTAAATTCCCAACCCTAAAACCCAAGATGATCTTGTGCTGTTCTTGAAGATCCAATCTTCGTGTTGTGTCGTCTGTTCTTGAAGATCCAATCTTCGTGTCGTCTTGTTTTGAAGGGTCATTTTTCAAAACTAAACCTATTCTACTACAATTTGGAAGATTCACCGATCCCCATATTTAAAATAGTTTACAAATTGGAAAGCTCACTGGCCCCCACATTACATACATACAAACAATCACAACACACATACAAACAATCACAACACACATACAAACATTCACAAACAATCATCCCCGTTTTAGGCTATATGCTATACCGAATTGAATTTATAAATTGAAAATTTTAAATTATTGGGCATTTTTGACAGAAAAAAAAAATTTGTTGTCCAGAATTTTGATCGTACGATCGCAACTCCAAGTTCGATCGAGAAACGTCAGAAAAAAAAATTTCAACTTTAAAATATATTTAACAGATTCATTTTTTGAAAATCTGTATTTATTAAAATATATTTAACAGATTCATTTTTCAACATATCCAATATGTCTTTATTACAATATATTCTAAAAATCCAATTTTCAACAGATCTAATCTGTTTTTAAATACAAAATATATTCTGAAAATCTAATTTTTCTGAATTTCCAATTTTATTCTGAAATTCTAATTTTTCTGAAAATACAATTTTAAACAGATCTAATCTGTATCAATTACAATATATTCTGAAAATCTAATTTTCTGAAAATCCAATTTTCAACAGAATTTTAATTATGTAATTTTTGCAATTTAGCCCAAAAATTCTAAAATTTCTCAAATTATAAAATTCTAATCTACAAATCTGAAAATCTAATTTTCGATGGTTTTAACAAGCAATTGCTCTGATACCACTGTAGGATTATACACACGAATTTAGAGGTTTGCAGCGGAATTATTTCGTATGTATAACCTAATTCTACCCTGGATCATACTCGAAAACCACGAAAAAGGAAGAGTTATTCAGAATTTTACCTCGTACAAGTTAGTACGTGAAGCCTACTTATCCAGATTTCATGAACCTTCTCCAAGGATTGCTCTTGCACTCCCTCTACTCGTGTCCACCTTGATTTCGTCTGATCGAAACCGCCAACACCGTTCTAGTCGATGTCACGATTATTCCTCTCAAGAACTTGCTCAGAAACTCTGCTCAAAAACTCTCCAGATCTCAGTTTCGGTTTTGTGTGAAAGAGAGAAAATTCGGCAGCCGAATTAGGTCAGAAAATTGGAGAGAGAAGAGAGAGAAAAATGAAATTCTGAATATATATATAGGCAATTTTAGGTTAAATCCGAAATTAGGTTAAGAAACCCTAATTTCAGAATTAAAGCCCAAAACTAAATAAAATCAGAATAAGCCCAAAATTCTAATTAAAATCTAATTATTAGAAATTAGATTAAAATCCTAAATTCTGAGCGGGCCCAGATTATGAACTGGCCCAATTCTGATTGTATATTTGCCTAATTATATAAATTCTTCCAAGTTAATTCTTAAGCCATATTTTCTTTCACTTTCTGGGTTAGACCCGTGAAATGTGAGTGGGTTTTTCAAGATGAAGAACCGACATGGATAGGAATACGCATATATGTCAAGCGAGGCTTTTTGCGAAGAGTTTCATGCAATTCATAGTCGGACTATGAAGAAACGTTTTCGCATGTTGCCATGCTTTCACATTCTCGAAATTCTGCTTGCCATGGTCGCATATTAGGACTATGTGATGTGGCAAAATGGATGTCAAAACCGAATTTCTTGAATGAAATTTTATGAAAGGATGTGTACTTGACACAACCTTACGGTTTTGTCGATTCATAAGAATCGGGGATAAGATATGCACGCTTTAACGATCCATATGATGGATTAGAGAAAGCTTCTCGGAATTGGAATATTCGTTTGTGTACACATGAAGGTTAGTGGGAGCTGCGTTATATTTCTTGTAACGACAAAAGATTTAGACGAGACCGCTTTTCAATTAAGCGTGAAGATCTATAGGATAGATCTAAGAAGTTCCTCGTTCTATGTTATAGCACATATATCGACATATTGTTGAAAATGGTTTTCAACATGTAAACTCCTTGGAGGAGATAAATCGAAATGTCGAATGGCAGAAATTTTCAACGGCTCGATGTGAGACATCAAGCAGCGCGAAAAATAATAATATGATGTCTTACATTTGATGTTAGGATCTATTATATCTGTCATGATATGTATGTGGCTATCTGTCATACAAATAAAGCGTCTAGTTCACCGTCAATAAAATTCATGGGAATCACATGAGTTTGAATGTAATTCGATTACATGAGACTAACTCTTGTGATTGTATAATGGTTATACAAATATATACATAATGGTTATGTATATTTAAAACCCATCGGGATTTGTATTGATAGAGGTGAAGTTTATCCTTGAATACTTTGCGAAAGAATTCAGGATTTATTATCTATAATGGTGTGGAGGACGTGTTGGTTATAAAGAGTTATAACAAACAACAGTTTCCAAAGATTAAGCACGTCCAAATATGTAGCACAACTTTCGATCACAAAGTGTGTACATGTTTTGCTTAAATGAAAACACGGTTATGTGGAAAGGTTCCACAAGACCAATAGTTTATGATTTTATTTACGGTGGCGAGTATATTGCGGTTATTAATCGCAAAAGGAAGTGGTATGGATCAAGGATACATGACCAAACTCTAGTAGTCACGAGTTATCGGATTTATGGTTGTTTATTGCGTGAGACGCAATAGTACAAGCAAAAAATGCCGAGGTCACAACCACTTCTAGCCAATACTCAGAAAATTTCATTTGATCCATGAAATTTTATGAAAAGATGTGATCGTAGGTATTGGAAATGTTCCAATCCTCATGATGATTAACACTAGCGGGAACGTGCGGACCCGTTTACAAGACCGCTCTCTCTAGTCGTGCGTGACTGTCATGCGATGACTATGGGTATGGAGATACCTAGAGGAGGAAGAAGAGAGTAGAGTGTAGTTATCTAATACGATAGTCCTCGCAGGTTATGGGTATGGAGATACCCATAGGTAAACGTTGTATCACCCAAATACTTAATCCATATGAATGCATTCCTTTTAAAATTTTTGTTTACTTAAATTAAATATGCATTCACCTTATATGAAAACAGTGTGCGGGTTGTGTAATATGATTGTTACATGAACCTTGATTTGAACTTGTGTGGACGTCGACATGGTTGAGGACCATGTGCAGCAAAACCGTCACACTTAAAGTGTCATTTCTAAACATCCCTAGTCGCGGATCAGCTTGCTTAAGAGAGAAGCATTTCTATTATTGGATAGACTGAACGTGTACACTAGTACGTTTGTCGAGGAGATGATTATGTTTTGCTAATCATGGGACAAGGTGCTTGTCGAATCGGTAACGTAGATATATGTTAGATTACATGTATTGGATATGACCAAAGCCGCGAGTCCATGACATGGTTTAGTCATTATAGATGGACTTGTGACGGATGGGGTTTTAGATTCTTCATACTTGAGGGGATCATTGATTGCGTTACGTGCGTAACACAATGCTTTGATATGATCTTACGCTCACCGTAACAGGGAGTTAAAAGGGTCATCATTGGGTATTGTCCGAAACACGAAATTCAATGTGAGTCTCCAAGATAGGAATTGTTTATTCCGAAAGGAAGAGATATCTCTTAGGCGCCGCTCGATGAGTCGATTAACGAAATCTCTGGCCAGAGTCAATGATATTAATGGTTAATATCGATTGAAATTTGTTAAATCAACTCGGAATCGGGAAATAAGTATAGTTAATCAAATTATAAGGATGACTATTACCATGCCTTTTGATTAATGGATATCGCAAACAAGAGAACTAGTAACCGCTATTCGAGATAGGCACAATGATCACAATCATTTTTCGTTTTAACATGGGTAGCCATGATGGAGTGACTAGATCCCGCACATGGGCTTGTAGTGCCATGGAAACGGCCTACTGCCATCGTTAAACGAACCTACACGGTCACACAACGAGTCGTACTATGTCGGGCTTGATTGCAAGTTTTTGCACATTGGATGTGCATGGCTTTAGCGTATTTGATACGCGGGCCAGATTCTCTGATATAGTGTATATGTGATATACATGAGTACCTTTTAGGTAAATCTGAAACTGAGTGGGAGACTGAAGGAAATACAGTTTTGGATCATCGCTAAAATGGTACGTAGGACAAACGAACGTACGCGTTCGTGGGCATACGAAACAGATTAGTAAAACTGGTATAACTTTCAGTAGAAAACTCCGATTTGAATGGTTCAAATTGGGTTAGTTAGATAATGAGATTATCTAGAACTTTCATGTTGTAATATATTTCTTTTGAGCGACGTATCAGTATCGTTCTAATGAAATACCGAAAGGGTGCGACAGTTTGACATACAGTCAGTAAAACGGCCGTAACTTTCGGGTCCGAACTCCAATTGGGCTGGACCAAATTGGGTTGGAAAGATAATTAGATTATCTACAACTTTCGTAAATGTTCAAAGTCGGTTGGAACGATTTAATATTTTCGTTCTGACAGATTACTGAAAGGGTGTATGCAGTTTTCTGTTTGAAAAGGTGTATAGAAGATATACATACATTTTGGCCCATCCTTATCCTATGGAGTATATATAGGATGTTTCTCTCTCTCTCTCATCAGTCCAACCAGTTGAATAATTAGATTAGTTCAACCAGAAAATTAATGGAGTTAATTTAGAATTAATCCAGAAATTAAGAGACTCTAATCACTTGATGAAAGAGTGCGAAGAGATTGAGAGAGAAGGAGAAAAGAGTTTTCTCCGTCTAGAGAATCGAAACGCAATCATGCAAGTTCGCCGGTGCATCGTCTAGACAGATGCATCCGCGACCGAGGTGCTACGACTCACGGTGGATACGGGTAGAGGAGCGACACATGTGGCTCTTCGTTGTGATCAAACCGGAGAAGTAATCGAGTAACGGGCTGTGGAATCATGCGGGCATGGAACGCACGAAGACAACCCGAGGCGTGTCGAAACGGTGGGAGACGTGCGGTATGGGACGTACGGGCTAGTCACCAACGTGACACCGAAGAAAATAGAAGGCGGCGATCAACCCTTCGTGTGCCATCAATTTGGCACTGGTATGAATCTGTCCTTCTATTCGCATCGTACCCTCGAAGTCGTGGCGTGATCTCGGGAATCGGGGAACCGGACCGGGCCTACATATCCGCTGCGCGGGCCCGGGGCTGGGGATATTCCCCAACAATATAGTGCCATGAACGCCTACAACTTCCTAATTAACCCCGGAATAACATCAAGATGGCAAGAACAAATTTAGAAAATAAAAGTGCCGACAAAGATCAAAATTTTCTTCTGGTTAGCTCTGGAGAAAAAATTGAATACATGTGACGTATTACAAAAAAAGGATGGCAAAATGATACAATCTGCAAATTGTGCGGACGATATGAAGAATCGGCTTCCCATCTATTGACTTTGTGCTCATATACGATCGCGGTTTGGAGAAACATAGAACGCAAAACCCTTATACCGCTAAGATATTCACCACAAATCGGCCTATACGAATCATGGCAGATAAACCGAAAGAAAATAGATAAAACCCTACAAGAAGACTGGGACCTAGTGTGGCTTGCGATAAGTTGGAACGTATGGAAACAACGCAACGAAAGGATCTTCACAAGCAACATCAAAACACCACTACAGGTAGCGGACAAAGCTCTAATAGAGGCGACTGGCTGGAGAAATGCAATCCCGCGAAAAAAAAAAAACCAAACATAAATCGAGGTGCATACGATTCACCACAAAACCCAAACTAGGACATGGAGCGCCGAAGCACCACTACGGGTTGATGTCGGGACGCCCTATTTTTCTCGCTCGTTTTTTTTGTTTTATTTTATTTTTTCTTCATTTTTTAACTTTCTTTTTCTAGTATTTTTATAAGTATGTAAATCACTCTTTTTCATATTTATAAAAATCGACTGGTACCAATTGGTATCCATTCAAAAAAAAAAAGATAAATGTCAAGATATATTTAGAAGTTAAAAATAAGAATGAGTAAAATATTGATCCTTGGGCACCAACAATTGTTCAATAGAAAGAAATGACAAATATAATTTTGGGGAATTCTTGAAAAAACTCCTAATTTTTTTGGGATTTGTCAAAAATCCCATAACTTTAAAATTTCTTCAAAAACCCCCAAGAAACTAAGTTTCATTCTTCAAAAATCCCTTACTAGTGTTAACTTTAACATTTGTTCCAAATTATTGTTTTTGTCCCTAAAATATCCTTCACAGTTTATTTTGTAATTGAATTTACTCCATAAATTAATAAACAAATAATATTTTTTAATATTATCTTATGATATTTATTATATTATTCTATAATTTTTTTATATCAAATTATTTCATGTAAAAAATTAAAAGTGTAATATAAAATAGTATTTATTTAATAAAATAGTACTGTATATATTATAAATATTAAAATAAAAAATTGAGTTGTAAAATATTATCATAAAACATTTTTAGTATAATAACGTGAAATGTTTAATTTATTTATGTATTTCTTAATTTATATCGGATAAAAGAATTTATAAAAGAAAATTAGTAAGGATATTTTTGTTCAAAAAAATAAAAATTGGATGAAATGTTAAAGTTAACATTAGTAGGTGGTTTTTGAAGAATGAAACTTAATTTCTAGAGATTTTTTTGAAGAAATCCAAATGTTAAGGGATTTTTGACAAATCCCGAAAAAATTAGGAGGTTTTTCAAAAATTTCCCTATAATTTTTAAGGGGTGATTCTACAGTAGGACCTTTACTTCATTGAACGGACAAGATTAAATCTTATAAATGAATCTAAGGGTTGTGATACAATTTGCTTAAGATAAGACCTTTAGTCAAAAGGGTAGAATAGTAATTATTTGCCTCTAGTATTCAGTTAGTTTTGTTGCTTCCTCTTCTCCTCCTCTCTCGCTTTTTCCTTTTGTTTACTTGGTTCACTTGTTTTGATGGTAGAAATATTGATTCAAATTGCATGTGGGAATGGAACTTGAAATATTTTGTACAATTTGGATTTTCAAATAAATATTTTGTGCAATTTGGATTCACAAATAATTTGGAGAAATATTTAGTGAATAATCTCACCACAGAATTGACGAAAGAATTAGGCAAAGTAATAATTTTGTTACAGTATAATCTTTCCACTTTGTTATGTTTTTAGTTTTTGAAATTTTGTTCACACAATCAATCATGTATTATTGTAAATTCGAAACATAAATTGAATTGTGTAAAATCAGAGAGAGGCAATTGATTTTTTTCTCAAACCATTCCATAAGATCTTACAGAAAAATATACCAGAGAGAGAGAGAGAGAGAGAGAGAGAGAGAGAGGAGGGCTGATTCACAAAATTATGAAGATAGAGAGGAGAGATGCTGTTAATTGCTAAAATGGAAATGAAAGACCGAAAATAAGGAAATAATGGGAAATCGTTACCCAAAATAACCTTTTTCAAAAAGGATCCACAGTAAAATTACCCATTTTTAAGTGGATTTCAGTTACACATCTAGGTGAAAATTCAAATTCTTTTTGGATTTCATGCAAAATACAAAATTGGTTTTGTCTAAATTCTAATCAAAATATATTGCTTCGATACAAAATGTGTATGTTTGAATCATGTTATCCTTGACAGAATCGAAACTATAATTTATAGCTGGAGTACTCCGATAATTAGAGGACAAACCTTCAAGTTATGTTAAAGAACAGGAGCTCCCAAATAATGCCCAAATCCTTCTCTGTTTGCAAGAAATCTCGTAAGAAATATTGTCCCTCGGTTCTATGGGGACTAACTATACAATACCATCACGAGGTTTATATAAAGAAATTTGTAGGCACGAAAATAACAATTCCGTCCATATCGGCTTTCTGTTTCGGGAGTCCCACCAAGTTTGAATACATTATTGTAAATTTCTTATTTCTGATATCTTCTTTGTTTTTTTTTTCCACTGCCCATCTTAATTTCTTTCCACTTCAAACAATTATAACTTTTATATACCAGAAAACTCAAATGTGAGAATATACTTCGGTAATTAATTGAAAACGAAGGAAAGACAATGATGGTGGCACTCCTAAATTGAATGGCCTGAAATTTGTAGGTATATGTAGAGGAAAGAACTCTAGAGATATAAAAATATCAACTCCATTTTATTTCATCAGTAATTTCAGGGCCTAATTAGAAAAAATCGACTTGCTATGCACGAGTAAGCAAATATGACATTTATTTATTTGAAAAAACTAAGCTCGGTCATTTATGGCCTTAGAAAGAAAACATCAACCCTTCAAATCTCGGGTTTGTGGCAGAAGAAATCTGGATTTGGATAACTGAGATCTAAAATCTCGGACATGGTAACTCCGGATTTGAAATCTTGGTAAGCTTGAGATTTGAAATATCCGATTTGAGCAAACCCTCCGCGATTTGAAATCTTGGAATTTGTTGTTTGGATAACCCAAGATTTCATTTGAATAATTAGAGATTTTGTTTAACACGAAATTTCATTAATCTAAACTGAGAGATTATAGGATAATTCGATACTACATTGAGGCTAATACGAGATTTATTTTTGGACGACCTTACAAAAAGATCAATCTCGTCGATGTCCTTGTCTCGTCCAGTCGCCCTCACGTACTAATGAAGATTGTAGACTCTAGTCGGCTTGGATTCCAGAAAGAAAAGAATGATGGAGAAGAGGAGTTAGAGAAAGAAGTATTTCCAGGCCATGTTTCAAGATACCCCAACAAACTATTATTGGAAAACAAAATGTCTTTCAGCCCAAAACGAACTATAAATCTATTTCTGAAATTAAACTTTACCTATGAATTGGACAAAGACGGGTCCCGGGGGGGGGGGGGGGGGGGGGGGGGGGGGGGGGGGGGACGGGGACGGACGGACGATGAAATCAAAAAAATATCAATTGAAGAAGATGATTTTATTTGTTAAAAAAATAATTATTATAATAGTTTCTTTTGTATTTCACATAAGATTCAATAGTTTAGTGGTATAATGAGTTGAGAGATTTCAAGTTCCAATTTCTCGTCCAACAAATTTTGATTTTTATTGTAAGTTCGGCCCCTCTATAAAATCATCATGGCTCCGCCTCTCAAATTTGACATGAGTACCACAATAATTATAATATTTGTTTATCATTAAAAACATTTCGGGAATGATTCAATAATTTAGTTATGCACACCTAGAATTTTAGAATTATAAATAATTGTGTGTTAATTATATCATTTAGGTAGGAAAAAAGAAATCCAGCAAGACCAATATGTATGTCAAAAGTTTTACATACAAAAGATCCAAGCAAGGATACTATGAAAAAACATCGAATCATTCTCTTTAAATTTTAATGAAGTTCACAAAAAATCTGACACGTGTCATGATGTGGATATGGTTTAACACCTTCAAAATTACTACATAAATATATGATTTAACATCTTAATTTATAATTTAATTATTTTAATTTATAATCTAACATAGAATTAAGATGTTAAACCATGAATTAAAATGTCAATTTTTAAAATGTTGAAGGCCCAGCTGCCAACCAAAAACAGCAGTCTCTGATTTCAGAATCCCATTGGGCAAATTGGCTATGGAGATTTTGTGCGGTCAGATTTAAGCGGCCGATCTCAACATTAGATGTTTCTCCTTGGGATAAATTAAGGATGTGGGGAGAAAAGTGGGGTATGTCCAACATTTTCCTTACAAGATAATGTAAAACACATTTGAGTACATGGTCCATTCTTGTTCTGAATGTAGGAAGTCCAGAGTTCAATCCTCGAAAAATCCTTGTTTTTTTTGTTAGCGTGCCCTCACTCTATATATGCAATAGAAGTAATAATAAAACATATTACTTATATAGTGTGGATGGTAGAAGCTCATGCTCATGTTGTTAATTCCAAACTCACTAACAACATGTTTTATTTTTGCCTACGGGCTATATCATCAAAAAAAAAAAAAATTTAACTTTTATTGTTCGAGGTGTTCAAAAAAGAAAAATAGAAAATGATTGAAGACTCCAACAAACACATATTTTGATCAATGTGTTATATTTAACAAAGAGTTTATTGGTTGATAACTCCACCATATACACAATATATTTTTCAAAATCTTATTAATCAATATTGTGTTATAATTTGAAAACTATGTTTTTATTGTCCATAAAAATGAATAGAAACTAAAAGAGTTAGAATTATAATTAAATCCTATAAAATTTCGAATTATATTTTTGCACAATCTTATTAATCAAAATTATTTTTATTATAATTTGAGAAATAGTTTTTATTTTTTCAAGGAAATAAATAGAAACTAAAATAGTCAAAAATAAAATTAAACCCTAAAAAATAATTAACTATATTTTTTCACAATCTTATTAATCAAAATCATTTTAGATATAATTTGAAAAATAAAAATATTGACCAAGAAAATTAATAGAAAATTAAAAGAGTTAGAATTATAAGTAAACTCTAAAAATATGGAGACATATATTCTTATCAACTTATTACTAAAATTCATGTACGCTATGATTTGAAAAATATTTTTTTTTATTGCGGAAGAAAATAAATAGAAACTTAAAGAGTCAAAAGTATAATTACACACTACAAAATATCAAATTGAATTTTTACACATATCAAATTGTATTTTTACACACTTTTACTCAATGTTTTTAAACCCGGACCGGACATCGACCCGGCCGAGCTTCGGGTCACCGGTTCACTGGTCGGGCCATTGGGTGGACCGGTTCAACCGCTGGTTCAAAAATGTAAATAAAATAATCATATCAAATAAATTAATTTTCATATATCACACTCAACAAATATATATATATATATATATATATATATATATATATATATATATATAGAGAGAGAGAGAGAGAGAGAGAGAGAGAGAGAGAGAGAGAGAGAGTGACTAAAAGGCTTGTACAAGTTATATCTATTTTTTGCTTGTAAATAATTTACCCTTAGATCCACATCAAGATCCGTGCAAACACTTAATAAACACGCTCCCTAACACCCTCCCGTTAGTTTGTCATCTCCGTCAAAAATAGCGACTCAACTCTCTCTTATTTCTATCCATTCTCCCTCCGTTGCGATTTTCCAGCTTCTTTTCATGGAGATTTTCTAGCGAAAGATAAGCGGGTTTCCATGGTGATTTCTCCGTGGCGATTTTCTATGGATCGAGGTCACACTTCTCTCTGGCGGAGCAGCATATCGAAGCTTGTACTATCTCTCTGGCAGACGGGTCGCACTTCCTCTCCCTTTGCCGTACAGATTTAATTTATACTCTCTCTTAGAACATGTCGTAGAGATATCTCTGGAACAATTAAGCCAATGGATCCGCCCTTTCTCACTCCATTGCCTCTCACTTGTCAACTTCTTTTGAACTGGCGCATTATGGGCAATTTGTTGTCATTGATTTATATTACTTAAGGTATGCATTTCATCAATCACCCCTAATTAAGCCCCAATTGAGTTTCAACTCTGTAATTAGGGCTCCGTTGTATCAAATTTGTACTTCCAGGGTAGCTATCATATTACTCTAATTCTTCAATTTGATCTGATTTGTTTCTTCCATTTAATTATCCATATTTATTGGACAACTTTCCAGTTACCCCTAATTTAGCTTTTCTTGTGTCAAATTATGCAATTAGGCTTCAGTATGTTCTTTTTTTCACTGATTAGAACCAAGTAGTGGGTGATTTGGTGTTGATTGAGGTTAAAGTAACTAATTCGGGTGATATTTTATTTGAATTAAGGTTAATTGTGACTAATTGATGTGCAGTTTTGATTTTGGAATTTATCTGAGTCTTGTTTAATCTTTAAACATTTTAATTACATGTTGATTCCTATTAGTGTGTTTCAGCCTGTGTAACTTCAGGGTTCCTTTATGCAAGAAAATTATTATGTTGTTTTATCTTTTGTAAGACACTCAGCCTTTAAATGATGTTCATTATCCAAGAAAAACTCTTCAAAATGTCAAACAGACTATTTAATTAATTTGTATGTATGCTTTTGCAGGGACTATTTAATTAATTTGAGGCTAGTTGTTGGTATATTGGAATATTGGTCTCAAATGAGGCTAATTGGGGGTAAACGAAAGGAGAGGTGCACGACTTGACTCAAATGACCATGTCCAAAGATTTAAGTATGAAACAAAAGGAGAGGAGAGGTGCTGACTCTACTTGAATGACGATGTAGAAAGATTTTAATATGAGTTTGTTTTGAATGAGGATGTAGAAAGATTGACAATAGGGTTAGGATTGATTATGAGTTTGTTTTGAATGCAATTTGCATTGAAATGTATTCGTATAGGTACTATGTATTGGTGTATTCGAAACTTATATTTACAATAAAATGAAAATGAATGAATAAATGAATATTGAAATTGAAATAAATATGTGCATTCATTTTCTGAATTGTTTGCAGAAAACTCTTAACAATTCGATAGCAATATTCGTTGTAAAATTGGTATCACTTTTTATCCTCAAGTTCCATGGCAACATAAGATGAAATCACACAAAAAAATCACACATTAATTTCATTTAAGTATTTATTACCCACAAGTTCATCTCAATTTTAAATACCCATTCATTCAATTCAATCTCTGAGATTGTACGCGAACTTGTTTCCTTAAAACCTTGAGATTGTACAACGTAACAATGTTGAGCACAAATTACCTCCTCTCTCCCTCTTAACGACATTAGCTTCATGTATCAACCTGACAATCTCAATTTAAAAAGTATATACCTTGTCTTCTCTTACGACTCCTAGTCCTTATTTTGTGAGTTAACTTCTCAATCTTGTTTGAAGATTCTTCTTCAACATTTGCATCGAGATCCGTGCTCGACCTCTTCCTCCCTCTACAAGGTTTCATATCAATACTCTCAAGTTAATTATCTTCTTTCCTTTTCTCTCCCTCTTCGGGGTCTTCATCGTAATTAACACCTATCTCGGGGACTGGATCAGAATAATCCCAAAAATAAAATATATTGTAGAGATCTGGAGGGGCGCCGATGTCTCGGGGACTGATTCAAATAGTCCAATTGAGATAAATTGGTTCAGAACAATTGTCGATTGCTGGCTCAAACTGACACTAAAAAAAAGTAATAATTCAGTGTAATAGAAGTAATAGTCTTAGAAAAATAAATTATCGACAAAAACAGTACAATTTCAGTAAAAATGTTGAGATAAATTCCCAATTCGCGGTTCAATATTAAGTAGAAGTAATAATTTCAATATATCAAATAGAAGAAACAAATTCATAAAAAACTGTGGATATAAATATCCAATTACCGGTTCAAATAGCACAATATCTGAGAAATTTCAAATTACTTTCAATTTCAGGTAGGTTCTCAATCCGTTCCCAATTAATTGCCAATAAAATTGTGAATTCTCCACCCCCAAATTCATAAACCGAGACACAAAAAAATTGAAACTCACCTTCTAGAAGAGATTTTCGATGATTGGAGCCTTCACTTAATTTGGAGCCGTTTACTGGAGCCGTTTCCAAAGCAGCAATTTTGAGGACACATCGATCTTAAAGAAGCCGCTTGATGGGTGGAAACAAAGGAGCTTCCATGGATGAGTTGAGAAATCGAGAGAAAGCTGCCATGGGTGAGTCGAGAGAAAGCTGCCATGGGTGAGTCGAGAGAAAGGGGAGAAGGCATTTTAACGGAGATAATTATAGATAACAGCAAGTAACGTGATTGTATACAATAAAAGTTTGGCACGGATCTGGATGTTAATCTAAGGGTTAAAAATCCTCAAGCAAAAAATAGGTTGAACTTGTACAAGTTTTTTAGTTATTCTCTCTATATATATATATACTAGCATTACCCCCGCGCAATTGCGCGGGGCTGTTCGGGTTTATAAGTAATGTAGTTGAAAAAAATTGTTGTTCGTTTTGTGTATGTGAGTTTCTTTTTGTAATCATTATTATATGTGTAATTTAGTGTGTTGTGTGCGAGTGAAATTTTGTAGCAAAAATCGTTTGAAAATTTTAAGAGCCGGATTTCTTGAATAATTCAAACGGTTATTGCTAAAAAAATTATCTATATTTTATACATCATAAGCAAAATAAGGAAAAAGAACGAATGAGTCGTCATGAAATTTATTAAGAACCTAATAGATCAGAAAACATTGCTGAAAAAAAGAGTGTTCTTAATTTCACAAATCCTTAATTTCGATACATATTTAGCACAAATATTTTTCGCCCTTTGTGTGGTCGGCCAACAACAAAGTTTCACGATGTCATCGCTAACCGTTTCATTCGAACCTTTAATTTAAATTATGTTATGATTATTCGCACATCCGTGATTTGGTATATTTTTAACCCCCTAATTTTTTTTTGGATATTGTAAAAAATCCTCTATCTTTTCGTAAACTCCAAAAAAAAAATTCTTTACCAAACTTTTATTTTAAAATACTCCTTATGGATGATATTAATTTTTTTTTTCAAAATACCTTCCAAATCTCATATGTAATAATTAAAACTTATTTTTGTTATTTTTTTATTAATTTTAAGAAAATTCATAAACACTTCTTAACATGTAGTGATTTAAAAAAATTTAAATTATTACATATTTTGTTTATATAATTTTAATATTCCATTCTTTATTCATAAAAAAACTAACATTAAATAATAATAAATAAACATCTTGCAAATATATTCATAGAAAATATCAATTTAAACATCTACTTTTTATTTTAGTTTTCCTTTTATGTATTTTTTAATAGTTTTGTGATATTTTATTTTTAAATATTTGCAAGATGTTCTTTTATTAATATTGTTCAACTTATTATAATTTTATTTTAGTTTTTCAAGAAAAATAATACATAAGTCGAATATTTGTAATGAATGAAGTATTAAAATTATATAACATATAACATATAGTAATTTTTTTTTAATTCTTATGTATTGCAAAAAGTTTAAGAATTTTTTAAAATTAAAAAAGCATTTTTTTTAAATGAATACATATGTAAATTAATTTTTTTTTACAATATCTAAAAATTTAAGGAGTCTTTTGAAAAAATTTCAAGTAAAGTGGTGATAGGGAGGCATAATAAGGTATTGATGTGGACGCATGAGATGAGAGAAATTATTAATAATGTAAAAAAGGACCGAAATTTAAATTAAAAAGGACCAAAATATTAATAAAAAGTACCAAATTGTGAAGTAAAACTGAAAAGGACCAAGATATAAATAAAAAGGACTATAATATAAATTCAAAAATGTAAAAAAGGATGAAGATGTAAATATGAAGGACCAAAATGTAAGTTTCTAAACTCAAAAGGACAAAAATGTAAATAGAAAGGACCAAAATATAGTTTTTTCAATTAAAAAGGACCAATATATAAATAAAAAGGACCAAAATATAAATAAATTTTTTACAAAGAGGCCCCTGGATCAAAGTTTAATTTTTCAAACTTGAAAGGACTAAATGTAAATAAAAAGGACCAAAATGCAAATAAAAAAGGACCAAAATGTAAATAAAAAGGACCAAAATGTATTGTTTTTTTTTTAAAAGTACCAAAATGTAAATATTTTTTTTTTACAAAGAGGCCCCTGGACCAAAATGTAAATTTTAAAACTTCGAAGGATCAAAATGCAAATATAAAGGACCAAAATGTGGAAAAAAGGACCAAAATGTAATTTTTTTAAAAAAATAGGACCAATTTGAGACCCTTGGACTAAAATGTAAATTTCAAAACTTCGGAGGACCAAAAAGCAAATATAAAGGACCAAAATGTAAAAAAAAAAGGACCAAAATGTAAATTTTTTTCGAAAAAAGGACTAATTTGTAAATAAAAAAGGACCAAAATGTAAAAAAAATATTTTTTTTTACGAATAGGCCCCTGGTGACGTGGCTGCACCAGGGGGCTGCAAATCCCCTTGAATTAGTATATAGTATAGATATATATATATATATATATATATATATATATATATATGATCCAATACAATTATTCAAGCATCACAAAATACAATGTTCAATTTTAATTGCAGATTAAATCAATTTTCTATATATAGCAAAAAAAATCCATCTACACAATATTTATTCTTGATCCTAATATAATACGGACATCATTACCAAGCAAAACTCCTGTTAAAAACAAACAAACATACTTTATGCCATTTCCTTTGCATATGGTTTCCTTGAAATAATTTTCTCGAGGACCTCAAACATTGTTTTCATGTAGAGCCCTCAAAACGTGTCTCGAAGCACTATACCTGTGGAGATTCGAGTTCATTTGAAATTCGCAATATATAGCTTCAAGTAATTTGAATACAATTATCATAGTCTAGACACAAGTAAAACAAA
Source organism: Luzula sylvatica (assembly GCA_946800325.1). Lineage (NCBI taxonomy): Eukaryota > Viridiplantae > Streptophyta > Magnoliopsida > Poales > Juncaceae > Luzula > Luzula sylvatica. The sequence goes on along the minus strand of OX326957.1, from coordinate 33,452,045 downwards.
ACTTATATGAAATTTTCGAGATATACTTGATTAAAAAGACACAACAAATTCATGTTACACACAAGTAAACATAGATTAACCCATATTTGGAATAACTTCATGAAGTTTAAGGACATCATTATTGTCTGAGTTGAAGCATTAACCAGATGGACTAATTTCGCCAATTGAAGAACAAGAATCAGTTTACTCCAAAAGTGGCACCACTCAACCTTCAACCACCTCTGGCACTGCCGTCATGTCACATCTCGTCGCCTTATTGGCTCAGATGATGCATTCCAGTCAGCAGTAGCAGGTTGAGACGACGCAACAGGTGCCTCAATGTTCAAGTTCTGGTCCGCACCCCAATCTGCCGCACAAGCGCCAGACATGTAATAATTATTAAAATTAATGTTTTTAATATATTAATTAATAATATTATGTATAATTTATGAACAGGATAATTATGTTAAATGTGTATGTAAAATAGAAGTATCTAGAATAATTGTCTAAAGGGGATGTCTATTAAATAAATAGGTGTCTATTAAATATAATAAAAATATCTAGATAAACCAAGAGTTATATTGAGATGGTGTATGTGATCTATAAATGCAACACATCTCATATGTTTTTAGTGAGAGAAAATCTCCAAAAAAGAGAAAAAATATTCTGTGAAAAATTAGAGTAAGGAGTAGAGAAAATAATCTCACCCTTCTCTCGAAATATTGTATCAATATATTAAAGATTGTATCTATCTATCTATCTAGTGTTGAGTGTACACCTATTGGTGATTTGTATCATTTATCTAAATTTGCTTTTCCGGAAACTTTTGCCTCTTCGTGATATTTTATTGTTTTTATTATTCATCCTCCATCATCATACCAAGAATTGTCTCCAATCAAAATTAATCCAATTCATACCCCAAAATCCCAACAATAATTGGGTGTATGCTCAATTGCTGCATAAATCTGCCTCCTTCGCTGCTTCAGGATCTCTACATAAGAACATTTTAATCAATTTTTGAGACAAATTCTAAATAAATTTTAATCATAATTGTTCTCATATCAATAAATGATTATTAAATCTTCAAATTTAAATTATTGATATAGATCTTTTTGTTCAAATACTGAGGTCTAGAATGTCGTACTGAGGTAACGAAACCAACATATACACAAGAAAGTAAGGACAATGTATAATGTACACAATTACAATGAGTAACAGATCTAAAATCTAAAATCCAAGTTAAAAGAGTATAAAAACTAAAAATCAGAGATCAATACTGTCAATGCAGCACTTGAAGATATTTTTTCTGCTATAATTTGAAAAGGTATTTTTTCCCTTCCAAATAATTTTGTATATGCGAATGTGATGTATATTTCTAATAAAATGATTTGCTGTTACATTTTTTGATTGAAACTGAAATTTATGCATAATAATCTCCTTATAAAATATGATTTTTTTATAGATCAACAATTCACGTACGATCCTACTAATTATTTTATCGAAGATATCCATGTGACTGACTACAAAGATTAAACTGAAGAAATTAATAAAAAAAAAAAGATTAAACTGAAGAACAAGAGATCAATTTATTCAATACGGGGATTCATCAAAACTTGAATCCAAAGATAAAAAACATGATAAGGATATAGTAAACAAAAAATGCTATATTTTTGTTATAACTCATCACATACAAAATTATTTCAATAATAATAATAATAAGGTAGATAATACGAAACTCACAATTTAACATACTTATTTCCTTGATTTTTCTATTGCGAGGCCCATTATTTGCTTTCTCTATTTACACTGTAGTGGATTCCTCTTTTGGAAATTTTCTGGAACAACTTGGGTGCAAAATAAAACTAATTTAGATCAAATGAATTTAAAAGAATGTTCAAATAAAGCAAGCAATAAATTATAATAGTACGAATATAAAAGAATGTTAAAAAAAAAGCAAACAATTAATTATAAACAGTATATTGGCAATTCACATAGCTATACAATTTTTTTTAATGATGTAACTGTTAATTGATAAACAAAATATAAAATTAAAGAAAAAGAGTTATGTTGTATTATAGTTCCATACTTGCTACATTTCTAAGAGAAAAATTACTAAGAACACTAAACAATGTACACTAAAAGTTATGAAATTTTGTATATAACTTAAAAATTACAAAATATTCTTTGAATTATACATACATATATCATATGATAACCATAGGTGAAATAAAAGCTAAACCAATTTATTTAATTTTCCAAAACGAAGATAAACAACACGATTAATACCATTGGTCTAGAATCCTCATCGACTTCTTATAAATTCATCTCTGATGTAATGTAATTCAGCGGCTGCATCCCTAATCGATTTTCTATCTGTCGGCAAAAGCATCGAGCATAAGAGGCCAACTCTTATTACAAGAGTAAAGAACTTGCGAATCTTATTCCATGAATCACCGTTGTGTTTATTCTGAATTTCCAAATCAGAATCGCTTTCGAACAATATTAATTTTGGATCCACAATATCGTGTAGGTTATCCGGAAAAGACCTCTCAGAGAAAGTATGTAAAGTTAGACCATCTTTGAACATATCATCAACTGGCATCTTACCAGTAAACATTTCGAGCAGGATAATTCCAAAGCTGTATACATCGCCCCATGTAGAAACTGGAACGCCAGCCCAATATTCTAGGAATCAAATAAAATTGATACACATGTTATTAAATTTATGTTGCGATTGCGAGGAAGTATAAATGCATTTGTTTTATGGTTTAGTAACTCCGAACAAATACGGAGAAATAATAGAGAGAGAATAAACTATTCTTTTAGAATAAAAATTGTTGAACTCAAAATATTTAAAATTTTTATTTCAAAACTATTACATAGAAAAAATGTCTTGTAAATAAAAGTAAATAAAATGTACCTGGAGTAATGTATCCGATTGATCCTCTTATTCCAACCGAACTCTCGGAATTCATCATTTGTGCGCTTCCAGAGTTTGGAAGCAACTTTGCGAGACCAAAATCACTGACATGGGCCGTGAAGTCTTCTCCCAGGAGAATATTACCCGGTTTTAGATCGCAGTGGACTATCAATGGATCACAATAGTTGTGAAGATAATCTATGGCGTCGGCCACATTGACTGCTATGTTCAACCTTTCCATGAAACTTAAGACCAAATCTCCTTGTTGATGCAACCATCTATCTAAACTCCCGTTCGGCATGAAATCAAAAACTAATGCTTTGAATTCGTTACCGTTGGAATTTGTACTAGAGCAACACGTTTTTATGCCAACAAGATTACGATGACATACTCTTCTCAAAACATCACATTCAGCAAAGAAGCTGTTTGAAGTTCCTTGAATTTCAAGGTTAAATACTTTAATTGCATGATATTGAGTTTGTTTATGTTTGGAAGGTAAAATGCCTTTGAAAACAGAGCCATGTCTTCCAGCACCCAGCAAATTGGCAGCCGAAAATCCTTTTGTTGCTTTGACCAATTCGGCATATGAAACCTTAGGATATGATTCCTCCAGTAGTATGTAACTTGTTTCTTTCTCTCTCGGTTTCACTCTTTTCCGTAGAATCAAGATAATAGTGACGAGGGAAACTAAAAGTATAACTATACAAGGTAACATGATTCGTATTATGAAGAGAAATGGATATATCTTCTGGTTAGGGCACGTAGGTAGAAGAAGTTGTGGAATTCCTCCGCAAAGACCGGCATTTTCACTAACAGAGATACCAGAGATATTGTTGAAAATCCCTTTTGTTGGAACTGGACCAACTAGACGATTAAATGAGAGATCTAACATGAATAAGGAGCTAAAGTTTTCTAGGAGCACTGGAATATTTCCGAACAAGTTATTGTGTGAAAGATCAATCTTTTGCAAGCCGTAAATATAGGATAATTCTTGAGGAATGGTTCCATTGAAGTTATTATTTGATAAGCTCAATTCTAAAATACCTTTACTTTTTAGAAATAGAGGTATTGTCCCATTGAACAAGTTAAAGCTTAAATCCAAATGCTCCAAGCTCTCATAGTCGTTAAGTAATTCCGGCAGTTCTCCATAAAATTTGTTCCGGGACAGATTGAGGTAATCAACATGCAAATTACTGACCTCAATTAGCAGCTTACCGGTTAGAGAGTTGTTTGATAAATCTAAATAATACAATGGAAGAACAAATAAGCTTTTGGGCAGTACCCCATCCATGACATTATTGGATAGGTCCAAAAAAATTAGTCGTTGGAGGTTTGCGAAGTTGATTGGAATGTGACCTTGGATGCGGTTGTTAGTTGCGTTTAAATGTATTAGTTTAGTGAGATTACCAAATGAAGATGGTATAGGCCCGGACAACATGTTCCCTCCCAATTCTAATTCTTGTAACTCTTGAAGATTCCCAATACTTTCCGGAATAAGGCCTGTGAGCTTATTATCATATAAACCCAACAAAGTTAGATTTACCAGGTTCCCAATTTCACTGGGAATTGGCCCCCACAAATAGTTTACTCCAATGTTTAGCACCCGAAGAGTTGTTAAGTTGGCTATATAGTTAGGAAATGCTCCTCCTAGATCATTGCTTTGAAGTTTCAATACATGAAGGTGACTACAATTTGATAAAAACCTAAGAAAATTCCAATCTTTGGTGTTTGTTGCCTCTAGTTCATTATATCCTAAATTAATTTGAGATGGGCAAAGCTTTCCCAACTCTGCTGGAATTCTACCATTAAATTTGTTCGAATAAAGATCGAGACAATACATACTAGAGGAATTGGAGAGCCATGCTGGAATGGGTCCAGTAAAATTATTCATACCAAGGAAAAAAATTTGGAGATTTGGTAGGTTATTTGCTATATTAACAGGCAAATTTCCTTCTAATTCATTTTTACCTGCACGAAATTCAATCAGTGATGATTGATTAAAGAATGAATGTGGGATTTGGCCTGATAGATAATTGACTGAAACTCCAAAAATTTGTAATGCAGGAAGATAGCTAAATCCTACAGGAATGGTGCCCACCAGATTGTTCTTAGAAAGAAACAAGTTATGTAACGAGGAGAGATTACTAAGTGATGGAGGAATAGTTCCGGTAAGGCTATTTTGAGTCATATTCAAGGTATCAAGTCTGGAGAAAGATCCGAGCCAAGAAGGAATTTCTCCTTCAATTTGATTATAGGAAATATCTATGTAGACAAGATTGGAGCAGTTTTTTAGGCCCGTAGTGATCTTTCCCCCGAAAGAGTTGTATGAAAGATCCAAAATTTTAAGGCGGTGTAAGAAGCTTACCGAAGAGGGGATCTCTCCGTATAGTTTATTTGACGTGAGGTTGATTCTCCTTAGGGAAGTCAAGTTTCCAATAAAAGGAGAGACAGTGCCGAAAATACCAGTCATAGAAAGGTCTAATGTGGAGACTTTTTGTGGGTATCTACGAGTACAGATAATTCCTATCCATTCACAAAAGTGGGTGCTTTCATTCCAAGAGCTCAAGGCGTCTAAGGCGTTGGTTAGCCCTGACTTGAAAGCTAATAATGCCGCCCTGTCGGTATCGTTATTATGGATGGCCGTTGAATGAACCCGCAAAAATTGGAGCAGAGAGAGAAAGAGAACCAACTGCAGTTGAAACCTCTTCATGATTGATTCGCGCTAAACATTTAGTCAAGAATGATAAATTTAGAATTTAAAAATAATTATGAGTGAAATATTGATCCTAAGGCACCAACAATTGCCCAAATATAAAAAAATGACAAATATAATGTTTAACTGGTTTATCAATTGCACACCCGCAGGAAAATCAGAATTCTTTTTGGATCACGGAAAGAAATATAAAATTGTTTTTGTCTACATTATAAAGTCAAAGATTTTGCACCTAAAATCCTTCGTAGATTTAACAAGTGCTTCACAATATATATTGCTTCAAAACAAACTTTGTATGTTTGAAACATATTGTCCTTGGTAGAACGGAAACTATAATTTATAATTCAAGTACTCGTACCTTCAATTATTTCAATGAGTAGAAGTGGAGAACCTCAAACAATGCCCAAATCTTTTCTCTTTTTGCTCGAAATCTCGTAAGATATATTGTTTGGTTGTATAGGGAATAGCACAGGAGTATCATGAGGTGTATATAAAGAAATATGTAGGCGCGAAAGATACCATTTCCATCCATATCTGCCCTCTCGTTCTCCGGTCATACTAAGTTTGGATGCATAGTACAAATTTCTTATTTTTTTTTTTTTTTTCGACTTGACCATAGAATGGTCTTCATGTAATTCCATCCATAAAATTTATATATTGAGATAATTCAAATGCTAGAAACTTCTTCTTATACCGAGTTGATTTGGAAATTTGTGGTCCACATTAGTTTGTGTAAATTCAAATCAGAGAACATTCTTCAGAAATTAATTGAAAACAAAGGAAAGACTATGACGGTGGTGCCGCTGATAAATTGAATGGTCTGAAATTGGTAGGTACGTGTAGAGGGAAGAACTCTGGAAAAACAAAAATATCAACTCAATTTTATTTCATCAATAATTTCTGGACCTAGTTAGAAGAAATCGACTTGCTGACATGCACGAGTAAGCAAAGATGACATTTATTTATTTGAAAAAACTAAGCTCAGCCATTACAAACAATATGCAATTACCAGATTGATTTACTAAGATTTCTTATGTTATTACAAATCTCGGGTTTGTGACAGAAGAAATCTGGATTTGGATAACTGAGATCTAAAATCTCGGACATGGTAACTCCGGATTCGAAATCTTGGCAAGCTCCAGATTTGAAATATCCTTGGAATTTGGTTTTGGGATAATCCAAGATTTCATTTGAATAACCAGAGATTTTGTTTAACACGAAATTTCATTTAGGTTAACCCGAGATTTCATTTAATCTTAACTCGGAGATTATAGGATAATTCGAGATCACATTGAGGCTAATACGAGATTTATTTTTGGATGACCTTACAAAAATATATATCTCGTCGATGTCCTTGTCTCGTCCCGCCGCCCTCAAGTACTAGTGAAGATCGTAGTGTTTCAGCTTCGATTTTAGGAAGAAAAGGAGGATTGAGAAGATGAGAGCTAGAAAGAGGAGGATATTAAAGGCCATGTTTCTAGTTAAAACTGATTTTGGGCCAAACTGGGCCATGCCCCAACGATCATTCTAATCTAACTATTATAGGAAAACCATTTATAAATAGTTGTGTATTAATTGTATCATTTAGCAGGAGAAATAAATTCGTGAAAGGCCTATATGCATGTTATTAAAAAAAATGTACTGTAAAAAGAAAAATATACTTGTCCCTTCTAATTTTTTATCAATTCATGTCTGGCCAAGGGTAAACCAAATAAATAAAACAAAAACACATATTAAATTAAAATATTTTATGCGTTAAATCGAATTTATTTAATTATTAATATGTGTTCGTTTAACACATATTAATTTGATACATACACATGAATTAAATCGGACTCATTCATTCATTTTTGTCACATATTCGTTTAACACCATATTTAACACTAAAAGATAAAAAAAAAAAAAAAACTCATCAGTAGAACCTCGTCAATAGATTGAGGAAATTGTAAGGAACCTTGGTATCATCGATCTTATAAAAAATAAACAAGCATGACAAAGTACTGAGTCAGTCAAGCCCAGAAAGATCAATCAGTGACATATTTATTAAAGAATTGTAGAGTCACTCACTCTTGTTCCTGAGTTACTTATTTGAACTACAATTGTACTGGTTTGCTGGCTGTTTTCTTATTGAAAGAAAATACCGGTTTGTGAATGTCTGAACCGAATGTACTTATATCGAAGAAGGGCTCTCGTTCTACTAGCTTTGAAACAGATTTTTACAGGTTTGTTGGCTTTTTTTTTCCACTCAATTCTTTAAGTTGCTTCATGAGCTTATGTACTATACTCGCGTTTTCTTGCTCAAAAAGTAACTCATAGAAGAATTCAATTCGACGAAGTTGGTGTGGTGCTAGCTAACTCGTAAAATTCCAAGGAAAGTGAACTTGGAATTGGGTAGGAATTAGGATTGAAGGCGAAGAAGACGATATTTTCTCCAAAATTTTGAAAAACTATGACAATACTCGTGCTACGGGACAAATATGGAAATCATATTTTTCATTTTAATACGAAGTACTAATTTGTATGATGATACTGACAATACTAAATCAAATAATATTATTTCACATTATATTACTCTCATCATATTATATTTTGTACTCGACGTTTAATTATGTATTAGTAGTATGTATATATTTTACGATTATATTATGCTATGATAGAAAATAACTCCTTTTTTTTTATCAATTATTAATACATATATTAATGTAAAGGTATAATTATATCGAAGACGGGTAATGAAGAAAAAGGATTTAATTTGGCTAACTGGAAATCAGTGTGTAGGCCAAAAAAATACGGTGGTTTGGGGATAATAGATTTGGAAAGTTTCAATGAGACCCTTTTACAAAAATGAATATGAAAATTTTATGATAAAAATTCTGGCTTAAATTGGCAAAACTTAGTTTCCCATTTAGCTCAGAAAAAAATAAAAGGTAGAAATCTAAAAGACTCATATTTCTGGTATGATATCCAGTCATGTCTCAATTTCTTTTGGAGGTCAATTCAATTTGAAATTGGTGATGGAAAAAACATAAGTTTTTGGTACAACAATTAGGGTGAGGGATTATTGTTCAGCCAACTACCCCATTTGTTTAAAGAAGCAATTAAACAACATGGAACCCTGTGATTTTGTACAGATGAATAATTTTAGGTTGGCTTTTAATCCAATTTTATCTCCAATTGCATATAAAGAATATATAATTGGCTTAAAGGGAAACTAAAGGAAATTTCAATAATCCCTGAGAAAAGAGATGTAATTTTTCGGAATTGGGATGATTCTAAAAAATTTACTGTTAAAAGTGCTTATAATGTAATCATTCAGGGGTATTTTCAGCTTCAAATTTGGGTGAATTATGGAATTTGAAAATTCTCAGAAAATTGACCATTTTTTACTGGCTTTTGTTGCAAAACAATATTCTTACACAGGACAATCTAATTAAAAGAGACTTAATTATTATTAACAGATGTTACATGTGTAAAATGCAGTTAGAATCGGTAGAACACCTAACTTAGTGTTGTAGCTTTGTTCATCTCCATTGGCAAGCAATTCGAGCTGATCTCCCCCAAATCCCCACTAAATCAGCGCCAATTGAGATGTTAGAAGACATGATTTCAGGTGCTCCAAATAATTCAGAGGGATACCTTCTCTTTGTAGCTTCAAATTTGGGTGAATTATGGAATTTGAAAATTCTCAGAAAATTGACCATTTTTTACTGGCTTTTGTTGCAAAACAATATTCTTACACATGACAATCTAATTAAAAGAGACTTAATTATTATTAACAGATGTTACATGTGTAAAATGCAGTTAGAATCGGTAGAACACCTAACTCAGTGTTGTAGCTTTGTTCATCTCCATTGGCAAGCAATTCGAGCTGATCTCCCCCAAATCCCCACTAAATCAACGCCAATTGAGATGTTAGAAGACATGATTTCAGGTGCTCCAAATAATTCAGAGGGATACCTTCTCTTTGTAGCTTTCTTTTACTGTATGTGGAGAGAGCGCTTTCGTCGCGCCTTCTCAAGTAACAAGAACGAAGGGTCTCTGTTAATAGAGGAGGTCGTAGAGGACTGGAGATTGCTCCAAAGAAGACTAATGAGGGAGGAAAGCCGCTTATCGGATTTTATACCCGATCGAAACCACACATGGAATATGTGAAGGAATTTACTCGTTTTGAAGATGAGTTTTGGGGAAAAAGTACAATTGAGTGCAAGGGGGCACTGTACTTTGCTAATAAATTTAGCGGTTGAATGATCTCGGTGCGGGAGTGAAAACTTAGTCTCTTTATTATTACTAGGAAAAATTACTCGCGCTTCGCTGCGAATTTTATCATATAATAAATTAAATATAAGATTTTTCTCAGTAATCAGAACAAAAACAAACAACTAAAAATTATATTGTAAGTAGATCCGAATTATAAATAAATAGCATTACTCGAAACATATAAACATATGAAATTGTTCGTGCTAGCTAAGTTGAAAATAATAATAAAAATTTTGAACTAATAAATTAATCATCCACTATTGATACCAATTAATCGGGTAGCAGGATATAACTGAACGAACAATTGCTAACATCTTATTTAAACATGACCATCATCTAAAGATGTTCATACACTATTGCAACATCATCCATCACACCTACAATCTATTCATCTAAAGATGTTCCTACACTATTGCAGCATCATCCATCACACCTACAATCTCTTGACATAGTCACATAGGTAGTACATGAACTTGACATCAAATATTAAAAAAAAAAACTAAAAACATGGTTATATGAAATGAAATGACAAATAAAGTTGACAAATAATGCGCAAAAAATAAATGAAGAAATGAAGTTACAGGACATGCGACAAGAATTAAAAATAATTGAGTAAACCCTAAAATCATTATAAAAATATGTAAGATCAAGATCAAGATTACTAATTTATCCCACCATGTATCATTAGATGAACCCTTTTAGAAGCTAACAAAATATATCAAAAGAATGTATTATTACAAAATTACAAAATAATATATTATTAAATAAATTCTTGAAAAAGTAAATAAAATTATTTAAAAAAAGTATATAAAGTCTTCAAAAAATAAATAAAATTATTTCAAAAAATTAAATAAATTCTTGAAAAAGTAAATAAAATTATTTTAAAAAAAGCTCACAGCTTGAGCCAGTGTTGAAGAGCGATGGCTTTGTAATCATCTTCGAGCCAGTGTTGAAAAATGATATTTGGAGCTTTCTCGTCTTTAAATAAACTCTTTCGAACCTAATAAAATATAGCATAAAAATGTATTATTAAAAAATAGTTTATATAATTTGGCAGCTCTTCCGGTATATCTATATCAAATCAAGTTTGAAATATAGCTAATAAATACTAATTTGAAAATCTGAGTGGCCACATTTGTAAATCAGCTTTATCATAAAAAGTGGCCACATTTGTAAAACTAAAATGGCGAGCCAATGTATTATTAGAAAAAGCTGATTTTCAAAGCTGATTTGTATACTAATTTGTATAATCCACCTCCAAATAATACACTGGGCTATATTTTAAACCTGATTTTTATAACAGTATAGAAATTTGAAGAACCGTCAAATCAATCGAGTATTTCAACACTGGCTTTTCTAATAATCAACCTATATTTGCTAACAAAATATAGGTAACAAATAAAATTAGGTTAAAAAAAAACTTACAAATTCGAGCCACTGGTGAAGAGTTATACAAAAACGTTTCGAGCTCTGAACGAGTCCTGAAATTTCACAAAAAATCTACATATAATTAAATATCTAGCTGAAGCTAATTCGAATATTAGGACATTAATACGCGGTGTGGAGAGGGTTGACCTTCAGTACCATCTCTGCCTTCTCGGTTCCATATTCAGTGCGAGCTATACTCGATTGATTTGGCAGTTCTTCAAGTATAGAATCATATACTGCCTTCTTCAATTAACAGTCGCCCTATGAATAAAATACTAATTTCAGATATGGCAGTTCTTCAACCACTCGAAACACCTCATGATGGAGGATGGATGCGGGTTGCTCGAAATCAGGCGCTCCATGCAATATGCAAGAAAACACAAACTGAAGTAAATATTAAAATCATCAACAAAACAATATAAAATTAATAAAATAATTACTCTTAACGTTCACAGAAATGAAAGTGGCATGTCACCAATGTCGGCTCCACTCACAACCACTTTGCACCCCGATTCCGCAACGACTTTAATCAATTCCTCCACTTTCGCCTCTTCTGTCTTCGCATAGTTCTCTCTAGCTGTCAAAAAAACAAGGGTCAAATCTGATATTTTCAGTTTTCAACAGTACAAAAAACCTGATCTGCATTGCGAATGAGTATGGACCCTTTTGTTTCAGTCGCAGATGTATCCGCACCGCTAACAAATACAACAATCTATGCACATTGAAGAACAAAAACGAAAAACAAGTTATTAAATTTCAAAACGAAAAAGATGTATCCGCAAACAACTGTGGAGTTAATTAAAGAACAAAAACAGGTTATTAAATTTCTCGGTTTTGAAAATGTGAGATGGTGAAATTAGGGCTTACCGACAGCAATGAGAGCACAGAGCATATCATCTCGGCATAATTGTTTGCTCCAATCTGCGGATTTCTTGCACAACACAACTTCGTTGATGTTTCTCACGTCCATTGTTCAGGACTCTTTCTCCGGCAATATCTCAATCGCGAGTTGACAGCGAGAAGAGACGAGACGATCGACGAACTAATACAACTATACACCAACGATCCCGGTAAAACAAAGACCTCGAAAAGCAGAGGATCTAGATAGAAAAATGGTACACAGAATGAACAAATAAAGAAAATGCAACAAAAAAAAACAGGATTGGCGGTGGAGAGGGCTCTGTTGCCTTCTCTGTCGCTTCTCAGCTTTGCGATCCACTGCCGTCTCCGATGTGGAGAAGTCCATATCGCTTCGCCGTTCTCTCTTTCTCTCTTTCTCTCGCTTGTTTTAGGGTGGGTTCGTTTGGGGAACGAAGGATTTTGTTGTGGGGTATAGAAAATGAGTGAGACCAATATAAATAACACTCAGGATGTATTACTGTGTATGTTTTGTTTGGAGTGGATAACAGTAAAAGGAGACGTGGCTTTTCAAAAAAACAGGATTGGCGGTGGAGAGGGCTCTGTTGCCGTCTCTGTCGCTTCTCAGCTTTGCGATCCACTGCCGTCTCCGATGTGGAGAAGTCCATATCGCTTCGCCGTTCTCTCTTTCTCTCTTTCTCTCGCTTGTTTTAGGGTGGGTTCGTTTGGGGAACGAAGGATTTTGTTGTGGGGTATAGAGAATGAGTGAGACCAATATAAATAACACTCAGGATGTATTACTGTGTATGTTTTGTTTGGAGTGGATAACAGTAAAAGGAGACGTGGCTTTTCAGGGTTGAGCTAAATTGGGATCAATTTAATGGGAGGGGTTAATTGTTACGATTTGTTGAAGTAAAAGAGTTGTTTTGTAATAGTTATAGCTTCTTATTTCTTGCTATGGGCTGAGAGCTTGGCCCAATCTTATAACAACTCTATTTATTCCCCATTTTATTTATTATTTGGAAAAGAGATATTAAGCTAGTTAAAAATTAATTAACATCATATAATATTTTTAAATAGGAATAACATTATGTTCATAGGTTTAAGAAATTATTGATATTTTAATTTTAATAAGTACACATTTTTTTATTTTTGTTAAGTTTAAGAATTTCATGTGTGCCCCTGCAAAATATCATAATTTCACGTATATTCCTCAAATTAGAGATTTTGGATAACTGAGATCTAAAATCTCGGACATGGTAACTCCGGATTCGAAATCTCGGTAAGCTCGAGATTTGAAATATCTGATTTGGCCAAACCCTCCGTGATTTGAAATCTTGGAATTTGTTGTTTGGATAACCCAAGATTTCATTTGAATAATTAGAGATTTTGTTTAACACGAAATTTCATTTAGGCTAACCCTAGATTTCATTAATCTAAACTGAGAGATTATAGGATAATTCGATATTACATTGAGGTTAATACGAGATTTATTTTTGGACGACCTTACAAAAAGATCAATCCCGTCGATGTCCTTGTCTCGTCCAGTCGCCCTCACGTACTAATGAAGATTGTAGACTCTAGTGTCGGCTTGGATTCCAGAAAGAAAAGGATGATGGAGAAGACGAGTTAGAGAAAGAAGTATTTCGAGGCCATGTTTCAAGATAAAATGATTTTGGGCCAAACTGGGACAACCCCAACAAACATTCTAATCTAACTATTTATTGGAAAACAAAATGTCTATTTCTGAAATTAAACTTTCCCTATGAACTAGGGGTTATCTCGCTCGTAAATTTAATTTCGAACTAAAATTATTTATATTGAGTTATAGAGTTATATTTTTCGAAACTAAATCATTTATAAAACTAATTGCAAGAAAAAATATTTTTTAAATTATAACAAATTATTTTGATTAATATGATTGTGTAAAAATATAGTTTGATATTTTGTAGTGTGTAATTATAATTTTGACTTTATAAGTTTCTATTTATTTTCTTGGACAATATTTTTTTTCAAATTATAGCATAAATTATATCTAAAATATAGTTTAAATATAATTCTGTCTCTGTTAGTTTTAATTAATTTTGTTATAGAATAATAGTTTTTTTGTCATGGACAAATAAAAATAAGTTTAACTTCCTTTAATATATAGTTGTTTAGTTATTTATAATTTGTCTTGAATTTTTTTTTTTGAACAAAAAGCTTAAAGTTGATGCAGGGACTCAAACCTGCATCATTACCGAACAAACAATAATTCCATACCATCTGACCAAACATTCTCATGTGATTAAATTATTTTTACGGTTATAAATACTTGATTTTCTTTTGAAGGGAAAAAAAATGAGACCGCAGTGATTCGAACCCAGGTATGTAAGGCCAAGAGCAAAAGCTCTCACCATGTGAGCTATCAATCTTTTTGGTTTATTTTTATACTTTTAGATCTTTGTATAAGATGTGCACGTGTCAAATTTTGATGTTATTTGTAAAAATAAAAATTGGTGCTATTAGCGGGGCTCGAAACCAGGTCTGTAGCGCCAAGAGCAGAAGATCTTACCAAGTGAGCTATCAATCTTTTTTGTTTAATTTTATACTTTTAGATCTTTGTATAAGATGTACACGTGTAAAATTTGATGTTATTTGTAAAAATAAAAATTGATGCTATTAGCGGGGTTCGAACCCGGGTATGTAGCGCCAGAGAAGCTCTTACCAAGTGAGCTATCAATCTTTTTTGTTTATTTATATACTTCTAGATCTTTGTATAAGATGTACACGTGTCAAATTTTGATGTTATTTGTAAAAATAAAAATTGGTGCTATTAGCGGGGCTCGAACCCGGGTCTGTAGCGCCAAGAGAGAAGCTCTTAACAAGTGAGCTATGAATCTTTTTTGTTTATTTATATACTTCTAGATCTTTGTATAAGATGTACACGTGTCAAATTTTGATGTTATTTGTAAAAATAAAAATTGGTGCTATTATCGGGGCTCGAACCCGGGTCTGTAGCGCCAAGAGGAGAAGCTCTTACCAAGTGAGCTATCAATCTTTTTTGTTTATTTTTATACTTTTAGATCTTTGTATAAGATGGACACGTGTCAAGTAAACATAACAAATTCTTGAAGTTTAACCCATACTAGTGAGTTCCTTGCTCCGCTGCGGAGTAATTCTTATAAATACTAGGAGAATACTCGCGCTACGCGGCGAGCATGTAAATTATGTTTTTCATTGTAATACAATTATATATTTGTATGATAATATTAATACTGTCATCTTAAATAAAGTTATTTGAATTCATTTATCTATGATTATTCATATATTTTACAATTATTTTATATTATGATAGCAAAAAATCTTTTTTTTAATCAAATAATAATACTTATGTTAGTGTCGTTATATAATAATATATAAGAATAATATATAATAAAATTTTACGAAAATCGTAACAACAAATATTATATCATTATTCACAATATTTCATACAATATCAAATATTAAATAATGAAACATACAACATATGTAGTAACACATTACTAATTATATAGTAGTAATAATTTTTATTGATTCAAAATGCAATGAAAAATATAAAATAATATAAAAACTTAATAGTGGAAGTAATTTAATAAATAATATCAAAATTTAATTTACAATTAACATAAATACAAATTATTTTATATCATATGATTTCTTTTTATTTTACATTTTGTAAAACAACAATACAATTTGATATGTGTTTATAAGTTTAAAAAATTATTTAGATGGATAAACTTTTTTTTAATTCTATTATTTTTTGAAAAAGTTTTGTTTGCTTAAAAACACAAATATAATCTACTTAGTATTATATGAGATTATTATTGTTATATTTTTTTAAGAAATAAATAATAATACCTAAAGTTTTATTATGCAAATAAAATTCTTAAAAATATATTTTGTAAATATGTGTCTTTTTGCATTGTATTTTTCTTACATAATATCCTTACAAATTTAAATTATGAAAATGAACTATGCTAATATGGATGTCAAAATAAAGAGAAAAATAAAATGAATGCATTTGATGGGTTTATAAAATTAAATTTCCAAAATAATACTAATATATGTTGTATTGTTTATAATATTACATATTAAATTATTAGTATTTCATATATAAACTTTTCATATTCCATTGCATTCACATTTGATCATGTAATCTTATGTGAAATGTTAAACAATTGATTAGACTTGGTCTAATATATTTCTAACCAATAATAATAGGCCACATCATTAATGTAGGATGATGTGGCTTTCTAAGAATGCTTAAAACATGGTGTAAAATAATAACACATAAATGACTACACAAAATATGATCTTCAAAAAATCTAACAAAAAATTAGTGATTGAGATTAAACCACATCACTACATCTAATGGTTCAAATTAATATTTAAAAATAATAATACAAAATTTATGTCTTAAATGATCAAATATAATATTAATGCATATGATGAAGCCGCATCACACAATCTAATGGTTAATAATCAAGATAAGAATGATGATGTGGCTTTATGAGGAGGCTCAAAGATAAGTGCAAAATAAGGGGGTGGGTAAATATTGTGACGGTACATAACATAATACTTGTATAGTAAATAAATGTATACGAATAAATAATGCATACAAATAAATTCTAAAAATGAGACATAAATATGACTACAACATACATGTGTTATTACTTTCATTCAATTTGACACACTTTTAAAAATCACATTACTTTATGTGAATGACTATAATATTATCATTTTTTAGGTTCACAATGAATTGATTTTATCTAATTATTTATTATTTTAGATTAAGTTACAACATCAAATATTCATATACGAAGTACAAAAATGGAAGACGAAAAATTTATATATAAAATACTAATAAATCAATAGATAAATTTATAAATGATACATCAAATATTATTTTGTAGTATTAAATTTTCATATGATATATATTGGAGAGTTTTATAATTGTGTATATTTTTCCATAAATTTTCATATTATACAAATAAGTTATCAATTAAGGAACAATGATTTTCAAACTTCTAAAACTACATTACATTTTATGTTTCTTTTGAACACAGTCATTTTAGAAATTATTCATGTTACATGTTAACTTTTTTAAGTAATTTCGAATTGTATTTTACTATGACATTATATTCTTATTGCATTTATGTATGGAAAGAAAAATAAAATAATTTTTTACCTTTTTATTTTTTTTAAAAAACAACTTTATAAAAATACTTTTGGAAAATATTTTGAAGAAATTTGAAATTTTCTTTGTGATTAATAGATTTAAAGATATAATATTAATTTAAAACACACTTGGTTATTATTACTAGTTAACATAGAACAATAACTATTGAGTTATTGAACCACATGAGTTCAATCCCCAACATTTTCATTTTTTTGTTATTTATAGTAATAGTAATATCTTTTATCTTGAAAAAAAATTACCTCGCTTCGCTTCGGAAGTACATATTATACATAATGAAATTTGAAATTATTGTTTTTCATTTTATCATGTTGAGATTATTAATAAAAAGAATGACGTTGACATTTTTTTTTGGTGATGATGCTTATTTTTTTATTTTATCATTAAACTTCGAAGAGTAATGATATTTTTTATTTCGACAACTATTTAAAACTTCAAGCGGTTTACATAAAAATAGATTTTGTAATATATTTTTATTTTGAAAAAAATATATTTTCATTCTTCTTACGAAATTTTTTGTATAAAAATATTTTTTCAAGTATTTTTGGGGGACATCTACAAAATTGCAAAATATATTGAAAAAAATTAATTTGAAAGTATCCGTATTTGAAAGATTTATCTTATATAATTTTTTGGAAATATAAAAGTGGTAATATTATTTGTAAATATTTTATAAACATTATTTTTTTTGTTATGAATATAATAATATGGATGTCAAGCAACAAATCTTGTGAAGATGGAGACATTAATTATAGGATATTTGGTATATTTGATATTGTATTATTTCCTTGTATTGTAACATTTTATGACACGTTATCAGCACGAGACTCTAAACCAACTGAGATCTTTCAACTACGCAAAGCTCTCAAAATTTGAGTAGAAGTTGCAATCCAGTATTAATGCACACAAAATTTTGTCTGCACTCACCCTCTACTATATAAAGAGGTAGTGGCTATTGTATTTCTTCAACTCATTCAATAGAAACTTTGTCTCCTCCAATTCTTTCTCTTTTGTTCTTTATTTTATGACACGTTATCAGCACGAGACTCTAAACCAACTGAGATCTTTCAACTACGCAAAGCTCTCAAAATTTGAGTAGAAGTTGCAATCCAGTATTAATGCACACAAAATTTGAAATTTTATTTTATTTTATTGAAACCTGTAGTTTCAATTACGATATTCAAGTCCAAGAGAACCTAACAAAGTTGATAATGTTATTGAAAGCACCTAAAGTTGCAAGAGCACAAAATATATAATATATTTATCCAATATTAAGGACTTGATATGAAAAAGGGATGATTTTCTTATCTATCAAAACAAAGTTTATTTTGTGTCGAATTATTTATTTCATCAATAAATAGATGTGTATATTAAGTTATAAGAGCGTATGTTTATGATTGGTGACTCTTGAAGAATTTTTATTTGATTGCTCTAGAAAATACATTATCTATATTGCTCCAAAAGAGTCATTATGTTAATAGAAACATATTAGTTTATTTTTATGACATGCAATTATATTAGTAAAATTGAAGTTATGAACCAGAAGTTCAATTTACAAAACAAAAAAAAGAAGCAATTCTATGATTTGGATTAATTGCTTAGACAAGCATGTCACGATCATGACTCGATTAAGTCCAACTATTTATCATAAGTACTCCCCATTTTTTATAACTTGTGAGTGATAGGAGCAAAAAGTATTCACTCAATTTATTTTTTATGTGTAGTAGATATGTGATCACACATGGACGAGTTAAAAGAATTGTTTGATATATATATATGGTTGATTATTTTGTAAAATTGTATATCATGAACATTTATTTATTTGAACCAGAAGTTCGAATGATATACACAAAACAAGAAGTTTAAAATTGTATTCGTAAACTAGAAGTTTACATTCAAGAAATCAACCATGTTTAATATGTATGTTGCAACTACGAAATTTGCTGAAGGAGAAATTACATAAACAACTAAGATGGTTTATGAAATAACCAAACATGAGTAAAAGTTTTGAAGATATAAGATATCATGCAAGTCCCGAAGAACTTCATTAGATATTGATTAAAATATCAACAACTCGTGCCTAAATCGGGGGGAGAGAATGAAAACTGGAAAAATAAGAAATTATATAAATTGCATCATCACATCAGATCCTCGAACATGTAACATGAGCAAGGAGTTCATAAATAAATTATTTGCACAAAATTGCAAATCGGTGATTTGATGCATCTATCATTACAAGAATGAATAATGAGTAAAAGTTTCCAGTCCAAAATGCTCATATTTGTAGTATAATATCCTTGGATAATTTTAAATTTGATATAATCCGGAAGCTTGGTCGACCAATCGGTCCCAATATTAGAAATCCAAAGGAATAAAAAAGAGCATGATAAAAAGTTGGCAATAAAGAAGTTCATAATACTTCTAATAATATATATCCTTTTTAACAGGATAATGAAAGATTAATTAGTAGACTTGACATAAATAAATATATAACCTTTGAAATGGTTTAGGTACCTGACAACATTGAAATTGTTGAAAATAATGAGATCTTAAAATGATGTCTCTACTAGAAGAAGACGGAACCGAAATAAAACTATAGTTATTAGAAAGTTGGCATGGGTGCGCTTTCAATTTATAATTAATAAAACGAGGATCTGAAGTTAAATAAATTGTGGAATGTCGACATTTAAAAATAATTGGCCAAAAACATAAATCACATAAGAAATTGAAATTGATGGACCTGAAGTCCGAAAACCACCTTACATGATGATACAAATTGTATTTATGTTTTTAATTTGTTTAAAGGTCTCTGAAGGACTAAAATTGTTTCTTGTATTTTGTTGGGTATCGGCGTCACTACCGAGCCCCGCGCAGCGGATTGAGAGGGCCGGTCCAACCCGATCCCGAGGACCACGTTAACGACTCGAACATACAAATCATGTAAATGCAACTAACCTATGAAATTAACTCTTAATTCATAGAGAATCATACCACGTGAAATTGATCACGGTGAAGGGTTGATCCTCGCGTAGTTGCTTTGCTCTTTGCTTCAACTCCGGCAACACGCACGTCCCACGCCCGCGCGATTCGACACCTTGTTCGAAGCTCCGATTTGTCGTATACAACCGGATTTTCTCCGGTTTGTCTCCGACCTTGCTCGACCTTGCTCTTGACTGATCACAACAGAAAATCTCAAGCGAGATTTCTCTACTCGTATCCACCTCGAGCTCGCGTCTTTCGGTTGCGGTAAATTCCCCTAAAATTTACCACAAGCTTGCTCAAATTCAATCACAAATCTCTCAACTTGTCCAACAAGTTTTTCTCTTTCTTTCTCTAAGAATATCCAGGAAGCCAGAGAGAGAGAGAAGAGAGTTACTCAGATCTTATATTAAGATTTGGAGTTAATGGGGTATTAATGAGTATCAAAACTGCTAATCCAGAATTCGGATCACTGTGCGTCATGACGCACGATATGGTGCGTCGTGACGCACCTGTCACAGTTACTTGGATATAGCCGTTATACTAGTGTTCCGTCATGACGGACACTCTGTGCGTCATGACGCACTACCGTCATGACGCACAATATGATGCGTCATGACTGTATACTCACAGATTGGCTCCTACAGAAAAAACATTACTGTGCGTCATGACGGACCATATGGTGCGTCATGACGGACTATGTAATTTCTGAGATATTTGCATAATTTTATTATGCATCCAATCGTTCCGACGAACGCGTACGCTCATCTACCCTCATGTGTACAATCTACTAGTTGATCTGTAACTGTATTTCCTTCAGTCTCCCACTCAGTTCAAGATCCAACTAAAGAAAGTACTAGTGTACATCTCACACATCACCTTAGAGATTGAAATTTAAGCCCGAAATAAGACAGCTCTATGTGTGACCGCGTAACTTCGTATCAAGCAATGGTAGTGAACTTATGCCTAACCTCACGGGCTAATGAGAGGGATCTAGGAAGAAATCCATCATAGTTTTTCCACGTTGAAAACGAAAAATGATTGTGATCATTTATACCCATCTCGAACGGTGGTGTTTAGTTCTCTTGTTCACGATATCCGTCAATCAAAAGGCACGGTGATAGTCATCCTTATGATTTGATTGACTAAACTTATTGTCTCGATACCGAATTGAATCAACAAACACAATTGATATTAACAATTAATATCATTGACTCTGGCCAGAGATTTCGTTGATCAATTCATCGATAGGCCTAAGGGATATCTCTTTCTCTCGAAAGGAACAATTTCTATCTTGATGACTCACATCAAATTCCGTGTTTCAGATAATACCCGATCATAATCCCATGACCATCCTGTTACAGATAGTGGAAGATTATATCTAAGCATTATGTTACGCACGAAAAATGATCCATGATCATCTCAAGTGTGAAGAACTAACACCCCATTCGTTACGATTCCATCTACAATGACTAAACCATGTCATGATATCGCACTTTTGGTCAAGTCACAATATGCATAACCTAATGCATATCCATATCCCCCATTTGACAAACTCTTTGTCCTATGATTAGCAAAACATAATCATCACCTCGGCGAATATGCTAGTGTACATGTTAGTTTATTATGTTATAATAGATATACTTATCACATAAGTATCCTAATCATGACTAGGGACGTTTTTGAAATATAACTTTTGAAATGTGACAGTTTTACTTAACATGATCACGTATCATGTAGACGCTCACACAAGTCATAAATCAAGGTTCGTGTAATCAAATTACACAACCACGCACAAGTTTTCATATAAGAGATAAATGCAAATAAAATAAAATTTTGAATTTTTTTGAAATGCACTAATATAGATTAAGTATTGGTTGATGCAGCGTTTACACATATAATCTCTACTAGGACTATAATCTGCGATGACTATTGGTATTAGATAACTATACCTCAAATCTTTTCCTCCTCTAGGTATCTCTATACATGTAGTCTTCGCATGACAATCATGCTTAACTAAGAAGAAAAACAGTTTTGTAAACGGTTCCGCTACGTTCCCGTTAGTGTTTATTTTCGTTAGGTATCCAATACCTATCTTGATATAAGTTGGTTATGTTATTTGAGTTTCTTTTGGTTTGTGCTATTTCGACCATCGAAATAGATAACCATATAATTCTATTACTTGGGACAATACCAAGTATGATCAACACCTTGATCCATAACATTTCCATTTTGGCTTCGTAAGCCGCATTGAAAATTTAATTCCACCGTAGAATTTTCATCTTTAGTTGTTATGAAACTCTTTCATACAACTTCATCTTTCTTTAAGCAAAATACGTACACATTTCGTAAATGTGATGTATGTTGGGAGAAATGACATCGGTATAACTTTTATCACCGATACATTTTCTTCATCAATTTATATGAGAAATATAATCTTAATCCTTTCTAAAAGGATATTATTTATTAATTTCAATATGAATCCGGGTTTTTAAATGTTGCATAACTATTATGCATATGCAAAGTATAACCTTTATACAAACATATTAAATAGAATTGTTCTCATTCGAACCAACCATATGGAGCATTCGAAACGAAATATTCTATGGATTCGATTGATAATTACGACGCTTAATATGAACAATATTTAAAGATTAGTACATATCATGGCGTATTTGGAATATTCTATTATCGAAATATAAAATATCCATTTTCCTATTTTTCTTTAACTCGATGTCGCACATCGATTTTCAGAAAAAATTTCGCCATTCGACATTTGGAAGAAATCCAATCTTGGATTTATGTATTGAAAACCATTTTCAATATTTTGTCGATGTACATACTTCGATTCAGATCGAGAAATTTCAAATCTATCTTATAGATTTTTATGCTTATCTTATAAGTTGTCTCGTCTAGATCTTTCATAGTGAAACGACAATCGTTTCCCACGAATAACATATTGTTCATATATATTAATATAAGAAATATATGTGGCTCCCACTAACCTTCACATCTACACAAAACTTTTCTTTTGTTCTTGATGATATTATAACTAATTATAATTTCATCAAAATGTAATTCCAATTCCATGAATTATTCTCCAATCCATCATATGGACCATTGAAAATTGTATACTTTTCTTGGATTCTTTTGATCGATAAAACCATTAGGTTGTGTCATATACACATTATTTAACATTTCCTATTAAGGAATTGATGTGAGGCAAATAAGGCACAAATTTGATGCTTAATTTGGGGATTTTAGCCCTTGTGAAGAGCAATTCTATATACTTTATTAATCATATTTGAGATAACATGAATATTTCTTCACTAAGTGTGTTTTATTGCTTAATCACAGGAATTAGAAGGAATTTCTGGGAATTTGGAGAGTGTAGTTGTCTCCAACACGTCAAGAGGAGTGAAAACGATATATTACACCGATATATTCGGTTCATGAATGAGACGGGAGGCAAACAATTATCATGATAGGAACTTACACAAAAATCTACACGAAAACCACTCAATCCTTAGCCCTTATCCTGCCCATCTACCTTTGGTGGGAATTACCTCCTTAACCCCAATCCTCTCCACCAACTCGTGGCCAATAAGAAGACTCCATGAGTGCTATAAATATGACCACAAGGGCCACGAGTTTAGGACGCTCTTTTACGCCCATTCTCTCTCTCTCTCTCTCTCTCTCTCTCTCTCTCTCTCTCTCTCTCTCTCTCTCTCTCTCTCTCTCTCTCTCTCCCTCTTAAGCAAGTCCAAGAACTTTCAAGAACACGCAAGAATTGCAACTACGAACGATAATTTTCTAAGATCGATCACCGAATAGAAGCTCACTTCATTCGGTGAATCGGTTTACACTTCGGCTAAGGAAAAGTTGTGGAATTAGGGTGAAACTTATTTCATTCGAACTTTCACAAGCAAGGAGTCGAGCTTTCTCGGCGTGATTGTTTGGAAGCTTCTTTTCAATCGACCTTTGCACATCTCGAGCCCACCCAACCGGTACGAAGCTCACTTCTATTGGCGGGTGGATCGGTACGGAAGGAAATTGTTGGGCGCGTTGACTAGCTCTCTAGCATCTCGAACAACAAGGAAGGCACTCAAGACGAGACTCGGAGCTCTCTTCATCTCTCTAGGTGTTTTCCTTCCTTTCTTGCATTTCTTGTAGCATAAATTACTTGGATTTGTGTGAATCTCTTTTCTTGTTTGAATCTTTTGTTGCTTGAATGAATCCTTGTTAATTGTTTGAATTGTTCTTGTTGAATCGAAATCTTGTTCACAATTTGCTCTTAGTATGATTTTTGTCCATTAATTACTGTTTCAACTTAGTTCATTGTTTCTTAATTCAATCATTAATCTTTCCTTTCAATACAATCCTTAAGCCAAATAATAAACCAGAATTCCAGTGAATACTCCGTTGTAACGGAGCTCATACTGCGTTGTAACGGACTTGGTGGTTAGTACTTGATTTTCAGTCTGTTGAGACTCCGTTGTAACGTAGTTGATGTCCGTTGTAACGGACTAGTGGAGTTAAGCACTCGTGATTACTCTTAACAGTCCGTTGTAACGGAGTATTAGGTCCGTTGTAACGGATCCACCAATCCGTTGTAACGCTACTACTATCCGTTATAACGGACTACCTCTTTCCGTTGTAGCGGAATACTCTCCGTTGTAACGGACGTTCATATCCATCTCTACGCTAGACATAACCCTGATGTCCGTTGTAACGGAACTTAATTCCGTTGTAACGGACTATCTTCTGTGAATTTTCTTCGTTATTTCTCATCCATTTTGATCCAAATTTTGACGCAATTGCTCCCCGTGGAACGAATCTATACATTTGCCACTGTACAAACTTAGATTACAAATTTTGTTGATTGTTCGGGGTTTTAACACAACGACATATTAAACACGCCAAAAACCCGCTCATCAAATGGCGCCGCTGCCGGGGAGCGGTGTTTAAGTCAATATTTTAGATCTAAAATTGAGATTTAAATTCATAAATTTGTTTACTCACTTCTTTGTTTCTTTTGTGACAATCTAGGTGAAAGGAGAAAGCTTTATGCACAACACAAGATCGCGAAAAGGCGAATTACTTCCATTTGTCAAGGAAATCGAAAGAAGGAACAAGAGCTCTAAGAAGAGCAAGGAACCGACACAAGAAGATCAAGACGAACCTCAACTTCAAACTCAAACTTTTTCTTCTCTCTCTACTCATTTAAATTCAAATATGGGTGATGAAACAAGAGCTCCAAGGCCAAAAACCTTGAGAGAATTAGTAGCACCTAGAAATGTAGAGGATAATTATAATTTTATTAGGCCCAATATACCGAATTTCAAGGCGGATCCGAGCATTATAGGCTCATTGCCTATTTTTCATGGGAAAGCCACGGAAAACCCTCATAAACACTTAAAGGATTTCAAAATTCAACTAAACATATATTCGAATTATGAAGCTTTTAGTGACATTCTTCTTCTTCTTTTTCCTTATTCATTAGGTGAAGGACCCAAGGATTGGTTCTACACACTTAGAGGCCCTCTCGCATTCAACGAAGTGGCAAACCTCTTCAAGGAGCGGTACTATTCGGCATCTCGATTGGCGGCTATAAGGCGAGAACTTTTGGCAATAACGCAAAAACCGAACGAAGCATTCCACGAATACTACGATCGTTTCATGCGCTTGAAGCAAGAATGCCCAAGCCATAGTGTGGAACCGCAATTCCTCTACGAGCAATTCATTAACGGTCTCGGCTACTCGGAAAGTCAATTCCTCAACGCATCCGCGGGGGGAAGTATCTCCAACAAGGATCTCGAAGAAATTAAGAAGTTGCTAGAGCTCACGGCAACCAATTCGCAATCAAGGAAGAACGTGGAATACCGAGTTAACGCATGTACCGACCTCAATGTCAACGTGCTTAACGACAAACTCGAGATCATAATGAAAGCTTTGGGCAAGGAAGAAACCAAGAAATGTGGGGTTTGTAATGCTAGTGCTCACTACACGGACGAGTGCCCGAGTTTAATCGAGGATGTAAACGCCGCGTACAAGAAGTTCGAGCCCTCCAATTCGTACAATCCCAACCTTCGCAATCACCCGAACTTCTCATGGTCAAACACGAACAACGCTCAACCCGATCCGTATCGCCAACCGTTTACAAAGTCGGCCACATACCAAAACCCGAACGCTTCACAACCGATACCGAAACCGGTACAAGGACAAGAGTTCGATATGAAGGCGATGATGGACGGTATAACCTCTATAATCAAGCAAGAAATCGGGGGGGGTCAATAAAAACATGGAAACAATGAAGCAAGAATTTAAGCAAGAATTGAAGCAAGAGATCTCAAGTGTAAGGCAAGAGGTTTCGGACACGAATCGCCATGTGGGCAACTTGAAAACTCAAATCAATCAAATTGCCACTCGAGTAAACGTAATCGAATCCCAAGGTACATCTCGACTCCAATCTCAATCTTTGGCTCCTTCCGAGCAAAGGCATGTGAACGCAATATCGCTCCGAAGCGGTAAAGAGGTGGGCGAAAGTTCGAAGAGCAAGGAGGTACAAGAAGAAAAGGAGCTCGAGGTACCGGTACCGAAAGAGAGTCCGACTCAAGCCACGAAGATACCAACTCGAGAACTAGAACCCGAATCGACTCAAGTCAAGCCACCTTTCCCGAGTCGTCTCCCAAAGCCAATCGAATCGAACAATGACGTGCTTGCCATCTTAAAGAAAGTGGAGGTACACATTCCTCTACTCAAAGCAATCAAAGAAGTGCCTCGTTTGGCAAAATACCTCAAGGCATTGTGCACGAATAAAAGAAAGACAAAAGGAGATGAGTTGATAAGTGTGGGGGAGAGTGTTTCGGCGATCTTGAGACTCCCCCAAAAGCACAAAGATCCGGGGATGTTTGCTATCCCTTGCAAAATCGGGCAACACGAGTTACCTAAATGCATGCTTGATTTGGGCGCTTCAATAAATGTAATGCCATACTCGATATTCAAGACTCTTAACCTAGGCCCCCTCGACGATACTCAAGTTGTGATCCAATTGGCCGATCGGTCCACGACTCGACCGGTTGGAGTGATCGAAGACGTGATAGTAACCGTGAATGGATTGCTATTTCCCGCGGACTTTTACGTTTTGGATATGAATGAGGGGAATAGCGATTCAACTCCAATTCTCCTTGGACGACCATTTCTAAAGACGGCGCGCACGAAAATTGATGTTCATGCGGGAGAGCTCACAATGGAGTTCGATGATGAGGTAATCAAGTTCAATATCTTTGACAAACTAAAAGAACCCATTGTAGGTACACTCAATTTAAGCGATATGGACGTAATCGATGATTGTGTACAAAAATTCATGGATAGCTCACTTGAAAACTTTCAATGGAGCTCAAACCCTTTGTTCGAAGAATTTGAAGGATGTGACAATCCTACATTCGAAATCGAGTCGGAGTTGGAAGAAGAACGAAGCATAGATCAAGCACTCTTTCTAAGAGATTTCGAGATTCCGATGAAGCGAACTCCACCCTCCACCGAACAAGCTCCAAGGTTAGATCTAAAATCACTACCTTTTGGACTAAAATACGTATTTTTGGATGAAGCGGAGACCTTGCCGGTTATAATTGCCTCGAGTCTAGCAAAGGAACAAGAAGAGAAACTCGTTGAAGTGCTAAAACGGAACAAGAAGGCATTCGGGTGGACACTCGCGGACATTCCGGGCATTAGTCCCTCCATGTGCACACACCTCATTATCCTCGAGGACGATGCTAAGCCCTCGCGAGAACCACAAAGGCGGCTCAATCCGCCAATGATGGAAGTTGTAAAGAAAGAGGTGATCAAGCTACTCGACGCCGGAATAATCTACCCCATCGCCGATTCGAAATGGGTCTCGCCCATACACGTGGTGCCGAAGAAAACGGGGATGACGATAGTTGAGAACGATGAAGGCGATCAAGTGCCGACTCGAGTTCAAAACGGGTGGCGAGTTTGCATCGATTACCGAAAGCTCAATAAGGCAACGAAAAAGGACCACTTCCCGCTTCCATTCATCGATCAAATGATAGAAAGACTCGCGGGAAATCCGTTCTATTGCTTCCTCGATGGATTTTCGGGCTATTTCCAAATACCGGTCGCACCCGAAGATCAAGAGAAGACCACATTCACGTGCCCGTTTGGTACCTTCGCGTACCGACGCATGGCATTCGGGCTATGCAATGCTCCGGGTACTTTCCAAAGGTGTATGCTTTCTATTTTCTCCGATTATATTTCCAAATTTATAGAAGTCTTTATGGATGACTTTTCGGTATTTGGTGACTCATTCGAATCATGTTTAAGCCACTTGTCACAAATACTCGAAAAGTGCATCGAACCTAACCTTGTTTTGAATTTTGAGAAATGCCACTTCATGGTGAGCGAAGGAATTGTTTTAGGTCATTTAATCTCGGAGAAAGGAATGGAAGTCGACAAGGCGAAAATCGACGTAATCAAGACGCTTCCGTATCCAAAGACGGTGAAAGACGTGCGATCCTTTCTCGGCCATGCGGGATTCTATAGGCGCTTCATCAAGGACTTCTCGAAGATTTCGCAACCGATGTGCCAACTTCTACAAAAAGATGTAAAGTTCGAGTTTGATGCAAGGTGCAAGGAGGCTTTCGACAATCTCAAGGGAAGGCTTTGCTCCGCGCCAATCATCAAGTCGCCAAATTGGGAGCTACCATTCGAAATAATGTGCGATTCTAGTGACACGAGTGTGGGGGCGGTACTCGGCCAAAGAGAAGGAAAAGACCCCCACGTAATCGCCTACGCCTCGAGGTCTCTCGACAATGCCCAACGAAACTACACCACTACCGAAAAGGAACTCCTCGCAATTGTGTTTGCATTGGAAAAATTTCGCTCTTATCTTTTAGGTACGAAGGTGATTGTATTCTCGGACCATGGAGCTCTAAAGCATTTGATGAAGAAAAAGGAGTGCAAACCGAGATTGCTTAGATGGATCCTTTTGCTTCAAGAATTCGACCTCGAGATCAAGGACAAAAAGGGATGTGAGAATTTCGTGGCGGATCATTTGAGTCGGCTTCCATTGGAGATCGAAGATCTTGTTCCGATTCGCGAGGAATTCCCCGAGGAACACGTTCTCGCGGCCCAAGTCGAAGCACCATGGTACGCCGACCTTGCAAATTACATCGTCACGAAGAATTTTCCCCCGAGCTTCTCCAAGGCACAACGCGATAAGATGAAAAGCAATGCTCGATTCTACGTTTGGGAAGACCCGATCTTATTTCGAATTTGCACCGACCAAGTAATTCGAAAATGTGTCCACCAAAATGAGGTACAATCTATTCTTTCTTTTTGTCATACATTACAATGTGGTGGACATTTCGGTATCGCACGTACCACACACAAGGTACAAGAATGTGGATTTTATTGGCCAACCTTGCATAAAGACGTTGCGAACTTTGTGAAAGGTTGTGGAAATTGCCAAAAGACGGGGAACTTGAGCCGTAGAAATCAAATGCCCCTCAATTCAATCTATGTATGTGAACCATTCGATGTTTGGGGCATTGATTTCATGGGCCCGTTTCCATCGTCTTTTGGCTATACTTACATCTTGTTGTGTGTAGATTACGTGACAAAATGGGTGGAGGCAGTACCAACCAAGCATGCGGATTCGAAAACGGTGGTGTACTTTTTGAAGAAAAATATCTTCCAACGATTCGGCATACCAAGAGTTCTTATAAGCGATCGAGGCTCCCATTTTTGCAATCGATATCTCCAAAGCCTCCTCGAGAAATACCATGTGAGCCATCGAACCTCAACCGCATATCATCCTCAAACGAACGGCCAAGCGGAGGTTTCGAACCGTGAAATCAAGTCCATTTTGGAAAAAGTTGTGAACCCGACACGTAAAGATTGGAGTACTCGACTCGGCGACGCACTTTGGGCGTACCGTACCGCTTTCAAAACGCCAATAGGTATGACTCCTTTCAAACTCGTGTACGGAAAGGCGTGCCATTTACCGGTCGAGTTAGAGCACAAGGCCTTTTGGGCGATCAAGCAATTTGCCCTCGACTACCCGAAGGACGCATCGGCGCGTAAGCTTCAATTACTCGAGCTAGACGAATTCCGGCAAGAGGCCTACGATAATTCGAGCTCGTGCAAGGCAAAAGCAAAGAGGTTTCATGACCGAATGATTCAAAAGAAAGAATTCCAAGTAGGGGAAAGAGTGTTGTTATTCAACTCTCGTCTCAAACTTTTCCCCGGGAAACTTCGGTCCCGATGGATCGGCCCTTTTGTGGTCACCAATGTGACTACATTTGGGGTTGTCGAAATTCGAAGCGAAGAAACGAGCAAAACATTCAAAGTGAATGGCCATCGACTCAAGCACTACCACGCAAACTTCGAAACCGGGTGGATGGAGGAGCAAGCTCTAGAGCCCAACGACACCTCACAATGATGAGCTCGGCCAAGTCGAGCTCAAGACGTTAAACAAGAGAGCTAGCGAGGGAGGCACGCCCACGCATCAAAGGTTGTATCTCTCTATTATCCTTCTTTTTGAAATTTTCGAATTTTTTATACTTGAGGACAAGTATTCTCTAAGTATGGGGGGGGGGGGGGTAACATACAATTTTTGACCTGTATGAGCCCAATTAAAAATTTAAAAAATCAGGGAAAATTGAAATTTTTTTGATCTGGCCAGCAACTCCGTTGTAACGGACCTCAATGTCCGTTATAACGGACTATACAGAAATTTAAAAATTTGACTGGCGCCAAGAGTTCCGTTGTAACGGACCTCAATGTCCGTTATAACGGAGTGAAAATACCGTTGCAACGGACATGAAAAACACAGGAAATTGCGTTGCAACGGTAAATTCCGAAAATTTGCCAGAACTATGTGCGTTGTAACGGACCTCAATGTCCGTTGCAACGGACATACTCAGAATTTTCAAACTAAGCTACGAATAGTTCTCCGTTATAACACAGTTAGTACGTTGTAACGGACCTCAATGTCCGTTGTAACGGACTTTACACTGCGTTGTAACGGAATAGTTTCTGGCAAGTTTTCTCTTTTAATTAAAATTTTCGAATATTTAAACATTATTTTTGAACCCTGAGCATCAATAATAAATAAGTCAAACATAAAATGCATAAAAAGATTTTTCTCCACTTCATTGAATTAAAATTGTTGGTTTTTAAACGAATTTTCACCGAACCACCATTTCTACTCTCAAAATTCTAATTTTACATAATATTTGAAGAATTGTGGTTGAAATCTTTAAGAGATTCTTTCGGGGATTCAAACCCTAATCAATGAATTCACTAAATTCATAAGTTTTTGACAAATTGATCAATCCTTGATTTACATGACACACCATTTTCAATAAATAAACCCATTTTAAACTTGGAATTTCTAAAAAGCTTTGCTTGAACCAATTTAGTAAGTTTTGCTTGAATCTAAAATTTGACCATTTGCACTTAAAGGGCCCAACCATTCATGGGGATTCGAAATTACACTAACGGGAACCAATTTGCGCTCAAAACTTGATTCGATGAGCTCATGCACCTTGATTAAGTAATGAGTGGTGTGAGTCATGACCACTTGTTGGCTAAAGGGGTGCATGAGTCGTAGTAAACCAAAGTAGCCGGTTCTTGGTGTGAGTCATGATCAAGTGTCGATGCGAAAAAGTTTTCTACAATCACGGATTTAAGCGCTTTCGATTGTCAAGTCCGTGCGATTGATTAAGTAATGAGTGGTGTGAGCCATGACCACTTGTTGGCTAAAGATTGCGCG
Source organism: Luzula sylvatica (assembly GCA_946800325.1). Taxonomy (NCBI): domain Eukaryota; kingdom Viridiplantae; phylum Streptophyta; class Magnoliopsida; order Poales; family Juncaceae; genus Luzula; species Luzula sylvatica. Next base: position 33,419,896 of record OX326957.1, on the reverse strand, counting down.
GATCCATGGGGTTTTACTAAGTAATGAGTGGTGTGAGTCATGACCACTTGTTATCCCAAAGGACACACATGGGGACCATCGAAAGCAATAACGAACAAAAGAAAAAGAACAAAAGAAAAGAAGAAAAGAAATAAAAAGAATAAAAAGGAAAGAAAAGGAGTTCAAAAATCTAGCGCAAATTGGGAAAATTTAGTAGAAATCGAAGATGAACCAAGTACTAACGTACCGAACGGTTTAAAAGTGACAAATTACATTTAAGAAATGATTTTTGCAAAACGGAAAAATTGGTTTGCACTAATGTTTTTTTTATGATAATCCTTGTGAATAGTGGAGTGAAAAAGTTGAATAATGGTGTTTAATCATCTTTTTCGGTTGAGATCATTTGCTCTATTAAACTCTTCGAATTTGTGAAAATTATTGAAATAGATTCTAAATTTGATCAAACTATATTTCTCTCAATTATTAGTAATCATGATGAAATGAGAGTACCCCAATTTGCTTTGTGAAATTAGTTTTTGAACCAACAATATAACTTCAACCAAATCTTATGCAATTCTCTCTTATGTTTGACTTTTATACTCTAATTGATCGAGGACGATCAAGGATTTAAGTGTGGGGGTATTTGATGTGAGGCAAATAAGGCACAAATTTGATGCTTAATTTGGGGATTTTAGCCCTTGTGAAGAGCAATTCTATATACTTTATTAATCATATTTGAGATAACATGAATATTTCTTCACTAAGTGTGTTTTATTGCTTAATCACAGTAATTAGAAGGAATTTCTGGGAATTTGGAGAGTGTAGTTGTCTCCAACACGTCAAGAGGAGTGAAAACGATATATTACACCGATATATTCGGTTCATGAATGAGACGGGAGGCAAACAATTATCATGATAGGAACTTACACAAAAGTCTACACGAAAACCACTCAATCCTTAGCCCTTATCCTGCCCACCTACCTTTGGTGGGAATTACCTCCTTAACCCCAATCCTCTCCACCAACTCGTGGCCAATAAGAAGACTCCATGAGTGCTATAAATATGACCACAAGGGCCACGAGTTTAGGACGCTCTTTTACGCCCATTCTCTCTCTCTCTCTCTCTCTCTCTCTCTCTCTCTCTCTCTCTCTCTCTCTCTCTCTCTCTCAAGCAAGTCCAAGAACTTTCAAGAACACGCAAGAATTGCAACTACGAACGATAATTTTCTAAGATCGATCACCGAATAGAAGCTCACTTCATTCGGTGAATCGGTTTACACTTCGGCTAAGGAAAAGTTGTGGAATTAGGGTGAAACTTATTTCATTCGAACTTTCACAAGCAAGGAGTCGAGCTTTCTCGGCGTGATTGGTTGGAAGCTTCTTTTCAATCGACCTTTGCACATCTCGAGCCCACCCAACCGGTACGAAGCTCACTTCTATTGGCGGGTGGATCGGTACGGAAGGAAATTGTTGGGCGCGTTGACTAGCTCTCTAGCATCTCGAACAACAAGGAAGGCACTCAAGACGAGACTCGGAGCTCTCTTCATCTCTCTAGGTGTTTTCCTTCCTTTCTTGCATTTCTTGTAGCATAAATTACTTGGATTTGTGTGAATCTCTTTTCTTGTTTGAATCTTTTGTTGCTTGAATGAATCCTTGTTAATTGTTTGAATTGTTCTTGTTTGAATCGAAATCTTGTTCACAATTTTCTCTTAGTATGATTTTTGTCCATTAATTACTGTTTCAACTTAGTTCATTGTTCCTTAATTCAATCATTAATCTTTCCTTTCAATACAATCCTTAAGCCAAATAATAAACCAGAATTCCAGTGAATACTCCGTTGTAACGGAACTCATACTGCGTTGTAACGGACTTGGTGGTTAGTACTTGATTTTCAGTCTGTTGAGACTCCGTTGTAACGTAGTTGATGTCCGTTGTAACGGACTAGTGGAGTTAAGCACTCGTGATTACTCTTAACAGTCCGTTGTAACGGAGTATTAGGTCCGTTGTAACGGATCCACCAATCCGTTGTAACGCTACTACTATCTGTTATAACGGACTACCTCTTTCCGTTGTAGCGGAATACTCTCCGTTGTAACGGACGTTCATATCCATCTCTACGCTAGACATAACCCTGATGTCCGTTGTAACGGAACTTAATTCCGTTGTAACGGACTATCTTCTGTGAATTTTCTTCGTTATTTCTCATCCATTTTGATCCAAATTTTGACGCAATTGCTCCCCGTGGAACGAATCTATACATTTGCCACTGTACAAACTTAGATTACAAATTTTGTTGATTGTTTGGGGTTTTAACACAACGACATATTAAACACGCCAAAAACCCGCTCATCAGGAATATGGTCTTGTTATCTATTTCTCAAAACTCATAGTCATACTATGTGAAGTGACAAATATAATCCGAATGGATCAAGCATAATTATTTGTGAAACCATTTCATTATGATCATATCATGATTTATTGAAGTTTTTCACAACTATCTTTGCTTTGTAAGTATACATATTCTAATCCATGTTAGTTTTCACCTTGAAAACACTCACATCCTATGGGTCGTACCCTAAGAAATGTTTAAATCAAGTTCTAAACTTGATGACATGCATGGATTGAATTATGGATTCCATGGCACCATGCCATATGGAATTTTATCCTTTATAGCATCATTTTAGTCCATCGACTCATCATGTATGTGTTCGATTTGTTTGTCACATTCTTTGATAAATTCATAATTTATCGATTCGTGATGTGTCTAAAATTGATCTATAAAATCGCTTTGTGATCTTGACTTGGATTCATCAACTTTTAATGAAATTCCAATCATATTCATCGGTTCAATGTTCCATTTCGAGTCTCGAACCTTTCGAGATCGATTCATCTCCCACTAGTTCTCATAGATATAAGTGACATCAAGTTTCAAACTTATGCACATTAAGTCCTCCTCTAAGAAGGTATCTATTCGAACTGTGAAAATCTTATTTTCATTGGGATTTGGTAAATATCATTCTTTAATTTATTCAAGAATACTCAATAAATGAACATATCAAATTTGAGATTTAGTTTATCCAAAACCAGTTTTCGAATCAAATCTCCAAATATTACAAAAGATAACATCGGAAGTTTTTCATTAACATTGAACTATTAACGTGCCCGACTTTGGCCTGAAACCATGTTAATCCTCAATTTAATTTCTTTCCGATCCATATCACACATGGGATCTTTTGCACCGACTTAGAAGGTATGTGATTAACCTTGGTCTTAAGGGTAAATTTTCAAATCTTATTTGGGAAAATTAATCTTGATTTATCATCTATCAAACAATGTCCCACAGAGTTTGATTTCTCCTTTCGGACGCATTAATCTACATTGATGTTCCGAATGAAAAATAACTATGAAACTTTTCATAAAATTTTTAAGATGATTATCATACTTATAGCTTAAAATGCTCGTCTCTTCGATCTCATCGAAAGACTTTGATTTTCTTGCTTAGTTGATTTCGTATTTCATTTTGAAACGTTTTTGAACTATTCAAAGTTATGTTTCAAACGCATTAAATAGATATCTTTATATCTACAATAATCGTTTGTATATAATGAAATATTTGTAGCCTCCTCTTGCCTCCAAACTTACTTATTTACATACATTCAAAATGTATGCATTTTGATAAGTTGTTGACCGGTTCTCTAACCTTCGGAATGACATCTTTGTCATCTTGATCATCAAATAAGTCTTGTACTTGATATGCGAATCTTATTCGAATGAAACTAGTATTCCATCCAATGGATTCTAGAAATGTGTATCTCATACACTTAGTCAAGATGATAATGTCAAAAGAAGCTATTGCTATCAACTTTTGGATTAATCCTCCTCGGATTTAACCTTTCTTTTGATATTGGGACAACAATTTGCCCAAATCCTTGATTGAGACAATGTTTGTCTTAATCACCCTTAGACCCTTGTTTCTTATAAATCTTCAAACTCCTTTGAAGATTCGTGTCTATGCATGTCAACATTTGACATACAATATTATTTGACTTCTTCCAAAGTTTGTCAAACTGTTGGCTTTTCTAAAGCCTCGTGAATGTGAATCGGTTCTACCAATTTCGTGTCCAACACTTAAATCTTGCACTCTTGCCTAAGAACCATTCTTAGGATATGGTGTTAATCAAGGTAGTTCCGTTTCACAAATTTTTCTTTCTCTAATATCGATCATATCGATATGATATTGATGTTGCTTAAGATTATTATTCTACATGAATTATGATATTGACAACTAACCGTGCGTACTTATTCTATATGCTTATATGATATGAAATATGTTACTTTTATCAAATCAATAACCCTAATATTGATTCGGGATTCTAAATCCAATAACATTTCAAGACCCATATTTCATGATCCTCCCACAAGTGACTTTGGCCAACAAATGAGATCTCATTATTTAGGTAGGATAAATCCAATCGCATCCAATGCGACTCTTGACCTTTTATAGGATTTCGGTATCGAACCATATCATATATGATTCAAATTCCGTTTGTGCATCCTAACTATGCCCCGAACCCCAATCGGATTGGCTTGGACGGTTAAGTCACAACCATATTCACATATCGTTCAATTGAACTACAAATGCGCCCGACTTTGGCCTGAACCCGCATTTGTCCCCAATTAACGCTTGCCTCTCACGTTGATACATACAACAATGCACGCCCGACTTTGGCCTGAAACCGTGCAAGGTGTGATGACCAACCTCGGAGGTTGTGAACATGGAAGGCATTTCATGACTTAAGTATTATGCAGGGATTTATGTGATATAATCTAATTACATCTTTGAGCAAGTATATCATGATGAATGAACATAATTAATAATGATTAGAACCACAAATAAATAAACCAGGAAAAATTTCATGGTCCGTCATGACGCACCATAAGGTCCGTCATGACGCACCATACAAAAGCTGAATTCTAAATTGGACTTCCTTGACTTCCGTCATGACGCAACATAACGTGCGTCACGACGGACTTCACAGGTCCGTCGTGACGCCAGACAGTGCGTCACGACGGACCATACAAAATAATTTTGTTGTCCATTCCAGAAACTATTTCAGGTCCATCCGTCATGACAGTTGGTTATACCGTCATGACGGACTGTGTTCTTCTGTCATGACGCCATACGGTGCGTCACGACGGACTGTACAAAACCATTTTGTCCATATTGCCAGAAACTTTTTGGGCTTCAACCGTCACGACGCACCAAATGGTCCGTCATGACGGTATCTATTTACACAGTGCGTCATGACGCACAACATTTGTGCATTACGACGGACAGAGTGTAACGCCTCATATCCAACTCTTGGATTTCCCGATTACTCGTGTGCGTCATGACGCACCATAACGTGTGTCATGACGCACCATAACGTGCATCATGACGCACCTGTCCTGAAATTCAATACTGACTTGCAATTATGCTGATTTTTAATCGTTTCAAAAACCGATTAATCATGAACTATTCATGATTACTTCTAGATTCTTTTGATCATCTCATGATCAAATACTAGTAAGATTTCTATGGTCCAAATTTTATATCTACATGATTATGTCCTAAAATTCTACATGAAATTCCGAAATCGATTTGACGATCGAATCGTGACGATGGCTCTGATACCACTGTTGGGTATCGGCGTCACTACCGAGCCCCGCGCAGCGGATTGAGAGGCTCGGTCCGACCCGATCCCGAGGACCACGTCAACTACTCGAACATACAAATCATGTAAATGCAACTAACCTATGAAATTAACTCTTAATTCATAGAGAATCATACCACGTGAAATTGATCACGGTGAAGGGTTGATCCTCGCGTAGTTGCTTTGCTCTTTGCTTCAACTCCGGCAACACGCACATCCCACGCCCGCGCGATTCGACACCTTGTTCGAAGCTCCGATTTGTCGTATACAACCGGATTTTCTCCGGTTTGTCTCCGACCTTGCTCGACCTTGCTCTTGACTGATCACAACAGAAAATCTCAAGCGAGATTTCTCTACTCGTATCCACCTCGAGCTCGCGTCTTTCGGTTGCGGTAAATTCCCCTAAAATTTACCACAAGCTTGCTCAAATTCAATCACAAATCTCTCAACTTGTCCAACAAGTTTTTCTCTTTCTTTCTCTAAGAATATCCAGGAAGCCAGAGAGAGAGAGAGAAGAGAGTTACTCAGATCTTATATTAAGATCTGGAGTTAATGGGGTATTAATGAGTATCAAAACTGCTAATCCAGAATTCGGATCACTGTGCGTCATGACATACGATATGGTGCGTCGTGACGCACCTGTCACAGTTACTTGGATATAGCCGTTATACTAGTGTTCCGTCATGACGGACACTCTGTGCGTCATGACGCACAATATGATGCGTCATGACTGTATACTCACAGATTGGCTCCTACAGAAAAAACATTACTGTGCGTCATGACGGACCATATGGTGCGTCATGACGGACTATGTAATTTATGAGATATTTGCATAATCTTATTATGCATCCAATCGTTCCGACGAACGCGTACGTTCATCTACCCTCATGTGTACAATCTACTAGTTGATCTGTAACTGTATTTCCTTCATATTTATTATATCAGATTATTCACATGACTCATTTTGCTAGGATATTCATGAAAATTCCCGAAGGATTTAGTATGCCTGAAGCATACGATTAAAACTCTCGAGAGATATATTAAATTACAAAGATCTTTGCATGAATAGTAATTTGAGCCATAAGATATAATCGATGTAATAAGTAAGAATATATATACCGGTATGAATGATCAAATTTGCAGATGCATATTTATTATAAATAAATAGTGTTTAATCAATAATGATTTGAACTCCCGAAGAGTTCTAAAACGCAATTACTAAAAGAAGATATTTAACGGGAAAGATATCAAATGTGAAATAGTATTTTTCATGGATTACAAATATAGTAAATATTCCTGAAGAAATTAGTTTGTCGGTGGAAACTAAGAGTTCAAAACAACTAGTGCAAAAGATTGAACTTCTTAATCATAAAATATTTGTATCCATGAGGGGGAGAAATTATACGCAATGCACTCTTTTTGTCCTTGATCTTGGTTTTGTCCCACTGGGTTTTCCTGACAAGGTTTTTGACGAGGCAAATTATGAAGCGTATGAAACATAATATAGTGCACTATTTTTCCTTCACTAGGATTTTTGTCCCATTGGGTTTTACCTAGTAAGTTTTTTAATGAGGCAGATTTTTGTGATATAAATATCCAAAGAGAACTTTCGTAACCAATTCTCCATTCACATTCAACGTGAATAAAAACGAAAGGAAGCATTCAAGAAGAATAACATTCACTTGAAAAACGTGAAGATTTTGGACCTATAGTCCAAACAACTATTATAGGCAACATACGATCTACAAACATGTATGTATAAGAAGTTGAAATGAGAAATGAAATCACACTCATATTTTGATTATATTGGCAATCTCGAAGACTCCATTTATTTCTCGTGGACGTTATAATAAAATATGGATCACTTTATAATGTTATGAAAATCCCAGAAGGATTTAAATCAATGTATCTTTGTCAAGAGATAAAATTCACTACAACAGATGGGAGTATCAGCGACGGGGGGAGAGCTTCCGCGACGGCCCGTAGCTAATAAAACGAGTTTTCTGCGACGGCCCGTCGCAGAAAGCTATTACCGACGGTTTTATTAGCGACGGGCCGTCGCAGATGTTAAAATATTACCGTCGGCCCGTCGCTGATGCTGAAAACCGTCGCTAATACTCTGCGTCGGCCCGTCGCAGATTCATAAACCGTCGCTAATAAGTTCCGTCGGCCCGTCGCAGATTCATAAACCGTCGCTAATGGCTCTCGCAAATGTTGAAAGAACCGCCAAATATTTTCAAAATATTAGCGACGGCCCGTCGCTAATAACACCCGTCGCAGATAAGTATCAGCGACGGCCCGTCGCTAATAATAACCGTCGGTGAAATTTGTACACAATTACTTAACCCCGCTGGCCCCTTCCTCTCTCTTAACACTCATTCACCCCTCTTCCCCTACTCTCCACACAGCACCGCCGCTCTCTCCCCTCTTCTCCACAGCCCCTGTCCCGCCCCTAACTACAGCCCCGCCTCCCGCGACTGGTGAAGGCGACGGCGACAGCGACTTCTACTCTCGCGACTGGTGTCGGCGACTGCAGCCTGCCCCGCCTCTAACTACAGCCCCGCCTCCCGCGACTGGTGACGGCGACGACGACTTCTCCTCTCGCGACTGGTGACGGCGACTGCAACCGGCGACGTGGAAACGGCGACTGCAACCGGCGACTTCCCCTCTGACGACCGGTGTTTCTTGGGACAGCGCAGACATTGAAGAAGGTACTTTGCTAATTTCTGCGATTTAAGAGTTCATTTTATGCGATTAAGGTACTTTGCTAATTTTGGGTATAATTAGGGTTTAATTAGGGTATAATTTAGGGTTTAATTTAGGGTATAATAAGGGTACAATTTTGGGTATAATTTAGGGCTTAATTAGGGTTTAATTAGGGTATAATTTAGGGTTTAATTTAGGGTATAATTAGGGTATAATTTAGGGTATAATTTAGGGTTTAATTATGGTTTAATTAGGGTATAATTTAGGGTTTAATTTAGGGTATAATTTAGGGTTTAATTTAGGGTTTAATTAGGGTATAATTTAGGGTTTAATTAGGGTTTAATTAGAGTATAATTTAGGGTATAATTTAGGGTTTAATTAGGGTATAATTTAGTTCATTTCTGTTTGTTAATTTCTGAAATTATTAGTATATTAATATTATTATATTTTTCTATTATGTTTAATTTTTTTATTTTCAGAAAATAATATTTTTAATTAATACGTAATTTTATTGTGTTATTTTGCAGCTTGTGTTGATGGCGTCCAGTAACAGGGGAAATCGGAGGCGCGTACCAGTAGCAGGGGTTCGAGACGCGGTGCCGATGCGGTGATGGTTCGAGACGCGGTGCTGATGAAGGTTCGAAATAAATGGAGGCGTCCAGTAGCAGGGGAAATCGGAGGCGCGTACCAGTGATGAAGGCTGAGGAGGCGCGTACCAGTGGCGGAGGCTGAGGAGGCGCGTACCAGAGGCTGAGGAGGTGGGTACCAGAGGATTGTCGATTTTTTCGATTTTAGGATTGTGTCGTGTTTAGGATTGTTAATTTGGGATTGTCGAGTTTAGGATTGTTTTCGATTTGTGTTAATTTGGGATTGTGTTAATTTGGTATGGATTTTGTATGAAAATTAATATGATTATGAGTATAATTACAATTATAATTATCATTTTTAGTAATTCTGAAAATTAATATGTTTATGAATTTGGGATTGTGTTAATTTGTAATTATTATATATTATTAAGTATATAGTGTCAAAATTAATATAATATTTAATTAAGTACATTTAATATACAATATGTACGAAATATGTATTAATTAAATATATAAATAATTATATTTATTAATAATAATTGAATTTATTATTTATAAAAATTAACAGAATTTAATACACTTTCAGCGACGGGCCGTCGGCGACCTATTACCGTCGCTGAAAGTGCATTAGTGACGGGCCGTCGGTGATAGGTTCAGCGACGGACCGTCGGTGATATATTACCGTCGCTGAAAGAGGCATCAGCGACGCCACTTTTAGCGACGATTGGCCGTCGGTAATACTTTTAGCGACGGTTTTTTGGACTTTTAGCGACGGTTTTTACCGTCGCTGATACTCCAATCTGTTGTAGTGATTATTGATTTGCAGTATACGTCGATGATTTGAAATATCATTGAAACTCCTGAAGAAGTTGCAAGAACTGCATAAAGACTCAGAAAGAAAATGTTTTCTCTTTGTCTGCAAATCGAGTATATAAGAAATATGTTATCAATCCATTGATATGAAGAATAATTATTTTCGCCACGGAGAAGATACTGAAATTTTTGTTGGTCCAGAGTACCACATTTGAGTATTATTGGTCCCAACAAGCAGCACTTCGAGGGTCCAAAATAATGGTGAGATAAACGTCCAACAAATTTACTCGAATGATAACCTGGATGATCTCTTCACCAAGTCGTTGTCACTGCATCTTTCTAGAACTTGGTTTACAAGATGAGACTTCGTCGTCTTAAGGAGATTGCCTATATGAGGGGGAGATTTAGTACACACTGCACTCTTTTTCCCTTGGTCATGGTTTTATCCCAATGGGTTTTTCTGGCAAGGTTTTTAATGAGGTGCGTTCCTGGCGATGATAATTCTCCCAAATTATTTTCCTCACACAAGCTCCAGAAGAGCAGCGAAATTGATATCTATCAAATTCGCTCAAGTAATAATATTGAAGATTTCTTGCCAACTAAACTTTCAGGCAATTAAGACATAAGATTAAACTCCGTTATTTTGGAGATATGTGTACCCATCAGGGGGAGTAACAATACGCGCTACACTCTTTTTCCCTAGTCATGGTTTTTATCCCACTGGGTTTTTTCAGACCAGGTTTTTAACGAGATAGCTATTTATGCGTATGAAATATTGACATCCAAGGAGGAGTGTTATGAATATAATAATATGGATGTCAAGCAACAAATCTTGTGAAGATGGAGACATTAATTATAGGATATTTGGTATATTTGATATTGTATTATTTCCTTGTATTCTAGCGTTTTATATGGCAAGAGCTTTCTTAGCCTGCACTCACCCTCTACTATATAAAGGGGTAGTGGCTATTGTATTTCTTCAACTCATTCAATAGAAACTTTGTCTCCTCCAATTCTTTCTCTTTTGTTCTTTATTTTATAACATTTTTTAAATTATTAAAGTGGGTTAATTATTTGTAATTATTTTGTAAAATTTTTTTTGCATTTTCCAGGATTCGAACCTAGGAGCTTTGTTTGTCCTGCCAGCACTTTTTACCATTGAGCCAACCTTTCTTTTATGTATCTTATTGCTAATTATTTGCATTTTACAGGCCATTCAAATACTTATTGCTAATTATCGTAATTAGTTTGTATTGATTTTGTAAAAAAAATGCATCTCGCAAGGTTAAAGATCGCTAAAAGTGGGAATCGAACGCTGGTGGGAACGCTAGATGCGAAGGTACTTCACCAGCTGGGCTAGAGGGATTACTTAGTTAACTAATAACTTATATTTATATATCATAGTTAGACGTGTGAAAAACTAAAAAAAATGCACCAAGTGGGAATCGAACCCAGGTTAGCACGGTGAATAGCATAACGTTTACCCAACTGAGCTAGAGGGAATATGTGTTCACATTGTAACTGTTATGTATTTAATATATGTTGACACGTGTCAAAATTTGGTCCCCTTCATTAAACTTTAATATATAGTATAATAGTATAATATAAAGTATAATATAATTTGGAATTTGGAATAACTTCATGAAGTTTAAGGACATCATTATTGTCTGAGTTGAAGCATTAACCAGATGGACTAATTTCGCCAATTGAAGAACAAGAATCAGTTTACTCCAAAAGTGGCACCACTCAACCTTCAACCACCTCTGGCACTGCCGTCATGTCACATCTCGTTGCCTTATTGGCTCAGATGATGCATTCCAGTCAGCAGTAGCAGGTTGAGACGACGCAACAGGCGCCTCAATGTTCAAGTTCTGGTGTATGCTCAATTGCTGCATAAATCTGCCGCACAAGCGCCAGACATGTAATAATTGGGTGTATGCTCAATTGCTGCATAAATCAGCCTCCTTCGCTCCTTCAGGATCTCTACATAAGAACATTTTAATCAATTTTTGAGACAAATTCTAAATAAATTTTAATCATAATTGTTCTCATATCAATAAATGATTATTAAATCTTCAAATTTAAATTATTGATATAGATCTTTTTGTTCAAATACTGAGGTCTAGAATGTCGTACTAAGGTAACGAAACCAACATATACACAAGAAAGTAAGGACAATGTATAATGTACACAATTACAATGAGTAACAGATCTAAAATCCAAGTTAAAAGAGTATAAAAACTAAAAATCAGAGATCAACACTGTCAATGCAGCACTTGAAGATATTTTTCCTGCTATAATTTGAAAAAGTATTTTTTCCCTTCCAAATAATTTTGTATATGCGAATGTGATGTATATTTCTAATAACATGATTTGCTGTTGCATTTTTTGATTGAAACTGCAATTTATGCATAATAATCTCCTTATAAAATATGATTTTTTTATAGATCAACAATTCACGTACGATCCTACTAATTATTTTATTGAAGATATCCATGTGACTGACTACAAAGATTAAACTGAAGAAATTAATAAAAAAAAAAGATTAAACTGAAGAACAAGAGATCAATTAATTCAATACGGGGATTCATCAAAACTTGAATCCAAAGATAAAAAACATGATAAGGATATAGTAAACAAAAAATGCTATATTTTTGTTATAACTCATCACATACAAAATTATTTCAATAATAATAATGATAAGGTAGATAATACGAAACTCACAATTTAACATACTTATTTCCTTGATTTTTCTATTGCGAGGCCCATTATTTGCTTTCTCTATTTACACTGTAGTGGATTCCTCTTTTGGAAATTTTCTGGAACAACTTGGGTGCAAAATAAAACTAATTTAGATCAAATGAATTTAAAAGAATGTTCAAATAAAGCAAGCAATAAATTATAATAGTACGAATATAAAAGAATGTTCAAAAAAAGCAAACAATTAATTATAAACAGTATATTAGCAATTCACATAGCTATACAATTTTTTTTAATGATGTAACTGTTAATAATTGATAAACAAAATATAAAATTAAAGAAAAAGGGTTATGTTGTATTATAGTTCCATACTTGCTACATTTCTAAGAGAAAAATTACAAAGAACACTAAACAATGTACACTAAAAGTTATGAAATTTTGTATATAACTTAAAAATTACAAAATTTTCTTTGAATTATACATACATATATCATATGATAACCATAGGTGAAATAAAAGCTAAACCAATTTATTTAATTTTCCAAAACGAAGATAAACAACACGATTAATACCATTGGTCTAGAATCCTCATCGACTTCTTATAAATTCATCTCTGATGTAATGTAATTCAGCGGCTGCATCCCTAATCGATTTTCTATCTGTCGGCGAATGCATCGAGCATAAGAGGCCAACTCTTATTACAAGAGTAAAGAACTTGCAAATCTTATTCCATGAATCACTGTTGTGTTTATTCTGAATTTCCAAATCATAATCGCTTTCAAACAGTATTAATTTTGGATCCACGATGTCGTGAAGGTTATCCGGAAAAGACCTCTCCGCGAAAATACGTAAGGTTAGACCATCTTTGAACATATCATCAACTGGCATCTTACCAGTAAACATCTCGAGCAGGATAATTCCAAAGCTGTATACATCGCCCCATGTAGAAACTGGAACGCCAGCCCAATATTCTAGGAAGCAAATAAAATTGATACACATGTTATTAAATTTATGTTGAGATTGCGAGGAAGGATAAATGCATTTGTTTTATGGTTTAGTAACTTCAAAAAAATACGGAAGAAATAATAGAGAGAGAACAAACTATTTTTTTAGAATAAAAATTGTTGGACTCAAAATATTTAGAATTTTTATTTCAAAATTATTACATAGAAAAAATGTCTTGTAAGTAAAAGTAAATAAAATGTACCTGGAGTAATGTATCCGATTGATCCTCTTATCCCAACTGAACTCTCAGAATTCATCATTTGTGCGCTTCCAGAGTTTGGAAGCAACTTTGCGAGACCAAAGTCACTGACATGGGCCGTGAAGTCTTCTCCCAGGAGAATATTACCCGGCTTTAGATCGCAGTGAACTACCAATGGATCACAATAGTTGTGAAGATAATCTATGGCATCAGCCACATCGATTGCTATGTTCAACCTTTCCATGAAGCTTAAGACCAAATCTCCTTGCTGATGCAACCATCTATCTAAACTCCCGTTCGGGATGAAATCAAAAACTAATGCTTTGAATTCCTTACCGTTGGAATTGGTACTAGAGCAACACGTTTTTATGCCAACAAGATTACGATGACATACTTTTCTCAAAGCATCACATTCAGCCAAGAAGCTGTTTGAAGTTCCTTGAATTTCAAGGTTAAATACTTTAATTGCATGATATTGAGTTTGTTTATGTTTGGAAGGTAAAATGCCTTTGAAAACAGAGCCATGTCTTCCGGCACCCAGCAAATTGGCAGCCGAAAATCCTTTTGTTGCTTTGACCAATTCGGCATATGAAACCTTAGGATATAATTCCTCCAGTAGTATGTAACTTGTTTCTTTCTCTCTCGGTTTCACTCTTTTCCGTAGAATCAAGATAATAGTGACGAGGGAAACTAAAAGTATAACTATACAAGGTAATATGATTCGTATTATGAAGAGAAATGGATATATCTTCTGGTTAGGGGACGTAGGTAAATGAAGTTGTGGAATTCCTCCGCAAAGACCGGCATTTTCACTAATAGAGATACCAGAGATATTGTTGAAAATCCCTTTTGTTGGAACTGGACCAACTAGACGATTAAATGAGAGATCTAACATGAATAAGGAGCTAAGCTTTTCTAGGAGCACTGGAATATTTCCGAACAAGTTATTGTGTGAAAGATCAATCTTTTGCAAGCCGTAAATATAGGATAATTCTTGAGGAATGGTTCCATTGAAGTTATTATTTGATAAGTTCAATTCTAAAATACCTTTACTTTTTCGAAATAGAGGTATTGTCCCATTGAACAAGTTAAAGCTTAAATCCAAATGCTCCAAACTCTCATAGTCGTTAAGTAATTCCGGCAATTCTCCATAAAATTTGTTCCAGGACAGATTGAGGTAACCAACATACAAATTACTGACCTCAATTAGCAGCTTGCCGGTTAGAGAGTTGTTTGATAAATCTAAATAGTACAATGGAAGAACAAAGATGCTTTTGGGCAGTATTCCATCCATGACATTATTTGATAGGTCCAAAAAAATTAGTCGTTGGAGGTTTGCGAAGTTTATTGGAATGTGACCTTGGATGCGGTTGTTAGTTGCGTTTAAATGTATTAGTTTAGTGAGATTACCAAATGAAGATGGTATAGGCCCGGACAACATGTTCTCTCCCAAGTCTAATTCCTGTAATTGTTGAAGCTTTCCCATACTTTTCGGAATGAGGCCTGTGAGCTTATTATCAGATAAACCCAACAAAGTTAGATTTACCAGGTTCCCAATTTCACTGGGAATTGGCCCCGACAAATAGTTTGCTCCAATGGTTAACTTCTGAAGAGTTGTTAAGTTGGCTATATAGTTAGGAAATGCTCCTCCTAGACTATTGCTTTCAAGTCCCAATACTTGAAGGCGACTACAATTTGATAAAAACCTAAGAAAATTCCAATCTTTGGTGTTTGTTGCCTCTAGTTCATTATATTGTAAATTAATTTGATAGGGGCAAAGCTTTCCCAACTCTGCTGGAATTGTCCCATTAAATTTGTTCGCACCTAGAGAAAGCCAATACATATTGGAGAAATTGGAAAGCCATGTTGGAATTGGTCCAATGAAATTGTTCATATCAATGAAAAAGTACCGGAGATTAGGTAGGTTGTTTGCTACTGTAACAGGCAATTTTCCTTCTAATTCATTACTAGCTACACGAAAATCAATAAGTGATGATTGATTGTAGAATGAATATGGGATAGTGCCGGATAGATTATTGATCGAAACATGGAACATTTGCAAGTTAGGAAGAAGGCTAAATTCTTTTGGGATGTTGCCCTCCAGGTAGTTCCTAGAAAGAGACACGTTATGTAATGAAGAGAGATTACCAAGTGATAGAGGAATAGTTCCGGTAAGATTATTTTGAACGATATACAAGGTATGAAGCATCGAGAAAGATCCAAACCAAGACGGAATTTCTCCTTCGATTTGATTAAATGAAAGATCTATGTAGACAAGATTGGAGCAGTTTTTTAGGCCCGTAGCGATCTTTCCCCCGAAAGAGTTGTATGAAAGATCCAAAAATTTAAGGCGGTGTAAGAAGCTTACCGAAGAGGGGATCTCTCCGTATAGTTTATTTGACGCGAGGTTGATTCTCCTTAGGGAAGTCAAGTTCCCAATAAAAGGAGAGACGGTACCGAAAATACTAGTCATAGAAAGGTCTAATGTAGAGACCATTTGTGGGTATCTACGACTACAAGTAATTCCTATCCATTCACAAAAATGGGTGCTTTCATTCCAAGAGCTCAAGGCGTCTAAACCGTTGGTTAGCCCTGCCTTGAAAGCTAATAATGCCACCTTTTCAGTATCGTTACTTTGCATAGCCGTTGAATGAACCTGCCAAAATTGGAGCAGGCAGTGCAAGAGAACCAAGTGCAAGAGAACCGAATGCAGTTGAAACCTCTTCATGATTGATTCGCGCTGAACAATTTAATCAGGAATGATAAATTTAGAGATAAATTTAATAATTATATGAGTAAAATATTTATCGTAAAACACCAACAATTACTCAATAGAAAGAAATGACAAATAAAATTTTAAGTGGTTTATCAGTCACACTCACACACTTAACTGGAAAATCCGAATTCCTTTTGGATTTCGGAAGAAAATACAAAAATGTTTTTTTCTACATTATAAAATCAAAGATTTGCACCTAAAGTCCTTCCTAGATTTAACGAGTGCTTGACCATATATATTGCTTCAAAACAAACTGTGTATGTTTGAAACATATTGTCCTTGGTAGAATGGAAACTATGTTAATGATTTTCAAAATAAATTTTATTTTTAATGAAATAAATTTTGTTTTAGAAATTTTATTTTAGAAAATTAACAAGATTTATTTGACTTGTATATTTTTAATCTCTTAATGACATGATTATATCTTAATGATCATGATTATATACTATGGGCACCATCCATGGTATTATACCCATGGTATTTATATACAATGGTATTGTACCCATGGTATTGGTCACCATCCATGGTATTGTACCCATGGTATTGATTACCATCCATGGTTTTGTGTGGGGCACCACCCATGACTATGCTATATATATACCCCCCCTTCCATTGTAATGGATGTGAGTTCAAGGAAAGAGAATTGAAATTATTCATTCTCTTATCTTTCTTTCTTGATTACTCCAAATAAAAAAAAAGACACCACAAATACTCCAAAGAAAGAAAGAGGAAAAAGAATACCATTCAAGAAAGAAATAGAGGAAAGAAGAGATACAATCTTATACAAGTATTATACTTCTCGGTTAATTTTCTTACAGATCCACTTCAAATAAATTACTGCAGAATTTATTTGGCAAGTGTTACGATAGTCCTGATATTTTCGAGTAGATGTTTGGGTCTGATTTCGTTTGTGCAAACGCAGTCAGAAAGGCTATTGTATCCTGGAAGGCTATTTGTTGGACCCGTTGCACACCAAATAATATAATTGGTGGGGACGAATAAGTCTTTAAGGACAGCGACATTGTAACGCGAATAGTAGCCATTTTTAATTACCATTCTCTCTGATTTATTCACTTACCATCTATAAGTGCCATTATCTCATATTTACCATACTACTCCCACTAACAATCTTAAAGACTTATTCGATATAATGGCACCAATTAACCACAAAGAAATGTCTTATGACATTGTGAAATTAGAGAGGTTTGACGGTGGTAACTTTATCCGATGGCAACGAAAGATGCGGTTCTTGCTAACCACTCTTAAAGTTGACCATGTGTTGAATACCACACCACCGATGATGAAGGATGGTGAAACACTATCCGAGATCGGAAATAGAACAAAGATCGAAAGCGATGATTACGTGTGTCGTAGTTATATCCTCAATGCCTTGGTTGATGGTTTGTATGATATATTTCAAACCGCTACCACTGCAAAGGAACTCTGGGACAAACTAGAGACAAGGTACTTGTCTGAGGATAACACAAGTAAGAGATTTATAATTCATCGTACCAATCATTTTACCATGGTAGATAGTCGATCAATCATGGGACAATTTACCAATGATGAGCAGAAAGCTCTAGAAATGCAAGTCCACGTGATTAAAAGAGTTCATTCTCATAATTCTTGTATGAGAACACAAGAACTCTAATAAAACCTCATTTTATAAAAAGAAAAAGGTTGCGTGTTATCATTGTGATATGTCCGGACATTACAAGTCGGACTATCAATTTTTAAAGAAAAAGAGTAACGCATCTGTTGTCAAAGAAAATTTTGTGGCCATGATATCCGAGGCCAATAAGGCCGAGGATGGTGGGGCTTGGTGGATTGACTCAGGCGCCACCCGGCATGTATGCAAAGACAGAGGTCTATTTAAGACCTATGAGCCGGTAGAGCCAGGAACTGTCTTATATATGGGTAATTCATCCACCGTGCCAGTCACTGGCAAAGGAACTTGTGAGATTGAATTTACATCTGGAAGGACGCTATTGTTACATGATGTTTATCATGTTCCGGATATGATAAAAAATCTCATATCAGGTGGATTGTTAACTAAGTTTGGTTTCAAACTTGTGTTTGAGGCAGATAAATTTATTCTGTCGAAGTACGATAAATATATCGGGAAAGGTTACCTATGTGATGGAATGTTTCGACTTAGCGTAACCAGTAATGATGTTTCAACTTATATGGTTGACTCGCCTTGTATGTGGCACAGTCGTCTCGGACATGTTAATTTCCGTAAAATGCAGGAAATGGTAAAACGTTATTTAATTCCATCTTTTGATAAGAATATTACAAGTTGTCAGACTTGTAAACTTACAAAAATTACTAAAAAGCCATACTCAACGGTAACAAGATGTTCAAACTTACTTGAGCTTATACACTCTGATGTATGTGATTTTCACAGCACACCAACTATTGGTGGAAAGAAATATCTTGTTATATTTGTCGATGATTATTCACGATATTGTTATGTATATTTATTGAAATCAAAAGATGAAGCTTTAGAAAAGTTTCAAGTTTACAAAAATGAAGTCGAATTACAGACTGAAAGCTCTATCAAGTGTTTGAGAACTGATAGAGGGGGTGAATATTTTAATCCCCAATATTTTGAATCAAAAGGCATTATCCATCAGATAACTGCACCTTACTCACCACAACAAAATGGTGTAGCGGAAAGGAAAAATAGAGTCCTTACAGAAATGATAAATGCAATGCTTTCTAATTCTTGTTTGGGACAAGGTTTTTTTGGGGGGGGGGGGGGAAGCTGCTTTGACAGCGTGCCATATTTTAAATAGAGTCCCTACCAAAAACAATAAAGTCACACCATATGAATATTTCAAGAAAAGAAAACCAAACTTGAATTATTTCAAAGTTTGGGTTGTCGAGCAATTGTCAAATTGCCAGAACCCAAAAAGAGAAAATTGGGTGAAAGAGGAATTGAATGTATATTTTTGGGTTATGCCCAAAACAGCAAAGCATATAGGTTCATGGTAGTTGAACCAAATGATTCAATAAATATAAATTCTATTATTGAATCAAGAGATGCTATATTTGATGAAAATATATTTAGCTCAATTCCCAGGTCCAACTTACAAGTCTTCGACAATGAGAAAGTCGAAAATACTGAACCAAGGAAAAACAAAAGAATTAGAAAAGCAAAAGATTTTGGACCAGATTTCTTTATGTATCTAGTTGAGGGTACTAGAGATTCTGTCAAGAAAGAAATTCCATACTGTTTCAATACAGATGGAGATCCTATGAGCTTTAATGAAGCAATTAAATCGAATGATGCCATCTTTTGGAAAGAGGCAATTCATAATGAAATGGATTCAATCCTTGAAAACAACACTTGGGTGTTGGTAGATTTTCCACCTGGTTGCAAACCAATCGGTTGCAAATGGATTTTCAAAAAGAAAATGGAGGTGGATGGAACAGTTGATAAATATAAAGCAAGACTGGTTGCCAAAGGTTTTACTCAAAAAGAAGGTATCGATTATTTTGATACCTATGCACCAGTGGCTCGTATTGCAACAATCCGAATGCTAATTGCATTGGCAACATTGCATAATTTGATCATTCATCAGATGGATGTAAAAACAGCTTTTCTAAATGGTAATTTAGAAGAAGAGGTATACATGGAACAACCTGAAGGATATGTATTGCCTGGTCAAGAAAACAAGGTATGTAAACTTGTTAAGTCATTATATGGACTAAAACAGGCGCCTAAACAATACATGGAACAACCTGAAGGATATGTATTACCATTCTCTCTGATTTATTCACTTACCATCTATAAGTGCCATTATCTCATATTTACCATACTACTCCCACCAACAAACTATAATTTAGAATCCAAGTGCTCGGGTAATTAAAGGACATACCTTCAATTATTACAATGAGTAGAACCTCAAACAATGCCCAAATCTTTTCTCTTTTTGCTCGAAATCTCGTAAGATATATTGTTTGGTTGTATAGGGAATAGCACAGGAGTATCATGAGGTGTATATAGAGAAATATGTAGGCGCGAAAGATACCATTTCCATCCATATCTGCCCTCTCGTTCTCCGGTCATACTAAGTTTGGATGCATAGTACAAATTTCTTATTTTTTTTTTTTTTCCCGACTTGACCATAGAATGGTCTTCATGTAATTCCATCCATAAAATTTATATATTGAGATAATTCAAATGCTAGAAACTTCTTCTTATACCGAGTTGATTTGGAAATTTGTGGTCCACATTAGTTTGTGTAAATTCAAATCAGAGAACATTCTTCATAAATTAATTGAAAACAAAGGAAAGACTATGACGGTGGTGCCGCTGATAAATTGAATGGTCTGAAATTGGTAGGTACGTGTAGAGGGAAGAACTCTGGAAAAACAAAAATATCGACTCAATTTTATTTCATCAATAATTTCTGGACCTAATTAGAAGAAATCGACTTGCTGACATGCACGAGTAAGCAAAGATGACATTTATTTATTTGAAAAAACTAAGCTCAGCCATTACAAACAATATGCAATTACCATATTGATTTACTAAGATTTCTTATGTTATTACAAATCTCGGGTTTGTGACAGAAGAAATCTGGATTTGGATAACTGAGATCTAAAATCTCGGACATGGTAACTCCGGATTCGAAATCTTGGCAAGCTCCAGATTTGAAATATCCTTGGAATTTGGTTTTGGGATAATCCAAGATTTCATTTGAATAACCAGAGATTTTGTTTAACACGAAATTTCATTTAGGTTAACCCGAGATTTCATTTAATCTTAACTCGGAGATTATAGGATAATTCGAGATCACATTGAGGCTAATACGAGATTTATTTTTGGATGACCTTACAAAAATATATATCTCGTCAATGTCCTTGTCTCGTCCCGTCGCCCTCAAGTACTAGTGAAGATCGTAGTGTTTCAGCTTCGATTTTAGGAAGAAAAGGAGGATTGAGAAGATGATCTAGAAAGAGGAGGATATTAAAGGCCATGTTTCTAGTTAAAACTGATTTTGGGCCAAACTGGGCCATGCCCCAACGATCATTCTAATCTAACTATTATAGGAAAACCATTTATAAATAGTTGTGTATTAATTGTATCATTTAGCAGGAGAAATAAATTCTTGAAAGGCCTATATGCATGTTATTAAAAAAAATGTACTGTAAAAAGAAAAATATACTTGTCCCTTCTAATTTTTTATCAATTCATGTCTGGCCAAGGGTAAACCAAATAAATAAAACAAAAACACATATTAAATTAAAATATTTTATGCGTCGAATTTATTTAATTATTATTATGTGTTAGTTTAACACATATTAATTTGATACATACACATGAATTAAATCGGACTCATTCATTCATTTTGTCACATATTCGTTTAACACCATATTTAACACTAAAAGATAAAAATTCCCCCTCATCAGTAGAACCTCGTCAATAGATTGAGGAAATTGTAAGGAACCTCGGTATCATCGATCTTATAAAAAATAAACAAGCATGACAAAGTACTGAGTCAAGCCCAGAAAGATCAATCAGTGACATATTTATTAAAGAATTGTAGAGTCGCTCACTCTTGTTCCTGAGTTACTTATTTGAACTACAATTGTACTGGTTTGCTGGCTGTTTTTTTATTGAAAGAAAAGACCGGTTTGTGAATGTCTGAACCAAATGTACTTATATCGAAGAAGGGCTCTCGTTCTACTAGCTTTGAAACAGATTTTTACAGGTTTGTTGGCTTCTTTTTTTTCACTCGATTATTTAAGTTACTTCATGAGCTTATGTACTCTACTCGCGTTTTCTTGCTCAAAAAGTAACTCATAGAAGAATTCAATTCGACGAAGTTGGTGTGGTGCTAGCTAACTCGTAAAATTCCAAGGAAAGTGAAATTGGAATTGGGTAGGAATTAGGATTGAAGGCGAAGAAGATGATATTTTCTCCAAAATTTTGAAAAACTATGACAATACTCGTGCTACGGGACAAATATGGAAATCATATTTTTCATTTTAATACGAAGTACTAATTTGTATGATGATACTGACAATACTAAATCAAATAATATTATTTCACATTATATTACTCTCATCATATTATATTTTGTACTCGACGTTTAATTATGTATTAGTAGTATGTATATATTTTACGATTATATTATGCTATGATAGAAAATAACTCCTTTTTTTTTATCAATTATTAATACATATATTAATGTAAAGGTATAATTATATCGAAGACGGGTAATGAAGAAAAAGAATTTAATTTGGCTAACTGGAAATCAGTGTGTAGGCCAAAAAAATACGGTGGTTTGGGGATAATATATTTGGAAAGTTTCAATGAGACCCTTTTACAAAAATGAATATGAAAATTTTATGATAAAAATTCTGGCTTAAATTGGCAAAACTTAGTTTCCCATTTAGCTCAGAAAAAAATAAAAGGAAAAAGAAATCTAAAAGACTCATATTTCTGGTATGATATCCAGTCATGTCTCAATTTCTTTTGGAGGTCAATTCAATTTGAAATTGGTGATGGAAAAAACATAAGTTTTTGGTACAACAATTAGGGTGAGGGATTATTGTTCAGCCAACTACCCCATTTGTTTAAAGAAGCAATTAAACAACATGGAACCCTGTGATTTTGTACAGATGAATCATTTTAGGTTGGCTTTTAATCCAATTTTATCTCCAATTGCATATAAAGAATATATAATTGGCTTAAAGGGAAACTAAAGGAAATTTCAATAATCCCTGAGAAAAGAGATGTAATTTTTCGGAATTGGGATGATTCTAAAAAAATTACTGTTAAAAGTGCTTATAATGTAATCATTCAGGGGTATTTTCAGCTTCAAATTTGGGTGAATTATGGAATTTGAAAATTCTCAGAAAATTGACCATTTTTTACTGGCTTTTGTTGCAAAACAATATTCTTACACAGGACAATCTAATTAAAAGAGAGTTAATTATTATTAACAGATGTTACATGTGTAAAATGCAGTTAGAATCGGTAGATCACCTAACTCAGTGTTGTAGCTTTGTTCATCTCCATTGGCAAGCAATTCGAGCTGATCTCCCCCAAATCCCCACTAAATCAACGCCAATTGAGATGTTAGAAGACATGATTTCAGGTGCTCCAAATAATTCAGAGGGATACCTTCTCTTTGTAGCTTTCTTGTACTGTATGTGGAGAGAGCGCTCTCGTCGCGCCTTCTCAAGTAACAAGAACGAAGGGTCTCTGTTAATAGAGGAGGTCGTAGAGGACTGGAGATTGCTCCAAAGAAGACTAACGAGGGAGGAAAGCCGCTTATCGGATTTTATACCCGATCGAAACCACACATGGAATATGTGAAGGAATTTACTCGTTTTGAAGATGAGTTTTGGGGAGAAAGTACAATTGAGTAGAGGTGGCAAACAGGCGGTTTGGGCGGTTTCAGGTTGAACCCAACAGGTTTCGGGCTAATTTTTGGGTTCGGATCTCATCGGGTTAAGTCAATTCGGATCAAGCTGGGTTCGGATCGGATCATATTTGGTCGGATCAATTTCGAGTTGAAAATTATAGTCGGGTCGGGTTTTCAAATTCGGGGTGATTAGCGGACGCGGTTTGTTTCGGATTCGGATTTTTTCGGAATTCGGGTTAGTCAAATTCGGGTTATGTCGGATTTTTTTTTAATAATTCTATAAATCAATTTTGTCATAATATTGATATAAAATTAAACTATTATCCAATTCCAGATGTCTGTTTTTTTATGTAAAAGCACCGGTGTCATCTCACTCTCGAAAAATGTAATAAATATAATGTTACATAGATCAGTTAATAGATTGCATTAAAAAAAATGATAACACCGGGTCAATTTGGGTTCGGGCATTTGAGTTCGGACTTGTCATAATCAGGTTTATCGGGTTTCGGACAACTCGGATTCGGGTCGAGTTGGGTCTGGATAATAATTATAATATGTCATGTCGGGTCAATTTTGGGTCGGATTTCTCGGGTTCTGGTCGGACGGGTTCGGTCGTTTGAATTTTCTAAATTTTTCGGGTGACGGTCGAGTCGGACCTCGGGCGAGTCGGACCTTGGGCGAGTCGGGCGGTCTTTTCGGGTTCGGGCCGGATTTGCCACCTCTACAATAGAGTGCAAGGGGGCACTGTACTTTGCTAATAAATTTAGCGGTTGAATGATCTCGGTGCGGGAGTGAAAGCTTAGTCTCTTTCTTATTATTGTTACGATTTGTTGAAGTAAAAGAGTTGTTTTGTAATAGTTATAGCTTCTTATTTCTTGCTATGGGCTGAGAGCTTGGCCCAATCTTGTAACAACTCTATTTATTCCCCCATTTTATTTATTATTTGAAAGAGAGATATTAAGCTAGTTAAAAATTAATTAACATCATATAATATTTTTAAATAGGAATAACATTATGTTCATAGGTTTAAGAAATTATTTATATTTTAATTTTAATAAGTACACATTTTTTATTTTTGTTAAGTTTAAGAAACGTAATATAATATAATATAATATGGACAAAATTTCATGTGTGCCCCTGCACAATATCATAATTTCACGTATATTCCTCAAATTAGGTATTGACATATTACTTATGAGAGGACGTGATATTTTAAGAATTTGATAGGGATAGTAATAATATTTGAAAAGTGTTAAAAATGTATCCATGATATATGAAGAGTTTGCAAAGATACTCGTGAAATTTCACATTATTGAAGAGTGTATGTGAAATTATGATGTTTTACAGGAATACACGCGAAATTGCATCTAAAATGTAATACAATACAGTATAATATAACAGTGTAAATCCTACGTTACTGAGCTCTTATATATGCATCTCTGATGGAATGCAACCAATGTTGTAAAAAACACCGAAAAACACCGAAAAACACCGAAAAACGGTCAAAAAACAGTGAAACGGTGAAAGACCGTACCGTTTTTTACCGTACCGTTTCAAAAAATGGTCAAACGTTTTTTAACCGTGTTTGACCGTTTTTTTGACCGAAAAACGTTTTTAACCCGTTTTACATACCGATTTTTTCTTCTAATTATTTTGGGCCCGAATTTTTTTTAACTTTTTTGGCCAGTTATTTTTCTCGGCATGTGACTTCTTTTTCACCGAGTCTCCGATTTAGTTATTTATCTTCACGACAATGCTTGAGATGCTCCATTCTTCCGTTCTTCTTCCGATTGATTAAATAATAACGAGGGCTCAGTTTAATTTACGACAATGACTCCTTTTTTTCACAACAAAGATTAATTTTTTTCTCCGCAAATTGTGATTGTGAGGGTTAATTTGATTCAATTTGTGACTCAAATGATTGTGTGTTATGATTGTTTAGGTTGATCTGATTATGTGTTATGATTTAATTATTTTTTACTTTTTATGTGATTTTTATTTTGTTTTTGGATTTTTTTTTTGTACGAGAATCAAATAAGTATTTAAATTGTGAGTATTAATTGGATTTATTTTTTTGTCCAAATTTTTTGTCTTTAAATTTTAATTATAATTGATATAAAATATTACCAATTTAACTGACCGTTTTTTTACCGTTTTTTAACCGTTTTACGACCGTTTTACGGTAAAACACTAAAACGGTGACCGACCGTACCGTACCGTTTCCCGTCATCTACAACATTGAATGCAACTCCATAGTTGCATCCCTAATCGATTTTCTCTCTATTGGTGATTGTGTCGAGCACATGAGGCCTATTCGAATAACAGATATTAAGAATTTGTGTATCTTGTTCCATGAATCGCTAACTTGGTGTTCACTCTGAATTTCTAAATCAGAATCACTTTCAAGAGATATCATATTCGAGTCCACGATATCATGAAGCTTCTCAGGGAAAGCCATCTCCACGAAAGTGTGTAAGGTAAGACCATCTTTAAACACATCATCAACTGGCATCATACCGGTAAACAGCTCCAATATGATAATTCCAAAGGTATACACATCGGCTTGCAGTGAAACTGGACTGCCTTCCCCATATTCTACAATACAGAGCAATTTCAAAGCTACATCAGAGTATGTATAGAAAAGAAATGCATTTTTTCTTTGTAATAGTGTTTCAGCATAAACCAGTATCAATATAAAATTAAGGGTCGGTTGGTTCGATTCGAATCGATCGAACCATATAAATCGAATTTTGATCTGGATTATTTGATTGAAGCTGATAAGAAATTTCATAACATTAAAATTCAAATATATCATTAATAAAATTCAAATTTGATTTATCAAAAATATTGAAACAAATCTTATGAAGTATAATTACATTATTTGTAATATTGTAATATAAAATTTTAATTTTTTAAAATTAACATAATGGGAAAACATGAATAATAGGATGTAATTTTTCAAAACACCAAAACCGAACCAATTCCAAAACACCAAAACCGAACCAAACCGAATAAACTAAAAACATCATTTTTTCAACCGAACCGAATCGAACCAAACAAACCGAAAAAACAAAAAAGATTAAACCAAATTCGACCGGTTCATTTCGATTCCGGAATAATCCGAACTGTTTGCCCACCCTTAAATATAATCCAATTATATACAATCATGCTACATATATATTATTCAAAAAGGATTTGACGAAATAACCAATGGGCAATGATTAACTTTGTCAATCACTACAGAAATACATATGAAGATGGCATGATTGAGAAAATTGAAGGGAAGTTAATAATAGCGAGAATTACCTGAAGCGACATATCCGATAGATCCTCTTATTCCCAGTGAACTTTGGGAATTTATTAATTGCATGTTCGTATTGTTTGGGAGTAATTTTGCAAGACCAAAGTCGCTAACACGAGCTGTGAAGTCTTCGTTGAGAAGAATATTACTTGGTTTTAGATCACAATGAATTATCGATGGCTCACAACAGTTGTGAAGATAATCTACTGCATCCGCCACGTCGACTGCTATGCTCAACCTCTCAATGAACCTTAAGATCCGATCTCCCTCCACATGTAACCATCTATCTAGACTTCCTTTAGGAATGAAATCAAGTACTAGTGCTTTGAAATCATTACCTTTAAAGTTTGTGCTAGAGCAACACGTTATTATGCTAATGAGATTACGATGACGCATCGTTCTCAAAGCATCACATTCAGCCAGGAAGGTTTTGGAAGCTCCTCGAACTTCGAGGTTAAACACTTTAACTGCATGATCTTGTATTTGAAAGGTAAAGTGCATTTGTATACAGAGCCGTACCTTCCGGAGCCTAGTAAGTTGATAACAGAAAAACCATCTGTTGCTTTAGCCAATTCGGTATATGATATCTTAGGGTATGGCTCCTGTAATGGCATCGTATTTATTATTCCTTTCTCTCTTGATATCGCTCGTTGTCGGAGAACACAAATAATAGCCAAGAGAGAAATCACGAATACAACTAAGATTGGTAACACAATTAGTAATTTGAATAGCATAGAAGATTTCTTCTTGCGATGTAGGTTAGGGCACGTAGGTAGGTGAAGTTGTGGATTACCTCCACAAAGCCCATGATTTCCATTAACAAATAGACCAGAGATATTGTTGAAAATACCTATTGTTGGAACTGGGCCTTCAAGATGATTGAACGAGACGTCCAACACGAACAAGGAACTAAGATTTTCTAAGAGCACAGGAATAATTCCAAACAAATTATTGTGTGAAAGATTCATCACTTGCAAACCATGTATATTGGATAATTCTTGAGGAATAGTTCCATGAAAATTATTATTTGATAAGTTCAATTCTAAAAGAGCTTTACTTTTCAAAAATAGAGGTATGACCCCGTTAAATAGGTTAATACTTAAATCCAAGTACTCCAAACTCTCACATTGGCTAAGTGATTTCCATGGATCTCCATAAAATTTGTTTCGGGACAAATCCAAGTGCCCAAGTTGCATATTACAATCCTTGATTGGTAACTTGCCGGTTAGAGGATTGTTTGATAAAAATAAATAAGGCAATGGAAGATTAAAGATGTTATTGGGCAGAGTCCCATTGATGAAATTATTAATTATTAATAGTTATAAAGTTAGGGAAATTCCCCTCTTCTTAGCCCTCCACGTCATCAGGGACCTTTTTGTAAAAAAAAATATTTTTTCTTACATTTTGGTCTTTTTTATTTATATTTTGGTCCTTTTTATTTGGAAAAATTACATTTTGATCCTTTTTTATTTATATTTTGGTCCTTTTTTATTTACATTTTGGTCCTTTTTATTTACATTTGGTCCTTTCAAGCTTGAAAAATTACACTTTGGTCCAGGGCCTCTTTGAAAAAAATTTATTTACATTTTGGTCATTTTTATTTATATTTTGGTCCTTTTTAGTTGAAAAAACTACATTTTGATCCTTTCTATTTACATTTTTGTCCTTTTAAGTTTAGAAACTTACATTTTGGTCCTTCATTTACATCTTGATCCTCTTTTATTTACATGTCGGTCTTTTTTTACATTTTTGAATTTACATTATAGCTATTTTTATTTATATCTTTGTCTTTTTCAGTTTTTGTTCACACTTTGGTACTTTTTATTAACATTTTGGTCCTTTTTAATTTAAATTTCGGTCCTTTTTTATATTATTAATAATTCCTCTCATCTCATGCCTCCACATCACCACCTTATTATGCCTCCCTATCACCACTTTACTTGGAAAATTTTCAAAAGACTCCTTAAATTTTTAGATATTGCAAGAAACAATTAATTTACATATGTATTCATTTAAAAAAAATGTTTTTTTAATTTTAAAAAATTCTTAAACTTTTTGTAATATATAATAATTAAAAAAAATTACTATATGTTATATGTTATATAATTTTAATATTTCATTCATTACAAATATTCCACTTATGTATTATTTTTCTTGAAAAAATAACATAAAATTATAATAAGTTGAACAATATTATTAAAAGAACATCTTGCAAATATTTAAAAATAAAATATCATAAAACTATTAAAAAATACATAAAAGGAAAACTAAAATAAAAAGTAGATGTTTAAATAGATATTTTCTATGAATATATTTGCAAGATGTTTATTTATTATTATTTAATGTTAGTTTTTTATGAATAAAGAATGGAATATTAAAATTATATAAACAAAATATGTAATAATTTAAATTTTTTTAAATCACTACATGTTAAGAAGTGTTTATGAATTTTCTTAAAATTAATAAAAAATAACAAAAATAACTTTTAATTATTACATATGAGATTTGGAGGGTATTTTGGAAAAAAAAATTAATATCATCCATAAGGAGTATTTTAAAATAAAAGTTTGGTAAAAAAAATTGCGCGGGGAAAAAGATAGAGGATTTTTTACAATATCCAAAAAAAATTAGGGGGTTAAAAATATACCAAATCACGGATGTGCGAATAATCATGACAAACTCGAGAGCTCCCGCGCAATTGCGCGGGGAAAAAGCTAGTTATTAGATAGGTCCAAATAAATTAGATCATGGAGGTTTGCAAGGTTTGATGGAATGTGACCTTGGATATTATTATTATTTGCATATAAAAACGATAGTTTAGTGAGATTACCAATTGAAGATGGTAAAGGTCCAGATAACCTGTTACACAGTAGTAATACTTGTAATTGTTGAAGCTTCCCAACACTTTCCGGAATAATGCCCGTGAGTGAATTTTCGCACAAAAGTAAGCGATCCATATTGACCAAGTTCCCCATTTCATCGGGAATTGACCCCGATAAATAGTTTGCCCCAATGGATAGTACTCGAAGTTGGGTTAAGTTGGTTATATAGTTAGGAAATACTCCTCGGAGACAATTTTTAAGTCCCAACTCTGTTAAGCGACTACAATTTGATAAATATCTAAGAAAATTCCAACCTGCAGTGTTTGTTGGCTCTAGTTCATTGATATCCACACTGAAATAAGATGGACAAAGCTTTCCTAACTCTGGTGGAATTTTACCGCTAAATTTGTTATCACCAAGTTCGAGCTTATTAATATTGGATAAATTGGAGATCCATGTCGGAATTGGTCCAGTGTAATTATTCCTACCGAGTGTGAAATATTGAAAATTAGGTAAGTTAATTGGTATATTAACAGGCAAGTTTCCTTCTAGTTTATTATCAGCTGCAGCGATAGCAATTAATGAAGATTGATTGAAGAATGAATGAGGGATATTGCCTGAAAGATGGTTCTCCGAAACTTCAAACCAATGCAGCGATAGCAATTAATGAAGCTTTAGTCAAAAGGGTAGAATAGTAATTATTTCCCTCTAGGTGAAAATTCTTTAAGTGGATTTCAGTTACACATCTAGGTGAAAATTCAAATTCTTTTTGGATTTCATGCAAAATACAAAATTGGTTTTGTCTAAATTCTAATCAAAATATATTGCTTCGATACAAAATGTGTATGTTTGAATCATGTTATCCTTGACAGAATCGAAACTATAATTTATAGCTGGAGTACTCCGATAATTAGAGGACAAACCTTCAAGTTATGTTACAGAACAGGAGCTCCCAAATAATGCCCAAATCCTTCTCTGTTTGCAAGAAATCTCGTAAGAAATATTGTCCCTCGGTTCTATGGGGACTAACTATACAATACCATTTCTATGGGGACTAACTATACAATACCATCACGAGGTTTATATAAAGAAATTTGTAGGCACGAAAATAACAATTCCGTCCATATCGGCTTTCTGTTTCGGGAGTCCCACCAAGTTTGAATACATTATTGTAAATTTCTTATTTCTGATATCTTCTTTGTTTTTTTTTTCCACTCGACCAAAGAATGGTCTACAAGCAACTCCATCCATAAAAGATAATTCCAATGTAATTGGATCTACATCAAGCATTTTCTGACAGAAGCTTTTCTGTCTAATCTTTTGGCATTGGCTCAAACTAGTCAAAAGCTCACTCGAGAAACGAACAGTGTCAGAGGAATGGAAATCGGCCAGGTGTCAATTACTAGCGATGAAACCGAGATGACACCTTTTCAAATCATTCCACTTGAAGAAAGCATGCAATTGGATCTAGAAGCAGAACACAAAGAAAGTGAAGGGTATATATCCCCATCTGTGGGGATGAAGACCCACTCAGTGATTCAACATGGTCCTACATCAAGCATCGTGCCACGTAGAAGCGCGAGGATACAGAACAAGTCCACGGGTGCATATATCTCTCCCATTGATAAGGCCCAGAAGCAGCTTTTTAATGAAGTCCAGCCCATGAAGAAGAAAAATACCAAAGTTGCCAGGCCCAAATTGGTGTTAGAAGAAAGCAATGAGGCTTTAACGAGTAATCAAATTATGGAAATTCTCAAGGCAGGAGGGATTGAAGTCGACATGGAAATGCAAGTCCAGGTCAAAGCCTTGGTGGATGAGCAAGATAAATGATGTCTCGCAGAGGAGTTCCAAGCTTTTCTAGACAAGCCATAAAGTCTAGGGGTATTATCGAGTCATATATCAAGTTTAGAGTCATTTCAAGTTTAGAGTCTATTATCGAGTTCAATGTCGTTTTAAGTATTTATTATCCAGTCTTGTATCGAGTCAGTTTAATTATCAGTAAGCCTATCATGTATCGAGTCAGTTTAATTATC
This sequence comes from Luzula sylvatica, assembly GCA_946800325.1. Taxonomy (NCBI): domain Eukaryota; kingdom Viridiplantae; phylum Streptophyta; class Magnoliopsida; order Poales; family Juncaceae; genus Luzula; species Luzula sylvatica. Next base: position 33,387,898 of record OX326957.1, on the reverse strand, counting down.
AGTAATCCTATCATGTATCGAGTCATTGTTGTCAGAAGAGAAAGTAGTATGTCAAGTGCTCAAGTCTTCAAGCAGTATTTTATCGGACCAACCAATATAAATCTTAGTAAAAGTTGTGTGTCAATAAGCTGTGTGTCAATAAATCTTAGTAAAAGTTGTGTGTCAAATCTACCTTCACTAAGATCTATATACAAAAATTACACTAAGAGTTGGTTGTCAGTAACATTTTTCCAAACAGTGTCAATAAAAAGCCAGGCTACAAGAAACATAAGACCTAATCATGTCAAGCGATTCAACCGAGGGCTTCAAAAAAAGTTTAAGAAGAAGAAGAACTTCATGTTACAATGATAAAGCACAGATCAATCAAAATACTTTCATGGAATGTCAGGGGCTTGAATCACCCGGATAAACGAAGTGCGATTAGGAAAAATATCTCAATGGAGAAGCCACATATAATATGCTTGCAAGAAACTAAAATACAAGACTTAGGGACTCAGACTCAGCGACAAATCTGCGGCAACCAATTTAAGGATTTCGGTTGCTTGGAAGCCAGGGGAGCAGCAGGAGGAATACTGATAACATGGAAGAATCAATTATTCGACCTACAAAAAGTAACTAAGTTAAATTACACTATTACGGTTATTTTACAATGCAAATTCAATTTGTCTCAGATACATGTTACGGGTGTTTATGGTCCGAACGACCCTAGTAAAAGGCATGAATTTTTCAATGAACTGAGACAAATGAAGCCGTTACAAAATGAACCTTGGATGGTACTAGGAGATTTCAATGTAATCCTCAATAATGAAGAAAGAACTGGACACACTTATGATTGGAGAGCATCGCAAAATTTCAGAAGATGTATAAACGACATTGCAACCATTGATTTACCATTACATGGAAGCAAATATACATGGACTCGAGGTCAAACAATGTCAAGATTGGATAGAATGTTAATTTCCACAAGCTGGTCTCAATACTTCCCTAATTCCATACTCAAGACGGGAGCTAACACATCTTCGGATCATTTACCTTTAATATACACTGCTTCAACCACATTTCCCAAACCAAATTTCTTCAGATTCGAGAACTTTTGGTTACAGTACAAAGAAGTTGATGAAATAGTGCAACAAGAATGGAGTAAGTACAAGGCCTCTAACATAGCACAATTTAATACCAAATTAAATAGTCTGACAAAGAGAATCAAAGAGTGGAACAAAAATAAAATCGGAGACATCAATATGCAAATACTAAATTGCATGGACTCAATCAAATGGCTAGATAAACAATCGGAAACAAGGATTTTAACAGAGGCAGAATATTGGCTGAGATCTAAGTTGAAACAAAGATTTAACGATCTAAGTAAGATGGAGGAAAAAATATGGAGGCAGAGAGCTAAGACAAAATGGATCAATGAAGGAGACATGAATACATCATACTTCCACCACATAGCAACCAACCACAACAGGAATAATAAAATAGCCAACCTCCAACATGATCAAGTAACATATACTGATCACAAAACAAAGGCCAAAATCTTATTTGATCATTTTAAAGAAATACTGGGGAAAAAAGATAATAATCTTAGTATACAGACTATTAACTTATCCACTATATACACCAAAGATGATGAACTAGCAAGCATGGAAACATCAATATCAATAGAAGAAATTAAAAATGCCATTTGGTCATGGGGAAACAATAAAACACCGGGTCCAGATGGTTTTACGGGAGAATTCTACAAAAAATATTGGAACATCTTCAAGGAAGATATGTTAGCATTATTTAACTCACAAGAAGTGATACGAGAAGGATTAAAACAATTAAGCTCCTCATATATAGCACTCATACCCAAAGAACACAATTCAAACACAGCCTCACAATTCAGACCGATAAGTCTTATACATGGGATTCAAAGAATCTTCTCAAAAATCTTGGCTACGAGATTACAGCCACATATTGGAAAACTGGTAGACAATACACAATCAGGGTTTGTCAAAAACAGAAATATAACTGATGGATTTGCATATGCTCAGCAATTACTAGACTCGGCCAACAATCTTAAACTACAAATGATAGTCTTCAAAGCTGATATTGCGAAAGCCTTTGATACCATATCATGGGAATTTATCACAAAAATCTTACAATCAAGAGGTATGGGGCAGATAATGTGCAATTGGATCACTAATTCGGTATTAAAAGGATATACAAAAATTATATTGAATAATACAATAGGTAAGTCCATAAGGTTAGAAAGAGGAGTCCGACAAGGCGACGCTTTGTCGCCTATACTATTTATACTAGCTATGGATGTACTCACAAGAATATTCAAAAAACTAAATCAAAGCAACTTCATTAACCCAGTTTTCCCAGGAGCCAAAACAGGTTTATATTACGCAGATGACTCTATCTATTTTTTGAAGAACGAAATCTCACAATTACAACGGTTCAAATTCGTAATGGACCAATTTGGGAAAGCTTCAGGTCTCAAAGTTAATTACAACAAATCTGAATTTGTGGCCATAAAAACAACTCAACAAGAAGAAAATGAAGCAAAAGATATTCTACAGTGCCAACAAAAGCAATTTCCAATCAAATACTTAGGCCTACCACTTCAACCAGGTAAACTTAAAAAACAAGAATATCAAATCCTAATTGATAAAATCGCTTCTCGTCTATCGGGATGGAAAAGAAATACACTTTCTAAAACTGGTAGATTAGTACTTATTCAATCGGTGCTAATGTCAATGCCCATATATTTCATGTCGATTTTTAAACTTCCAAAATGGGTCATCAGGAAAATTGAAAAGATCATGAAATCTTTTTTATGGAAAGGCAATGAACAAAATGGAAAAGGAATACCCCTGGTGTCGTGGTCGAAGATTTGCAGATCAAAGAAAACGGGTGGTTTATCCATATTGAATATTCAAAAATTCAATGAGGCCTTATTAACTAAATGGTTATGGAAGTTGTATGATACTAAAGAAAACATTTGGAAGGAACTAATGATCATCTTATATGGAAATAACATATACTCAGAAATAGGACAAAAACAAGCAATAAAATCAAGACTTTGGTCAATTTGTAGTGAATTATATCAACCTTTTAAGGCTTCCATACAAATGGAATGCAAAAATGGAGAAAGAACAAAATTTTGGGAAAGTAATTGGACTGGTACGCCTCTAAAATATCAATATCCTACACTATACTCATACCGAGAAGATGACATTACAATGGTTAACCAAATATGGAAAGAGAATCAAATTCATGGGATAAAAAATCAGCTATCACAACAAGCTCAAATAGAATATCAGAAGTTGCAAGAATATCTCCAAAGAGAACAATCAATACGACCAAATCAAATAGATCAGGTACATTGGAAATGGGAAAAAGATGGAATCTTCTCAACAAAATCAATGTACAAATTTCTTAATAATGGAGTGTACACCAAAACGAACACTCAAGCGATTTGGAAAATTAAGGTACAACCGAAAGTTAAAACATTCATCTGGATGGCAGTAATGAATAGTATACTAACTATAGACAATCTCAATAAGAGAGGTTGGCAATTACCAAATAGATGTGTTTTGTGCAAAAAAAATGCTGAAACGGTTCATCACATATTAAATCACTGTCCGTACACAGTCGCAATATGGACGGCCACGGATGCGCAATTCAACACAGCCACTCTACAACAAGGGAACATATTACAAACAATAAGGTCGACGAATATACCAAAAGAACAGAAAGCGATAATAGCAACAGTAATCTTTATGATTTGGAAAGAAAGATGCAACAGAATATTCAGAGATGAGGAAATGTTAACAAGCAAATTAATACGAGCAATCAAGGATGAGGTGCAATTAGTTCAAAGTAGTAATAGGCAGAATAATCATGTATCAATCATAAATCAGTAGTATAAGCAAACTTGTAAATAAAATCCCCTGTAAATACCGCAGTACATCTAGTACTATATTTAATATAGTCTGGGTATGGGTCTTAGAACCCATCTCAGTTAATCAAAAAAAAAAAAAAAAAAAAAAAAATTCCAATGTTAGAAACTTCTTCTTATACTTGAGATGATGTGGAAATTTGTGGCCCATCTTAATTTCTTTCCACTTCAAACAATTATAACTTTTATATACCAGAAAACTCAAATGTGAGAATATTCTTCGGTAATTAATTGAAAAAGAAGGAAAGACAATGATGGTGGCACTGCTAAATTGAATGGCCTGAAATTTGTAGGTATATGTAGAGGAAAGAACTCTAGAGATATAAAAATATCAACTCCATTTTATTTCATCAGTAATTTCAGGGCCTAATTAGAAAAAATCGACTTGCTATGCACGAGTAAGCAAATATGACATTTATTTATTTGAAAAAACTATGCTCAGTCATTTATGGCCTTAGAAAGAAAACATCAACCCTTCAAATCTCGGGTTTGTGGCAGAAGAAATCTGGATTTGGATAACTGAGATCTAAAATCTTGGATATGGTAACTCCGGATTCGAAATCTTGGTAAGCTCGAGATTTGAAATATCTGATTTGACCAAACCCTCCGCGATTTGAAATCTTGGAATTTGTTGTTTGGATAACCCAAGATTTCATTTGAATAATTAGAGATTTTGTTTAACACGAAATTTCATTTAAGCTAACCCTAGATTTCATTAATCTAAACTGAGAGATTATAGGATAATTCGATATTACATTGAGGCTAATACGAGATTTATTTTTGGACGACCTTACAAAAAGATCAATCTCGTCGATGTCCTTGTCTCGTCTAGTCGCCCTCACGTATTAATGAAGATTGTAGACTGTAGTGTCGGCTTGGATTCCAGAAAGAAAAGAATGATTGAGAAGACGAGTTAGAGAGAGAAGTATTTCAGGGCTATGTGTCAAGAAAAAATGATTTCGGGCCAAACTGGGACATACCCCAACAAACTATTATTGAAAAACAAAATGTCTTTCAGCCCTAAACGAACTATAAATCTATTTCTGAAATAAAAAATGATACAATTCCAAATTTAATACACAAACTTAATACCGATCTCTGGAACCGGATCTTGTCCGATGGGCATTGGACCAGATTTCATCCATGCACCTCCTGAACCATTCGATTTCATCAAAATAAATCATGATTAGATACATTTAACTTTTTTGTTTTCTTTCCGTTAATTAAAAATAGAAGTGGATCTTGGTCTTTCCCTCTTCAGCGTCTTCACAGACCTCTTGCAAAAAGTGAGTTATTTTTCTTTCAAATACACATTTCAAGAATTTGTTTGCACGTACTTTGTTCCTCCTCGTCTCTCACTTTCTCTCTCTCTCAAATACACACCTCCATTTTCTTCTAAAGTTCTCCGCCCCAATTATTTTAGTCACAGGCGACGATGAGCATGTCTCTCTTTTGTCTTCTTCCGGTGATCTTCTTGATGTGCATATGAAATTGTTCGGCAAAATGTCTCCATAAAGTTCTGACCTTTTATTAGTGTATTTCTGAATTAACTCATATCTTTGATTAAATAATTATTATATCATGATCTTAATAAATATTCATGATTGAAGAATCGCTAGCAAGTTAATAAATGAATTTCACCAAATAGGATAGGCTAAAACAATTTTTGGGTGATCTATTCAGCAATTAAATTTGAATATATGATTGTATTTATAATCTTTTGGGGGGGAAGTGGGGTATGTCCAACATTTTCCTTACAAGATAATGTAAAACACATTTGAGTACGTGGTCCATTGTTGTTCTGAATGTAGGAAGTCCTGAGTTCAATCCTCGAAAAATCCTTGTTTTTTTTTGTTAGCGTGCCCTCACTAATAAAACATATTACTTATATGGGGAGTTCTATGATAGACCCATTTTCTTATCATTGACCCATTTTAAAAAAAAAAAATTCGAATATTTGTTAAATAATGATTTTTTTTGTAAGATTCTAGTGTATATTTATCATTTAATACTATCCAAAACATAAATTTTGTATAATTAATTAATAAATAGTTAAAATTCTTAAAATAAATTTTTGAAAAAGGGTCCATGATAAAAAAAATGGGTCTATGATAGAAGCTCCCTACTTATATAGTGTGGATGGCAGAAACTCATGCTCATGTTGTTGCAGACCATGGTTCCAAACTCACTAACAACATGTTTTATTTTTGCCTACGGGCTATATCATCAAAAAAAAAAAATGTTTTAACTTTTATTGTTTGAGGTGTTCAAAAAGGGAAATATGAAATGATTGAAGACTCCAACAAACACATATTTTGATCAATGTGTTATATTTAATAAAGAGTTTATTGGTTGATAATTCCACCATACACACAATATTTTTTTCAAAATCTTATTAATCAATATCATTTGTGTTATAATTTGAAAACTATGCTTTTATTGTCCATAAAAATGAATAGAAACTAAAAGAGTTAAAATTATAATTAAATCCTATAAAATTTCGAACTATATTTTGGCACAATCTAATTAATCAAAATCATTTTTACTATAATTTGAGAAATATTTTTTATTTATCCAAGGAAATAAATAGAAACTAAAATAGTCAAAAATATAATTAAACCCTAAAAAATAATTAACTATATTTTTTCACAATCTTATTAATCAAAATCATTTTAGATATAATTTGAAAAATAAAAATATTGACCAAGAAATTAATAGAAAATTAAAAGAGTCAAAATTATAAGTAAACTCTAAAAATATGGAGATATATATTCTTACCAATCTTATTACTAAAATTCATGTTCGCTATAATTTGAAAAATAATTTTTTTTATTGCGGAAGAAAATAAATAGAAACTTAAAGAGTCAAAATTATAATTACACACTACAACATATCAAATTGTATTTTTATACACTTTTACTAATCAAAATATTTCTGCTATAATTTGAAAAAGTATTTTTTCCCTTCCAAATAATTTTGTATATGCGAATGTGATGTATATTTCTAATAACATGATTTGCTGTTGCATTTTTTGATTGAAACTGAAATTTATGCATAATAATCTCCTTATAAAATATGATTTGTTTATAGATCAACAATTCACGGACGATCCTACTAATTATTTTATTGAAGATATCCATGTGACTGACTACAAAGATTAAAGTGAAGAAATTAATCCAAAAAAAAAGATTAAACTGAAGAACAAGAGATCAATTTATTCAATATGGGGATTCATCAAATCTTGAATCCAAAGATAAATAACATAATAAGGATATAGTAAACAAAAAATGCTATATTTTTGTTATAACTCATCACATACCAAATTATTTCAATAATAATAATAATAAGGTGGATAATACGAAACTCACAATTTAACATACTTATTTCCTTGATTTTTCTATTGCGAGGCCCATTATTTGCTTTCTCTATTTACACTGTAGTAGATTCCTCTTTTGGAAATTTTCTGGAACAACTTGTGTGCAAAATAAAACTAATTTGGATCAAATGAATTTAAAAGAATGTTCAAATAAAGCAAGTAATAAATTATAAATAGTATATTAGCAATTCGCATAGCTATACAGTTTTTTTAATGATGTAATTGTTAATTGATAAACAAAATATAAAATGAATTTCAGTCAATTTTTTGCGAATTTGAATCAATTTTCTGCGATTATGCCACCTAAAAACCCCGTCTTTTTGTTCGCCTAAGGCCCCGAAAAATCTAGGACCGGACCTGAGTACATGTAGAAAGAACTCTGGAGAAATAAAAATATGAACTCCATTTTATTTCATCAGTAATTTCAGGGCCTAATTAGAAAAAATCGACTTGCTGACATGCACGAGTAAGCAAATATGACATTTATTTATTTGATAAAACTAAGCTCGGTCATTTACGGCCTTAGAAAGAAAACATCAACCCTTTAAATCTCGGGTTTGTGGCAGAACAAATCTGGATTTGGATAACTGAGATCTAAAATCTTGGACATGATAACTCCGGATTCGAAATCTTGGTAAGCTCGAGATTTGAAATATCTGATTTGACCAAACCCTCCACGATTTGAAATCTTGAAATTTGGTTTTGGGATAAGTATAACCCAAGATTTTTTTTTAGGAATTTTGTTATTTAAAATATAAAAATAATATTTACTTAAATTTGATAAAAAGTAATAAGTATTGTTTTTAAATCATCAAAAATAATATATATAGTAAATGTATTTTACATTACTATTATAATATTTTATTTTATCCATGTAATAATATATAAATAATAATATAATATATTATATCAATTATATGAATATAATAATTATAATATAATTTTTTATTATAAAATAAATATTATAAATTATTGTATTAAATACATGCTTATAATAATTATATATTATTGTATTAATTACATGGGTATCAATTTTACCGGATATTGGCATTCTAACTTTTTGATATAAAGTTATAATAATATAATTATATAAAATAATATTATATTATGTGCATACAATATATTATAATAATAATAATATAAAACTATTAAATGTACTTTTATATTATTATAATATTGTATTTTATCTAATACTATTATATTATAATTAATATAATTATTTTATTATTTTTATATAATAATAATATAAACATATTAAATGTATTTTTATATTATTATAATATTATATTTTATCTATTAATATATATTATAATTAAAATAATTAGTTTATTATTTTATTATTTTAATATAATTACTATAATAGTAATTAGATAATAATAATAATATTATAATACTAGTATAAAATATTAAATGTAATTTTATATTATTATAATAGTATATTTTATCTATTAATATATGTTATTATTAAAATAATTATTTTATTATAATGTTAATTAGATTGATTAATAACTAATTATGTTATAATTAATAATTATAATATTATCATAATGTTAATTAAATTGATTTAATAATGAGATGATTTAATAATGAGATGAAGATGCTCCATTTTGACATTCCAATTTTTATCGGAATTACAATTACAATTTGCAAGAAAAATGGAATAATGGAATGTTTCACCTTCTAATTATTTTCCTAATTCTATATGTCAAATAAAAAATTTGTATTATTGAAAATTTAAGATTCAATTTCATCTCTAATTTCAAGCATCCAAGGATACACGTAAAATTTTATATGTCAAATATATATATATATATATATATATATATATATATATATATATATATATATATATATATATATATATATATATATATATATATATATATATATATATATATATATGTGATATTTTAAGGGTTTTATTGGGTAGCCATGATATTTGAAAGGTTTTAAAGGGGTATTCATAATATTGTAAGGTTTTGCAGAGGTAATCGTGAAATTTCACATTATTGAAAGATATATGTGAAATTATAATGTTTTACAAGGATACACGTAAAATTTGCCTATAATGTAATACAATATAATACAATATAATATAACAGTGTAACTCCTAAGTTACTGAGTTCTTATATACGCATCTCTGATAGAATGCAACTCCATAGCTGCATCCCTAATCGATTTTCTCTCTATTGGTGATTGTGTCGAGCATGTGAGTCCTATTCTTATAACAGACATTAAGAATTTGTGTATCTTGTTCCATGAATCGCTAACTTGGTGTTCACTCTGAATTTCTAAATCAGAATCACTTTCAAGAGATATCATATTCGGGTCCACGATATCATGAAGCTTCTCGGGGAAAGCCATCTCCACGAAAGTGTGTAAGGTAAGACCATCTTTAAAAATATCATCAACTTGCAACATACCGGTAAACAGCTCCAATATGATAATTCCAAAGCTATACACATCAGCTTGTAGTGAAACTGGACTGCCTACCCCATATTCTACAATACAGAGCAATTTTAAACTACATTAGAGTATGTATAGAAAAAAAAATGCAATTTTTCTTTGTAATAGTGTTTCAGCATTAACCAGTATCAATATAAAATTAAGGGTCGGTTGGTTCGATTCGAATCGACCGAACCAAATAAATCGAATTTTTGCCCTGTTTATTTGGTTGAAGCTGATAAGAAATTTGATAACGTTAAAATTCAAATATATCATTATTAAAATTCAAATTTTATTTAACAAAAATATTGAAACAAATCATATGAAGTATAATTACATTATTTGTAATATTGTAATATAAAATTTTAATTTTTTTAAATTAACATAAAGAAAAAAACTTGAATAATAGGATGTAATTTTTCAAAACATCAAAACTGAACTAATTCCAAAACACCAAACCGAATAAACTAAAAACACCAATTTTTCAACCGAACTGAACCAAACAAACCGAAAAAACGAAAAAGATTAAACCAAATTCGACCGGTTCAGTTCAATTTCCGAATAAACCGAACTGTTTGCACACCCTTAAATATAATCCAATTATATACAATCATGCTACATATATATTATTCAAAAAGAATTTGACAAAATAACCAATGGGCAATGATTAACTTTGCCAATCACTACAGAAATACATATGAAGAAGGCATGATTGAGAAAATTGTAGGGAAATTAATAATAGTGAGAATTACCTGGAGCGACGTATCCGATTGATCCTCTTATTCCCAGTGAACTTTGGGGATTTATTAATTGCATGTTCGTATTGTTTGGGTGTAATTTTGCAAGACCAAAGTCGCTAACATGTGCCGTGAAGTCTTCGTTGAGAAGAATATTACTCGGTTTGAGATCACAATGAATTATCGATGGCTCGCAATAGTTGTGAAGATAATCTACTGCATCTGCCACGTTAACTGCTATGTTCAACCTCTCAATGAACCTTAAGATCCGATCTCCCTCTCCATGTAACCATCTTTCTAAACTTCCTTTAGGGGCTGTTTGGCAAGCGGAATTAGTAGAGTGGAATCGGATTATAAGGTGGAGGAGTAAAAAGTTCTGGAATTAGTAATTCCACAGTTTGTTTGGATGCCCAAATTATAAGATGTTGGAAAATATAATTCTCTGTTTGGTTGTTTACAAAATTTTGGAATTTCGCTATTGGAAATATAAAACTAATGTTTCATTAAAATTAATACAATATAATAATATTGTTATAATATTAAATTAATATATTATTATTATTATTATGTTATTATTATTATTATTATTATTATTATTATTATTATTATTATTATTATTATTATTATTATTATTATTATTATTATTATTATTATTATTATTATTGTTATTGTTATTATGATATTATATTATTATAATATTGTAATAATATTATTATTGTTGTCGTTATTATTATATTATATTATAATAATAATAATATTAGTTTGAAAATACTAATAATATGATTATAATTAATATAACATTATTGCAATATAAAAGTATCATAATATTATTAATTGTAGCAATATTACGGTACTAATTTTAATAATATTATAATATTAATTATAATAATAATATAATATTAATTATAATTAATATATTAATATATTATTATAATACTAATATCAATATTAAAATTAAAATATTGTAAATAATAATAATACATTTATTTAAAAATATTTATATAAATATATTATATTAGTAATAATATTTATATAAATATATTAAAATAATATTTACATATTAATATATTATTATAATATTTTTTATAATATTTTTTTTTTTATTATTATTATTATTATTATTATTATTATTATTATTATTATTATTATTATTATTACTATTATAACAAATAATTATATCATAGTTATCTGTATAATTGATATAATAATAATATAATATTTTAAATACATTCTTATATAATTATAATATTGTATTTTATTCATATAATAATATATATTATATTATATTGTTTATATATATAATTTAATTATTATGTACAGTAATTATTATATAATATTATAATGATATATAATATTATAATATAATATATTTAATAATTATAATATAATTATTCTATAATTATAATATTTTACCCCACTTTAATATATTAGTAATATAATTATTATAATTATATATAAAAATACTTTAATATTGTAACTTATAAAATTTAAATGCTTTGTTGTATTATTCTATATTATATTATAGTTATATTATAATTGTTATAGTAATTATTGTTATTATTATTATTAAGATAAACTCTAAACATAATTAGCATGCATTTTACTAACTTTAAACTTTCCATCATCTTGGCACTCTAGATATTTGGAGAATTACAATTTGTAGGTTTTGTATGGAGAAATATTTACCCTCATTTGCTAATTCCACATTTAAAAGTTATCCAAACAAAAAATTTCAATTTGTTGAATCTTAAGATTCTAATTCCTCTTGAAATTCTTACCTCCAAACACCCCCTAGGCATGAAATCAAGTACTAATGCTTTGAAATCATTACCTTTAAAGTCTGTACTAGAGCAGCATGTAATGATGCTAATGAGATTACGATGACATATCGTTCTCAAAGCATCACATTCAGCCAGGAAGGTTTTGGAAGCTCTTTGAACTTCAAGGTTAAACACTTTAACTGCATGATGGGCATGTTTGATTTGAGGGATTTTGGTGTATTTTGATGCAAAATCCTGGATTTGGGTTGAAATCCTTTGTTTGTTTTCAAGATGTATTGTATTTCATGTCTCAAATCCAGGATCTTGGTTTACATATTTTTTTTCGGTATTTCACGTTGCTCCGTGTATTTCTCTCTCTCTTGTCTCTTGGCGCCAGACTACTCCCCCACCTTATTTCTCCTCACTTGGCGCCAGACTACTCCCCCACCTTATTTCTCTTGGCGCCATTTCAGCCTTATTTCTCCTCTCTTCTCACTCTCTGGAGCATTCATTTCATCTCATGAAGCTATTTCTTCTCACCTTGGCTCTAACTCCCTCAAGTATCTCATCATTTTAGGTAATTTTTATTTTTCTTTTCCTTCACGTTGGCTCCAAAAAAAATTTTCTGCCATTCCTCTGCTGGATTAATTAAGACTTGAATATTTCTAAAGCTCTATCACATTCATTTTTTTGAGTTTTTGTTGGGAGAAAATGATTTCATAAGCCGTAGCTTAGGTGTTCGATGAAATGCATACTTAAAATAGAAGGTAATTTTATTATAATTTCATTCAATTATCGACGATGTAAGTCTATTTTTGCATGAATTCAATTTCTGTACCAATTAATTTTATTGTATTAGTTACTATTATTTAATTAGTATTTTTCTAAGTCTATTTTTTTGATTTTTTGTTGGGAGAAAGTTGAATTTTATTTTTATTTTTTATATTTAATTAGTATTTTACTATTTCGAATATGGAAATTTATGTCATTTGCATGTGATAATTAATAATTAATAAATTATGGATTAGTTTAATTGCATTATTAATGATCATGAATTCAATAAAAAACAAACAAATAATTTTAGAATACATATTACACAATCCCTCAAATCAAACAACTTGTATGGATCTTGCAATACATGGATATTCAAATACATGTATTTGATATATCCATGTATTCCAAAATCCCTCAAATCAAACATGCCCGATATGAAGTTTGCTTGTATTTGAAAGGTAAAGTGCATTTGTAAACAGAGCCGTACCTTCCGGAGCCTAGTAAATTGATAACAGAAAAACCATCTGTTGCTTTAGCCAATTCGGCATATGATATCTTAGGATATAGCTCCTCCAATAGCGTGGGCTTTGTTATTTCTTTCTCTCTCGATATCATCCGTTGCCGGAGAACATAAATAATAGCAAAGAGAGAGATCACGAATACAACTAAAATTGGTAATACAATTAGGAGTTTGAATAGCGTAGAAGATATCTTCTTGTTGCGTACGTTAGAGAACATAGGTAGATGAAGTTGCGGAATACCTCCACAAAGCCCATGATTTCAATTAACAAATAGACGAGAGATATTGTTGAAAACCCCTATTGTTGGAACTGGGCCTTCAAGATGATTGAACGAGAGGTCCAACACGAACAAGGAGCTAAGATTTTCTAAGAACACAGGAATAGTTCCAAACAAATTATTGTGTGAAAGATCCATCACTTGCAAACCATGTATATTGGATAATTCTTGAGGAATAGTTCCATAAAAATTATTATTTGATAAGTTCAATTCTAAAAGAGCTTTACTTTTCAGAAATAGAGATATGACCCCATTAAATAAGTTAATACTTAAATCCAAGTACTCCAAACTCTCACATTGGCTAAGTGATTTCCATGGCTCTCCATAAAATTTGTTTCGGGAGAAATCCAAGTACCCAAGTTGCATATTACAAACCTTGATTGGTAACTTGCCGGTTAGAGAATTGTTTGATAAATATAAATAACGCAATGAAAGATTATAGATGTTTTTGGGTAGAGTACCATTGATGAAATTATTAGATAGTTTTAAATAAAATAGATCCTGGAGGTTTGCAAGGTTTGATGGAATGTGACCTTCGATATTATTATTAGATAGGTCCAAAGAACTTAGATACTGGAGGTTTGCAAGGTTTGATGGAATGTGACCTTGGATATTATTATTAGATAGGTTCAAAATCGTTAGTTTAGTGAGATTACCAATTGAAGAAGGTAAAGGTCCAGATAATATATTGTCGTGCAATTGTAACAAATATAGATGTTGAAGCTTCCCAACACTTTCCGGAATAATGCCCGTGAGTGAATTTCCGAACAAAATTAAGCGATCCATATTGACCAAGTTCCCAATTTCATCGGGAATTGACCCTGACAAATAGTTTGCCCCCATGGATAGTTCTCGAAGTTGGGTTAAGTTGGTTATATATTTAGGAAATACTCCTCGGAGAGAATTATAAAGTCCCAATTTTTGTAAGCGACTACAATTTGATAAAGATCTAAGAAAATTCCATCCTGTAGTGTTTGTTACCTCTAATTCATTTCGTTCCACACTAAATGAAATTGGACAAAGCTTTCCTAACTCAGGTGGAATTCTACCACTAAATTTGTTATCCTCAATATCGATCCGATAAATACTAGATAAATTGGAAATCCCTGTTGGAAGTGGCCCAGTGAAATTATTCGAACTTAGTACGAAGTACTGAAGATTGGGCAAGTTAATTGGTATATTAACCGGCAAGTTTCCCTCTAGTTCATTATCAACTACAATAATAGAAATTAATGAAGATTGATTGAAGAATGAATGAGGAAGAGTGCCTGAAAGATTGTTCTCCGAAACTACAAACCTCTGCAGCATAGGGAGGAAGCCAAGTCCTTCAGGAATGGTGCCCTCGAGGTTGTTTCCAAAAAGATACAAGTGATGCAACGAAGATAGATTATTGAGTGATAGAGGGATAGCACCCGATAGGTTATTTGAATTAAGATCAGTGTTTTAAATAGCGGCGCTTCAGCGGCGCTATAGCGGATTTTAGGAGGTAAATGCTGCATCGCTTCGGAATTTAGCTCTGTAGCATTTTGTTCCGCTGCAACGCTATAGCGGACTGCTATAGCATGAAGCGTTCAAATATAGCGGCCGTAGCGGCGCTATAGCGTACTTATTATTATTATTATTATTATTATTATTATTATTATTATTATTATTATTATTATTATTATTATTATTATTATTATTATTATTATTATTATTATTATTATTATTGTTGTTGTTATTATTATTATTATTATTATTATTATTATTATTATTATTATTATTGTTATTATTATTATTATTATTAAATCATAATAATGTTAAATCTAATAATAACAATAGTAATAATAAAAATATAATAAAATAATAATAGTAATAGTACGAATAATAATAATAATTATTATTATTATTATTATTATTATTATTATTATTATTGATATTGTTATTAAATAATAATAACAATAATAATAATCATTATTATCAATACACAATAATAGTAATAATAAATAATAATGATAATAATAATTATTATTGTTATTATTATTATGTGTATTAAATAATAATAATTAATATTATTATTATACAATAATAATTATTGTTATTAAATAATAATAATAATTATTAATTATTATTATTATTATTATTATTATTATTATAGGAAGAATAAGATCAACAACAACTATTATTAGCATTATTATAATTACAAACAACATGATAATAAAATAAAAATAAAAGTAATAATAATAATAATATATTTTTCTTAGAGATGAATTTTTAATTTATGTTAGTTTGTGAGGTTGATATAAATAAGCATTTGATATAATTTTGTTTATAATATTGGGCCGCTAAATTATATTTATATGCATATTTAGTATTCTAAAAATAATAATTTTGATCAAACTCCGCTGCGATGGTGAAGCGGCGCTATATCGCCCGCTAACGCTAACCGCTAAATCAAATGTCAGAAACACTGCGTGCCGCTACACGTTATTTAAAACATTGATTAAGATATAAGTTTTTGAGCATATAGAGAGATCCAAGCCAAGAGGGAATTTTGCCGACAAAGTTGTTATTTGAAAAGACCATAGTAACAAGGTTCGAGCAATTATTTAGGCCAATAGTTATTCTACCTCCGAAAAAGTTGCTCGAGAAGTCTAAATTTTCAAGACGGTGCAAGAAGCTAATTGATTGAGGGATCTCACCATTTAATTTATGTGTTGTGAGGTTGATTGTTTTAAAAAAAGTTAAATTTCCAATAAAAGGAGATATCGAGCCAGCAAGATCATTTTTAGAAAGATCCAACCTAGTGACCCTTTGTGGGTGCCTACGACCACAAGTAATCCCTTTCCACTCACAAAAGTGGGTGCTTTCGTTCCAAGAACTCAAGACATCTAAGCCGTTGGTTAGTCCCGCCTTGAAAGCTAATAATGATGACTTATCGGTGTCGTTACTATGCATGGTCAATGATTGAACCCCCAAAAACTAGATCAGACAGTACAAGAGAACCAACTGTAGTTTAAATCTCTTCATGATTAATTCGAGCTGAACATCTAATCGATAATGATAAATGTTAGTAATTATGAGTAAAATAATACCGCAACGACTGCCCAATAGTAAGAAAATATAAAGATAATTTTAAGTGGATTACCGATTTTTTTTTTTTTGGATTTTGGTGGATTAATTGATATTGATTAAGAATTGTTAATTCATACGTATTTTATTTATATATCAATTAATTATTAATGAAATATATTTTTGTTAATTACTATGTTAATTAAGTATTAATCGATGATATGATATAAAGGATGATGGGGAAAAACTCAACGCACCATATAATATATGGCCTCTTATTATATTGCTTCAAAACAAAATGCATATATTTGAATTATGTTATCTTAATAGAATGGAAACTATAATTTATAATTCGAGTACTCGGATAAATTAGAGGACAAACCTTCACGTTATTTGAAAAAGAAGAAGCTCTCGAATAATGCCAAATCCTTCTCTGTTTGTAAGAAATCTTGTTTGGTTATATGGGGAATTATACATTAGCATCATGATGTTTATATAGAGAAAGCCGCAAGTACGAAAAATAAAATTTCCATCCATTATTTGCTTTCTCTTTCTGGGGTCGCACTAAGTTTGGAGTGCCATTAAGCACCACGCACATTTCACCCCGCATTGTACCCGCATTCATTAATAAGGAATTTTAATGCAGTTATTACCTTCCTAATTAATCCATGCGGGGTATATTGCGGTGTTCTTTAGCGGGGTGTGTAGTATAATTCCTAAGTTTGGATACATTAGTGTAAATTTCTTATTTGTGATATTTTCTTTGTTTTTTCCAATTGACTATTCAACGCTCTTCATCCAAAAAATTTATTTATACCAATGGACTATTCATATGTTACGTTTTTTTCTTAATACCCAACAAACAATCTAGAAGAGCGAAGATTTATGGAAAAGATATGATACTAGCACGGGTTCGGATTATTGATGAGAACGGTACGCTAACTAACAACACAGAGGTGAAGAAGTAGACAATTGCTAACGAGTCAACGACAATGCGGAATTTCTGTTGAAGAGATTTATTTTATATGATTTATATTAACATAGTACCATGGACGAATTTTAGTAGGGACCGGGGAGGCAGTCGCCCTCTCAAAATTTGCGCCGAACAATGTATATATTTAGTGATTCAATGTATTTGATCGGTAGTGTAAAATTACTATTTGTCTCCCCAAAAAAATCATGCAGCGTAATTTCAAAACCATTTTTTCAATTTGTCTCTTCCAAAAAAATCTGTCAAGATCCGCCACTACATAAGACACTACAACTTATTAAGGACAATACCCACCGGTCCGTGACTATTAAAAAATGTGTGGCTATATTTGATCATTAGCCAGGTTTTGTGCCTATTAATTAAACCGTTGTCATTGCATGTTATTACTGACGGGTCTTTTAATAATAATCACGTACCGTGGGTAAAAGTATTTTTGAAGCTGAGGTAATAACCACTGAATGTGGATAATGTTTATTTAGTTAGTCACTGCATGTATTAATAGCGACGGTTGTTAAATGTCAATATAGCGGTATAGCCACGACCCCGATTATTAACCTTTTTATCAACCAAGTATGGAAAATACTCACGGGCCATAACTATAAATGAAACATTTAATCTTCGCATGTGACTAATATATTAATTATTTTTATGTTTTTAGAAGGATTAATATGTTATTTATTTTCGAAAGGACTAATTAATAAGTTATTTGCGGATTGACGTATCTGAGCATGTAGGGAAGACTAGTGCTTGGAATATTCATGTTATGAGTCATGACTATGAGGCTTGGGCGAGTTGAAACTGAAACGCTTGTACAAATTATACCTATGTTTTGCTCGAAAGTTTTTGACCATTCATTTTGCTTAATGACCGTTTGGTTCGTGTTTTGGAAAATTTATTAGCATAAAATATGTCAAGCCACGTAATTTCATGGCATACTTTATTATCACGTTTGGTTGGTATACATATTTATTCCATCACAAATATGAAAATTAAAAAATTAGTTTATTCTTAGAAACTTGACCAATTAATTTTTCCCACCAAATATATCCGAGAAAATCAAATATTTTCTTAGTTTATTATTTAATGTCCAAATCAAACATGCGAATGAAATTCATAAATAAATATCTAACATTAATCTTGATGTGAATTCAATGACGAAAAAGTGTCGAGGATTATACCCCAAATGCTCACTTGAACATTTTAGCATTTTTAATATATTATATATAATAACTTAAAAATATATTAAATACACAAATCTCAAAGCAAATTCAATGGTAAAAAGTGCAAAAAAAAAATAATTTAGATCAAATAAATTTAAAAGAATGTTCAAATAAAGCTAGCAATAAATTATAATAGTATGAATTTAAAATAATGGTAAAATAAAGCAAGCAATTAATTATAAATAGTATATTAGCAATTCACATAGCTATATAATTTTTTTACTAATGTAATTGTTAATTGATAAACAAAATATAAAATTAAAGAAAAAGAGTTATGTTGTATTATAGTTCCATACTTGCTACATTTTTAAGAGAAAAATTATTAAGAACACTAAACAATGTACACTAAAAGTTATGAAATTTTGTATACAACTTAAAAATTACAAAATATTCTTTGAATTATACATACAGATATCATATGATAACCATAGGTGAAATAAAAGCTAAACCAATTTATTTAATTTTCCAAAACGAAGATAAACAATACGATTAATACCATTGGTCTAGAATCCTCATCGACTTCTTGTAAATGCATCTCTGATGTAATGTAATTCAGCGGCTGCATCCCTAATCGATTTTCTATCAATCGGCGAATGCATCGAGCATAAGAGGCCAACTCTTATTACAAGAGTAAAGAACTTGCGAATCTTATTCCATGAATCACCGTTGTGTTCATTCTGAATTTCCAAATCAGAATCGCTTTCGAACAATATTAATTTTGGATCCACAATGTCGCGAAGGTTATCTGGAAAAGACCTCTCCGCGAAAGTATGTAAAGTTAGACCATCTTTGAACATATCATCAACTGGCATCTTACCGGTAAACATCTCGAGCAGGATAATTCCAAAGCTGTATACATCGCCCCATGTAGAAACTGGAACGCCAGCCCAATATTCTAGGAATCAAATAAAATTGATACACATGTTATTAAATTTATGTTGCGATTGCGAGGAAGTATAAATGCATTTGTTTTATGGTTTAGTAACTCCGAACAAATACGGAAGAAGTAATAGAGAGAGAATAAACTATTCTTTTAGAATAAAAATTGTTGGTCTCAAAATATTTAGAATTTTTATTTCAAAATTATTACATAGAAAAAATGTCTTGTACATAAAAGTAAATAAAATGTACCTGGAGTAATGTATCCGATTGATCCTCTTATTCCAACCGAACTCTCGGAATTCATCATTTGTGCGCTTCCAGAGTTTGGAAGCAACTTTGCGAGACCAAAGTCACTGACATGGGCCGTGAAGTCTTCTCCCAGGAGAATATTACCCGGTTTTAGATCGCAGTGGACTATCAATGGATCACAATAGTTGTGAAGATAATCTATGGCGTCGGCCACATCGACTGCTATGTTCAACCTTTCCGTGAAGCTTAAGACCAAATCTCCTTGTGTATGCAACGATCTATCCAAACTCCCTTTAGGTACGAAATCAAAAACCAATGCTTTGAATTCATTACCTTTGAAGTCAATACTAGAGCAACACGTTTTTATGCCAACAAAATTACGATGAGATATTCTTCTCAAAGCATCACATTCTGCAAAGAAACTATTTGAACTTCCTTGAACTTCAAGGTTAAAAACTTTAATTGCATGATATTGAGTTTTCTTATGTTGGGAATGTAGCATGCCCTTGTAAACAGAACCATACCGTCCGGCACCCAACAAATTGGCATCAGAAAATCCTTCTGTTGATTTGACAAGTTCCGCATAGGAAACCTTAGGATATGATTTCTCCAATAATATGGGACTTGTTTCTTTTTCTCTCGGTTTCACTCTTCTCCGTAGAATCAAGATAGTCACGAGGAAAAATATAACTGCACATGATATCACACTTAGTATTACGAAGAGAAATGAATATATCTTCTTGTTGTGTTGGTTAGGACACTTGGGTAGAAGAAGTTGAGGAATGCCTCCACAGAGCCTACCATTTCCACTAATAGAGAGACCAGAGATATTGTTAAAAATTCCTTTTGTCGGAACTGGACCGTCGAGATGATTACATGAGAGATTTAGCATGAATAAGGAGCTAAGGTTCTCTAGGAGAACAGGAATATTTCCAAACAAATTATTGTGTGAAAGATCGATCTTTTGCAAACCACGTATATTGGATAGCTCTTGAGGAATAGTTCCATAAAAATTATTATTTGATAAGTTCAGTTTTAGAAGTGCTTTACATCCCAAAAGTAGAGGGATGGTACCATTAAATAAGTTAGCACTTAAATCCAAGTGCTCCAAACTCTCATAGTCGCTAGATTCCAATGGTTCTCCATAAAATTTGTTTCGGGACAGATCCAAGTACCCAAGATGCAAATTTTTTACCCCGATCGGCAAGTTGCCAGTTAGAAAATTGTTTGCTAAAGATAAATTATACAATGGAATATTAAAGATGTTTTTGGGCAGAGTCCCGTGAAAAAAATTATCTGATAAGTCCAAACTAAGTAGTTCTTTGAGGTTTGCAAGGGTTGATGGAATGTGACCTTGAATACTATTATTATTTGCATGTAAAAACATTAGCATAGTGAGGTTACCAATTGAAGATGGTAAAGACCCAGATAATCTGTTGTCCTGCAATTCTAACTTTTGTAATTGTTGAAGCTTCCCAACACTTTCGGGAATGCCCGTGAGCATATTCCCGTTTAAATATAAGTAAACTATATTAACCAGGTTCCCAATTTCATCGGGGAGAGACCCCGACAAATAGTTTGCTCCCATGGATAGTTCTCGTAGTTGGGTTAAGTTGGTTATATAATTGGGAAATACTCCTCGAAGACAATTATTAAGTCCCAAGCGTTGTAAGCGACTACAATTTGATAAAGATCTAAGAAAATTCTGACCTCTTGTGTTTGTTACCTCTAGTTCATTTAATTCCACATTAAGTCCAATCGGACAAAGGTTTCCTAACTCGGGTGGAATTCTACCACTGAATTTGTTTTCACCAAGGTTGAGCCGATTAATATCGGATAAATTGGAGATCCATGTTGGAATTGGTCCAGTGAAATTATTCCCAGCGAGTACGAAGTATTGGAGATTAGGTAAGTTAATTGGTATATTAAGAGGTAAGTTTCCTTCTAATTCATTATCAACTACGTAAAAATCCATTAATGAAGATTGATTGTAGAATGAATGAGGGATAGTGCCTGAAAAATGGTTCTCCGAAACTTTAAACTTCTGCAGCATAGGGAGGAAGCTAAGTCCCTCTGGGATGGTGCCCTCCAAGTTGTTGTAAATAAGATACAAGAAATGCAATGAAGAGACATTATTGAGCGATAGAGGAATAGCCCCAGTTAAGTTATTTGTATTCAGATTTAAGTATTTGAGCATGGAGAGGGATCCAAGTGAAGAAGGAATTTCACCAACAAAGTGATTATCGGAAAAATCTATGAAAGCAAGGTTAGAGCAATTTTGTATGCCGTTGGTAATCCTTCCCTCGATGAAGTTGTTTGCGAGGTTCAAATATTTAAGGCGGTGTAGAAAACTTATTGAAGAAGGGATCTCACCGTACAATTTATTTGATGTGAGGTTAATTTTCCTAAGAAATGTTAAGTTTCGAATAGAAGGAGAGATAGTACCCAAAAGACCTCGCATAGAAAGGTCTAGTGCAGAGACCCTTTCGGCGTGCTTGCGACTACAAGTGATTCCCACCCACTCACAAAAGTGAATGCTTTCATTCCACGAGTTTAATACATTCGAACTGTTGCTTAGCCCCGCCTTGAATGCAAGAAGTGCGGCCCTATCAGTAGTGTCGCCTGATTGCACCATGGAAGATTGCAATAGACAGTGGAACATAAATAACATCAGTTGAACCCGGAATTTCTTCATGGTTGTCCAAAAAGTTTGATCCGCAATAATGAACTGTAAATTAAGTTTTGAGTTATAAAATTTGATCAGAAAAATATAATGATCCAAAGTCTCAAGCAGAGATGAACCGGAGGGCATTACGGTCCTACCAAAATTTTCGACATTATAGTATAATTTAATTATAATAAAACATTAAATGTATGTGTTTCTATGTATATTTTCCTCTTTCTTGATATACGGTATTTATTTATGATCAAAATCCGTCACGGATGAATAGTGACTCTAAACACTCTAAAGATACAAGGTTAATAACATAGGTCACCGGTGAATAATGATCACTACTCTAAACACTCTAAAGATACAAGGTTAATAACATTCTAGACGGATTAGCAATTTAAAAGAACAGCAGGGAACGAGTCTACGAGAGCATACCTGAAGTTCAGTATCTTTTAGATCTGCAAATGGAACAACATACCTTCAAAGGCCATGCTGATTATATATATATATTCTCTCTTTCTCTCTCTCTCTGAGTGTGTCTTTTTTCTTTGTGGAAAATTGGGGTCTTCCTTTTTCGATTTTCCACCTGTCAAGACCGCAAAAATGGAGGAAGACTTGGCAATTATAGACTATGAAAAACTTTGAATTATTGGATAACTTGGCATTAGCTCCCAAAAGAATTATGCCAGCAAAAATTAATTGAAAAACATTACAAAAGCTGAAATAACACATATTTTATATTTTATGTAAAAAAATATATGGAAAATATATAATGCCCCCATGAATCATAAAAATTTCATGAATGCGTCAATCAAGGAGGGTTAATTGGATTGATTAGCCAATTAATCCTCAATAACCCTCCTAGATTGACGCATTCACGAAGTATTTTTGTGTTTGGGTTTGGGGCGTCATATATAACCCCCAAAAAATACGCCTATTTTGCTTCGGTCATGTGTTTAAAATAAGGGGTTATATAATTGCTCTCCAAAACTCACTCAAACATCCTTGATGATGTAGATAAGGGTGTTTAATTGAATTAATTAGCATTGTTAATTGAATTAATTAACGAGTTAATTAATTTTTAAATTAAATTGACGTGTCAATTTACATGTACTAATATTAATATATTAAAATCAATGGACGTGTCAATTAATCATTTATTAGGATGTTAATCAATCCAACTATTTTTTTTTGTCCATTTCATCAAAGATATTGAGATGAGTATATTTTTCCTTAAAATAAAACTCTTGCTAGCATAAATCCAAATAAAGATATAACATGCAAATGGAACAATACCTTCAAAGAGCAGTATCCTGCCGTTTGTGCATCTCTTTTGTTTTTCCACGGTAAAATATACTGTGCTTCAACATTATTGATGCGTCAATCGAGAATATTTAACGTTAGCGATTAGACTTCTTTATGTAATCAATTCAATGAACCATTAATTTGGATGTTAATCAATCCAATTAAAAGAAATTGTTTGACGTATCAAGAATGTTTGAATGAAATTGGGGCACGATATATAATTTTTTTTCCACTGGACTGAAACATAAGAGGTCCTACAAGACCTTTCTCCTCTCTCTCTCTCTCTCTCTTTGTTTTTCCACTTGACTAGCAATTATTTTGTCATAGATGTGATTGGAAATTAATTTTGTTCCGTCACCTTAGACTTATCCGGATAATTATAAATTTCTTGATGGGGATTCCAAAGGATGTTAATTGGGGTGATTAACAATCCAATTAACGCATAATAATGAATTGTTAATTATTCCAATTAACATGTCTCAGAATTCACATCAAAGAAGTGAAAATGGGTTTGGGAGACAACATATCAAACATCTATCCAGACTATATGAAGAGTATATTATTAACTTGGAAAATATTTTGGCTCCCAAAAGAATTATCCCTGCGAAAATGAATTGAAATAAAATTAGAAGAATTGACAAAAAAACACACACACATTTTGTGTCGATAAAAAAAACGACTGGTTTGTTACCTTCATGTTTTTAGGACAAAAATCTCACAAACACAAATCCAAATAAAGATATAACATGCAACAATAGGGGGGAGAAAATCAACCTTATTTTGTTACACATATATTAACTAAATTTCTAAACCGAAATCAATATTTACTCATCATCTTTATAAGGATACTCTTCAGGAACTTGCTTGATGAGTTTCACGCGCAACTCATACGCATCGTCTCCATGCAGCATATCCCTCACCCACGTTATTTCAGTCTTCATCGACACCTAAATCATTCCCCAATTACAACATAATTAATTATAAATTAATTATAATTATGAATTTATTGTCTGTACCATTTCAAGTGCGCCTCTAATGACCCCGCTTAAGATATTGCAGTAACGAAGGCCCTGACAGGTGTCAGGAAGCTCGACGAAGTCTACGAGTGGATTGTCTTCTATAACGAGGCTGCAACTCGTTCCTTCGGCATCCCAGTTCGTAACTGTAGCTGCGACTCCAAGAAACATCTTGAATCCAACCTGATGAATTTATGCGCAAAGTCAATGAAGAGTAAGTAATAAGTATACTGTTAGGGTTTAGGGTTTTTGTCTTTGAGGACGATTATGTAAATAAATAAATGTTCAAGGAGTTCTAAAGTAAGTTTACAAACTCATCTTGGTGTATAGACCGGAAGAGGAGTTAGAGGGTTGAATCGTTTTGTCTAATCGATCCAAGGATCTGACATTTAGAGATTTGAAAAGGAAAGTACCTTGGCGATGACATCAGCAGTTTCTTTGAAGTCGACGCATCGTGAGACGTTAGATTTGGCTAGGAATTCGTCTATCAATCTAACTCCAATGTTATAACCCCTGAAAAAGAAAATTACTTTGTGGGGGGGGGGGGGGGGGGGGGGGGGGGGGGGGGAGAAATGGGGTATGTCCAACATTTTCCTTACAAGATAATGTAAAACACATTTGAGTACGTGGTCCATTCTAGTTCTGAATGTAGGAAGTCCAGAGTTCGATCCTCGAAAAATCCTTGTTTTTTTTGTTAGCGTGCCCTCACTCTATATATGCAATAGAAGTAATAATAAACATATTACTTATATAGTGTGGATGGTAGAAGCTCATGCTCAGGTTGTTAATTCCAAACTCACTAACAACATGTTTTATCTTTTATTGTTCGAGGTGTTAAAAAAAGGAAAATAGGAAATGATTGAAGACTCCAACAAACACATATTTTGATCAATGTGTTATATTTAACAAAGAGTTTATTGGTTGATAACTCCATCATATACACAATATTTTTTTCAAAATCTTATTAATCAATATTGTGTTATAATTTGAAAACTATGTTTTTATTGTCCATAAAAATGAATAGAAACTAAAAGAGTTAAAATTATAATTAAATCCTATAAAATTTCGAATTATATTTTTGCACAATCTTCATTTTTACTATAATTTGAGAAATAGTTTTTTATTTTTTCAAGGAAATAAATAGAAACTAAAATAGTCAAAAATATAATTAAACCCTAAAAAATAATTAACTATATTTTTTCACAATCTTATGAATCAAAATCATTTTAGATATAATTTGAAAAATAAAAATATTGACCAAGAAAATTAATAGAAAATTAAAAGAGTTAAAATTATAAGTAAACTCTAAAAATATGGAGACATATATTCTTATCAATCTTATTACTAAAATTCATGTACGCTATGATTTGAAAAATAATTTTTTTTATTGCGGAAGAAAATAAATAGAAACTTAAAGAGTCAAAAGTATAATTACACAATACAAAATATCAAATTGTATTTTTACACATATCAAATTGTATTTTTACACACTTTTACTCAATGTTTTTAAACCCGGACCGGACATCGACCCGGCCAAGCTTCGGATCACCGGTTCACTGGTCGGGCCATTGGGTGGACCGGTTCAACCGCTGGTTCAAAAATATAAATAAAATAATCATATCAAATAAATTAATTTTCAAATATCACACTCAAAAAATATATATATATATATATATGATCCAATACAATTATTCAAGCATCACAAAATACAATGTTCAATTCTTAATTGCAGATTAAATCAATTTTCTATATATAGCAAAAAAAATCCATCTACACAATATTTATTCTTGATCCTAATATAATACGGACATCATTACCAAGCAAAACTCCTGTTAAAAACAAACAAACATACTTTATGCCATTTCCTTTGCATATGGTTTCCTTGAAATATTTTTCTTTTGGACCTCAAACATTGTGTTCATGTAGAGCCCTCAAAACGTGTCTCGAAGCACTATACCTATGGTCAATGTTCCAGAAATCGCTCGGCGCTCGCTGGTCGGCAGACGACCATCAAGCGCCAAGGATGATTAATCGGGATTAATCGGGAATCTCGGCGGACCTCGGCGGATTTTTATTTTTATATATTTAATATTTAAATTAATTAAACAAAATTACAAATCGTAGTTTTTTTAATAAGTTTTAAATAATTTAAGTAACAAAATACACTACGTCACTAAACTAACATAAACTCAAATAATATATATATATATATATATATATATATATATATATATATATATATATATATATATATATATATAATATTAAAAATATGAAAAAATTTAGTCCAAATATATTTTTTTGAATAGTATCCGACAAACGATCGTTTTCATTATTGATGTCTAATTTTTTTGATGTCAATGAAAATCCATTGTCAATCCATAACAAAAACGATCATTATTTTGAATAGTATCCCACAACCTCTCATAATATATGATTTTTTTTGCTTCACATTCAACCAACTAGACTATGGACCCGTTGGCAATTCAAAAAAAAAATTTAAAAAAAAAAAAAAAAACTGTACACGTCTAAAAATCGGCTCGGCGGTGGCTTGGCGGTCTTGGCGGACCCTTGGCGGCCGCTTGGCGGAAATCCGCCAAGCACAAAACGCCAAGAGTTTATCTCGACGGCGGACCCTCGACTACCGATTACGCCAAGAGTTCAACCACCTCTGGCACTGCCGTCATGTCACATCTCGTCGCCTTATTGGCTCAGATGATGCATTCCAGTCAGCAGTAGCAGGTTGAGACGACGCAACAGGCGCCTCAATGTTCAAGTTCTGGTTCGCACCCCAATCTGCCGCACAAGCGCCAGACATGTAATAATTGGGTGTATGGTGAATTGCTGCATAAATCTGCCTCCTTCGCTGCTTCAGGATCTCTACATAAGAACATTTTAATCAATTTTTGAGACAAATTCTAAATAAATTTTAATCATAATTGTTCTCATATCAATAAATGATTATTAATTCTTCAAATTTAAATTATTGATATAGATCTTTTTGTTCAAATACTGAGGTCTAGAATGTCGTACTAAGGTAACGAAACCAACATATACACAAGAAAGTAAGGACTGTATAATGTACACAATTACTCTGAGTAACAGATCTAAAATCCAAGTTAAAAGAGTATAAAAACTAAAAATCAGAGATCAATACTGTCAATGCAGCACTTGAAGATATTTTTTCTGCTATAATTTGAAAAAGTATTTTTTCCCTTCCAAATAATTTTGTATATGCGAATGTGATGTATATTTCTAATAACTTGATTTGCTGTTGCATTTTTTGATTGAAACTGAAATTTATGCATAATAATCTCCTTATAAAATATGATTTTTTTATAGATCAACAATTCAGGTACGATCCTACTAATTATTTTATTGAAGATATCCATGTGACTGACTACAAAGATTAAACTGAAGAAATTAATAAAAAAGAAGATTAAACTGAAGAACAAGAGATCAATTTATTCAATACGGGGATTCATCAAAACTTGAATCCAAAGATAAATAGCATGATAAGGATATAGTAAACAAAAAATGATATATTTTTGTTATAACTCATCACATACAAAATTATTTCAATAATAATAATAAAAAGGTAGATAATACGAAACTCACAATTTAACATACTTATTTCCTTGATTTTTCTATTGCGAGGCCCATTATTTGCTTTCTCTATTTACACTGTAGTGGATTCCTCTTTTGGAAATTTTCTGGAACAACTTGGGTGCAAAATAAAACTAATTTAGATCAAATGAATTTAAAAGAATGTTCAAATAAAGCAAGCAATAAATTATAATAGTACGAATATAAAAGAATGTTCAAAAAAAGCAAACAATTAATTATAAACAGTATATTGGCAATTCACATAGCTATACAATTTTTTTTAATGATGTAACCGTTAATTGATAAACAAAATATAAAATTAAAGAAAAAGAGTTATGTTGTATTATAGTTCCATACTTGCTACATTTCTAAGAGAAAAATTACTAAGAACACTAAACAATGTACACTAAAAGTTATGAAATTTTGTATATAACTTAAAAATTACAAAATATTCTTTGAATTATACATACATATATCATATGATAACAATAGGTGAAATAAAAACTAAACCAATTAATTTAATTTTCCAAAACGAAGATAAACAACACGATTAATACCATTGGTCTAGAATCCTCATCGACTTCTTATAAATTCATCTCTGATGTAATGTAATTCAGCGGCTGCATCCCTAATCGATTTTCTATCTGTCGGCGAATGCATCGAGCATAAGAGGCCAACTCTTATTACAAGAGTAAAGAACTTGCAAATCTTATTCCATGAATCACTGTTGTGTTTATTCTGAATTTCCAAATCATAATCGCTTTCAAACAGTATTAATTTTGGATCCACAATGTCGTGAAGGTTATCCGGAAAAGACCTCTCCGCGAAAATACGTAAGGTTAGACCATCTTTGAACATATCATCAACTGGCATCTTACCAGTAAACATCTCGAGCAAGATAATTCCAAAGCTGTATACATCACCCCATGTAGAAACTGGAACGCCAGCCCAATATTCTAGGAAGCAAATAAAATTGATACACATGTTATTAAATTTATGTTGAGATTGCGAGGAAGGATAAATGCATTTGTTTTATGGTTTAGTAACTTCAAAAAAATACGGAAGAAATAATAGAGAGAGAACAAACTATTTTTTTAGAATAAAAATTGTTGGACTCAAAATATTTAGAATTTTTATTTCAAAATTATTACATAGAAAAAATGTCTTGCAAGTAAAAGTAAATAAAATGTACCTGGAGTAATGTATCCGATTGATCCTCTTATCCCAACTGAACTCTCAGAATTCATCATTTGTGCGCTTCCAGAGTTTGGAAGCAACTTTGCGAGACCAAAGTCACTGACATGGGCCGTGAAGTCTTCTCCCAGGAGAATATTACCCGGCTTTAGATCGCAGTGAACTATCAATGGATCACAATAGTTGTGAAGATAATCTATGGCATCGGCCACATCGATTGCTATGTTCAACCTTTCCATGAAGCTTAAGACCAAATCTCCTTGTTGATGCAACCATCTATCTAAACTCCCGTTCGGGATGAAATCAAAAACTAATGCTTTGAATTCCTTACCGTTGGAATTGGTACTAGAGCAACACGTTTTTATGCCAACAAGATTACGATGACATACTCTTCTCAAAGCATCACATTCAGCCAAGAAGCTGTTTGAAGTTCCTTGAATTTCAAGGTTAAATACTTTAATTGCATGATATTGAGTTTGTTTATGTTTGGAAGGTAAAATGCCTTTGAAAACAGAGCCATGTCTTCCAGCACCCAGCAAATTGGCAGCCGAAAATCCTTTTGTTGCTTTGACCAATTCGGCATACGAAACCTTAGGATATGATTCCTCCAGTAGTATGTAACTTGTTTCTTTCTCTCTCGGTTTCACTCTTTTCCGTAGAATCAAGATAATAGTGACGAGGGAAACTAAAAGTATAAGTATACAAGGTAATATGATTCGTATTATGAAGAGAAATGGATATATCTTCTGGTTAGGGCACGTAGGTAGAAGAAGTTGTGGAATTCCTCCGCAAAGACCGGCATTTTCACTAATAGAGATACCAGAGATATTGTTGAAAATCCCTTTTGTTGGAACTGGGCCAACTAGACGATTAAATGAGAGATCTAACATGAATAAGGAGCTAAGCTTTTCTAGGAGCACTGGAATATTTCCGAACAAGTTATTGTGTGAAAGATCAATCTTTTGCAAGCCGTAAATATAGGATAATTCTTGAGGAATGGTTCCATTGAAGTTATTATTTGATAAGCTCAATTCTAAAATACCTTTACTTTTTAGAAATAGAGGTATTGTCCCATTGAACAAGTTAAAGCTTAAATCCAAATGCTCCAAACTCTCATAGTCGTTAAGTAATTCCGGCAATTCTCCATAAAATTTGTTCCAGGACAGATTGAGGTAACCAACATACAAATTACTGACCTCAATTAGCAGCTTGCCGGTTAGAGAGTTGTTTGATAAATCTAAATAATACAATGGAAGAACAAAGATGCTTTTGGGCAGTTTCCCATCCATAACATTATTGGATAGGTCCAAAAAAATTAGTCGTTGGAGGTTTGCGAAGTTTATTGGAATGTGACCTTGGATGCGGTTGATAGTTGCGTTTAAATGTATTAGTTTAGTGAGATTACCAAATGAAGATGGTATAGGCCCGGACAACATGTTCTCTCCCAAGTATAATTCCTGTAATTGTTGAAGATTTCCCATACTTTTCGGAATGAGGCCTGTGAGCTTATTATCAGATAAACCCAACAAAGTTAGATTTACCAGGTTCCCAATTTCTCTGGGAATTGGCCCCGACAAATAATTTGCTCCAATGGTTAGCTCCTGAAGAGTTGTTAAGTTGGCTATATAGTTAGGAAATGCTCCTCCTAGACTATTGCTTTCAAGTCCCAATACTTGAAGTTGAAGGTGACTACAATTTGATAAAAACCTAAGAAAATTCCAATCTTTGGTGTTTGTTGCCTCTAGTTCATTATATTGTAAATTAATTTGATAGGGGCAAAGCTTTCCCAACTCTGCTGGAATTGTCCCATTAAATTTGTTCGCACCTAGAGAAAGCCAATACATATTGGAGAAATTGGAAAGCCATGTTGGAATTGGTCCAATGAAATTGTTCATATCAATGAAAAAGTACCGGAGATTAGGTAGGTTGTTTGTTACTGTAACCGGCAATTTTCCTTCTAATTCATTACTAGCTACACGAAAATCAATAAGTGATGATTGATTGTAGAATGAATATGGGATAGAGCCTGATAAATTATTGATCGAAACATGGAAAATTTGCAAGTTAGGAAGAAAGCTAAATTCTTTTGGGATGTTGCCCTCCAGGTAGTTCCTAGAAAGAGACACGATATGTAATGAAGAGAGATTACCAAGTGATAGAGGAATAGTTCCGGTAAGATTATTTTGAACGATATACAAGGTATGAAGCATCGAGAAAGATCCAAGCCAAGACGGAATTTCTCCTTCGATTTGATTAAATGAAAGATCTATGTAGACAAGATTGGAGCAGTTTTTTAGGCCCGTAGCGATCTTTCCCCCGAAAGAGTTGTATGAAAGATCCAAAAATTTAAGGCGGTGTAAGAAGCTTACCGAAGATGGGATCTCTCCGTATAGTTCATTTGACGCGAGGTTGATTCTTCTTAGGGAAGTCAAGTTCCCAATAAAAGAAGAGACGGTACCGAAAATACGAGTCATAGAAAGGTCTAATGTAGAGACCATTTGTGGGTATCTACGACTACAAGTAATTCCTACCCATTCACAAAAATGGGTGCTTTCATTCCAAGAGCTCAAGGCGTCTAAACCGTTGGTTAGCCCTGCCTTGAAAGCTAATAATGCCACCTTTTCAGTATCGTTACTATGCATAGCCGTTGAATGAACCTGCCAAAATTGGAGCAGACAGTGCAAGAGAACCAAGTGCAAGAGAACCGAATGCAGTTGAAACCTCTTCATGATTGATTCGCGCTGAACAATTTAATCAGGAATGATAAATTTAGAGATAAATTTAAAAATTATATGAGTAAAATATTTATCGTAAAATATTTATTGTAAACACCAACAATTACTCAATAGAAAGAAATGACAAATAAAATTTTAAGTGGTTTATCAGTCACACTCACGCACTTAACTGGAAAATCCGAATTCCTTTTGGATTTCGGAAGAATATACAAAAATGTTTTTTTCTATATATTGCTTCAAAACAAACTGTGTATGTTTCAAACACATATTGTCCTTGGTAGAATGGAAACTATAATTTAGAATTCAAGTGCTCGGGTAATTAAAGTACATACCTTCAATTATTGCAATGAGTAGAACCTCAAACAATGCCCAAATCTTCTCTTTTTGCTCGAAATCTCGTAAGATATATTGTTTGGCTGTATAGGGAATAGCACAGGAGTATCATGAGGTGTATATAGAGAAATATGTAGGCGCGAAAGATACCATTTCCATCCATATCTGCCCTCTCGTTCTCCGGTCATACTAAGTTTGGATGCATAGTACAAATTTCTTATTTTATTTTTATTTTTTCGACTTGACCATAGAATGGTCTTCATGTAATTCCATCCATAAAATTTATATATTGAGATAATTCAAATGCTAGAAACTTCTTCTTATACCGAGTTGATTTGGAAATTTGTGGTCCACATTAGTTTGTGTAAATTCAAATCAGAGAACATTCTTCAGAAATTAATTGAAAACAAAGGAAAGACTATGACGGTGGTGCCGCTGATAAATTGAATGGTCTGAAATTGGTAGGTACGTGTAGAGGGAAGAACTCTGGAAAAACAAAAATATCAACTCAATTTTATTTCATCAATAATTTCTGGACCTAATTAGAAGAAATCGGCTTGCTGACATGCACGAGTAAGCAAAGATGACATTTATTTATTTGAAAAAACTAAGCTCAGCCATTACAAACAATATGCAATTACCAGATTGATTTACTAAGATTTCTTATGTTATTACAAATCTCGGGTTTGTGACAGAAGAAATCTGGATTTGGATAACTGAGATCTAAAATCTCGGACATGGTAACTCCGGATTCGAAATCTTGGCAAGCTCCAGATTTGAAATATCCTTGGAATTTGGTTTTGGGATAATCCAAGATTTCATTTGAATAACCAGAGATTTTGTTTAACACGAAATTTCATTTAGGTTAACCCGAGATTTCATTTAATCTTAACTCGGAGATTATAGGATAATTCGAGATCACATTGAGGCTAATACGAGATTTATTTTTGGATGACCTTACAAAAATATATATCTCGTCGATGTCCTTGTCTCGTCCCGTCGCCCTCAAGTACTAGTGAAGATCGTAGTGTTTCAGCTTCGATTTTAGGAAGAAAAGGAGGATTGAGAAGATGAGCTAGAAAGAGGAGGATATTAAAGGCCATGTTTCTAGTTAAAACCAATGTTACAGAAATCGCTAGGCGCTAGTCGGGCGGACGGACACCGTCTAGCGCCTAGAGGGATTAATCGGGTCGGATCTAAGCGGATTTGTAATTTTACATAGTTTTTGTCATTTTTTTAATTTTTATATATTATAATTTGTGCTATAATTTTTTATACTAAAAATAATGTATATTGATTTATTTAAAACAGCGTCCAAACAAATCATAACATGAAATTTACATATTAATTTATTTAAAACAACGTCCAAACAAATTATAACATGAAATCTACAAAATAACATTAATACAAATTCAAATAAATCACAAAATAAAATTACTAAAAATAGAAATAAGACAGGAAATGAGTTGTGGGTTTTTAAAAAAAAAAAAAAAAAAAAATTGGCCTGGGCGGACCTAG
Organism: Luzula sylvatica; assembly: GCA_946800325.1. Taxonomy (NCBI): domain Eukaryota; kingdom Viridiplantae; phylum Streptophyta; class Magnoliopsida; order Poales; family Juncaceae; genus Luzula; species Luzula sylvatica. Next base: position 33,353,285 of record OX326957.1, on the reverse strand, counting down.
GCGGAATTATGCGGGCCTAGGCGGAATTCCGCCTAGACAAAAACGCCCAGGCTAAACCTGGGCGTTTTCCCGACGCTTCCGCCTAGACAAAAACGCCCAGGCTAAACCTGGGCGTTTTCCCGACGCCTAAGCCGATTTTTAGAACAATGGTTAAAACTGATTTTGGGCCAAACTGGGCCATGCCCCAACGATCATTCTAATCTAACTATTATAGGAAAACCATTTATAAATAGTTGTGTATTAATTGTATCATTTAGCAGGAAAAATAAATTCTTGAAAGGCCTATATGCATGTTATTAAAAAAAATGTACTGTAAAAAGAAAAATATACTTGTCCCTTCTAATTTTTTATCAATTCATGTCTGGCCAAGGGTAAACCAAATAAATAAAACAAAAACACATATTAAATTAAAATATTTTATGCGTCGAATTTATTTAATTATTATTATGTGTTAGTTTAACACATATTAATTTGATACATACACATGAATTAAATCGGACTCATTCATTCATTTTGTCACATATTCGTTTAACACCATATTTAACACTAAAAGATAAAAATCCCCCCTCATCAGTAGAACCTCGTCAATAGATTGAGGAAATTGTAAGGAACCTTGGTATCATCGATCTTATAAAAAATAAACAAGCATGACAAAGTACTGAGTCAATCCCAGAAAGATCAATAAGTGACATATTTATTAAAGAATTGTAGAGTCACTCACTCTTGTTCCTGAGTTACTTATTTGAACTACAATTGTACTGGTTTGCTGGCTGTTTTTTTATTGAAAGAAAAGACCGGTTTGTGAATGTCTGAACCGAATGTACTTATATCGAAGAAGGGCTCTCGTTCTACTAGCTTTGAAACAGATTTTTACAGGTTTGTTGGCTTCTTTTTTTTCACTCGATTATTTAAGTTGCTTCATGAGCTTATGTACTCTACTCGCGTTTTCTTGCTCAAAAAGTAACTCATAGAAGAATTCAATTCGACGAAGTTGGTGTGTGCTAGCTAACTCGTAAAATTCCAAGGAAAGTGAAATTGGAATTGGGTAGGAATTAGGATTGAAGGCGAAGAAGATGATATTTTCTCCAAAATTTTGAAAAACTATGACAATACTCGTGCTACGGGACAAATATGGAAATCATATTTTTCATTTTAATACGAAGTACTAATTTGTATGATGATACTGACAATACTAAATCAAATAATATTATTTCACATTATATTACTCTCATCATATTATATTTTGTACTCGACGTTTAATTATGTATTAGTAGTATGTATATATTTTACGATTATATTATGCTATGATAGAAAATAACTCCTTTTTTTTATCAATTATTAATACATATATTAATGTAAAGGTATAATTATATCGAAGACGGGTAATGAAGAAAAAGGATTTAATTTGGCTAACTGGAAATCAGTGTGTAGGCCAAAAAAATACGGTGGTTTGGGGATAATAGATTTGGAAAGTTTCAACGAGACCCTTTTACAAAAATGAATATGAAAATTTTATGATAAAAATTCTGACTTAAATTGGCAAACCTTAGTTTCCCATTTAGCTCAGAAAAAAATAAAAAGAAAAAGAAATCTAAAAGACTCATATTTCTGGTATGATATTCAGTCATGTCTCAATTTCTTTTGGATGTCAATTCAATTTGAAATTGGTGATGGAAAAAACATAAGTTTTTGGTACAACAATTAGGGTGAGGGATTATTGTTCAGCCAACTACCCCATTTGTTTAAAGAAGCAATTAAACAACATGGAACCCTGTGATTTTGTACAGATGAATCATTTTAGGTTGGCTTTTAATCCAATTTTATCTCCAATTGCATATAAAGAATATATAATTGGCTTAAAGGGAAACTAAAGGAAATTTCAATAATCCCTGAGAAAAGAGATGTAATTTTTCGGAATTGGGATGATTCTAAAAAATTTACTGTTAAAAGTGCTTATAATGTAATCATTCAGGGGTATTTTCAGCTTCAAATTTGGGTGAATTATGGAATTTGAAAATTCTCAGAAAATTGACCATTTTTTACTGGCTTTTGTTGCAAAACAATAGTCTTACACATGACAATCTAATTAAAAGAGACTTAATTATTATTAACAGATGTTACATGTGTAAAATGCAGTTAGAATCGGTAGAACACCTAACTCAGTGTTGTAGCTTTGTTCATCTCCATTGGCAAGCAATTCGAGCTGATCTCCCCCAAATCCCCACTAAATCAACGCCAATTGAGATGTTAGAAGACATGATTTCAGGTGCTCCAAATAATTCAGAGGGATACCTTCTCTTTGTAGCTTTCTTTTACTGTATGTGGAGTAAGGTTACAGAAATCGCTAGGCGCTAGTCGGGCGGACGGGCACCGTCTAGCGCCTAGAGGGATTAATCGGGGATTAATCGGGGATTAATCGGATCTAGGCGGATTTGTAATTTTACATTATTTTTGTCATTTTTTTAATTTTATATATTATAATTTGTGCTATAATTTTTTATACTAAAAATAATATATATTGATTTATTTAAAACAACGTCCAAATTAATCATAACATGAAATCTACATATTAATTTATTTAAAACAACGTCCAAACAAATTATAACACGAAATCTACAAAATAACATTAATACAAATTCAAATAAATCACAAAATAAAATTACTAAAAATAGAAATAAGAAATAATGTATATTGATTTATTTAAAACAACGTCCCAATTAATCATAACATGAAATCCACATATTAATTTATTTAAAACAACGTCCAAACAAAATATAACACGAAATCTACAAAATAACATTAATACAAATCCAAATAAATTACTAAAAATAGAAATAAGAAAATAAATGAGTTGTGGATCTTTAAAAAAAATAAAAAAAATAAATAAATAAAAATTGGCCTGGGCGGCCCAGGCGCTATTTAGGCGGGCCTAGGCGGAATTCCGCCTAGACAGGAACGCCTAGGCTTATACGTGGGCGTTTTCCCAACGCCTAGCGCCTAGGCGCTGTTGGGTATCGGCGTCACTACCGAGCCCCGCGCAGCGGATTGTGAGGCCCGGTCCGACCCGATCCCGAGGACCACATCAACGACCCGAAAGTACGAATCATGAAATGCATCTAACCTATGAAATCAACACTTAATTCATAGAGAATCATACCGCGTGAAATTGATCACGGAGACAGGTTGACTCTATTAGCTGCTGCTTGCTTCGCTCTTTGCTTCGATCCCGGCGACACACACGTCCCACGCCCGCGTGATTCGACACCTTGTTCGAAGCTCCTATTTGTCGTATACAACCGGAATTTATCCGATTCGTCTTCGACCTTGCTCGACTTAGCTCTCGTTAGATCACAGTCCAGAATCTCAGTTGAGATTCCTCTACTCGTATCCACCTCGAGCTCGCGTCTTTCGGTTGCGGCGAATTCCCCTAATATTCCCGCAAGCTTGCTTAAATCTAATCTCTATTCTCCACTAACTTGTCTCACAAGTTCTCTCTATTCTCTACTAGAATTAGGTCTGGCAGCCAGAGAGAGAGAGGAAGAAGAATCCACAGATCTTATATTAATCTGAGAGTTAATGGTGTATTAATGAGTATCAGAAACTGCTAATCCAGAATTCGGATCACTGTGCGTCATGACGCACGATATGGTGCGTCATGACGCACAAGTCACATTTACTTGGATATAGCCGTTACACAGTGTACCGTCATGACGCACGATAACGTCCGTCATGACGCACCACTCATGTGTACCGTCATGACGCAAGATAACTTGCGTCATGACGCACTACTCACAGATTGGCTTTCTCAGAATTACTCTATTGTGCGTCATGACGCACAATTTGGTGCGTCATGACGCACTATGTAATTTCTGCCAGATTTGCATAATCTTATTATGCATCCAATCGTTCCGACGAACACGTATGTTTGTCTACACTCATTTGTACATTCAACTGGTTGATCTGTAACTGTATTTCCTTCAGTCTCCCACTCAGTTCAAGATCCAACTAAAGAAAGTACTAGCGTACATCTCATGTACACATAACCTCAGAGATTGAAATTTAAGCCCGAAATAAGACAGCTCTATGTGTGACCGCGTAGGTTCGTATCAAGCAATGGTAGCAAACTTATGCCCAAGTTTACGGGCTCATGAGAGGGATCTAGGAAGAAATCCATCATAGCTTTCCCACGTTGAAAACGAAAATGATTGTGATCATTTATACCCATCTCGAACGGTGGTGTTTAGTTCTCTTGTTCACGATATCCGTCAATCAAATGGCACGGTAATAGTCATCCTTATAATTTGATTGACTAAACTTATTGTCTCGATACCGAATTGAATCAACAAACACAATCGATATTAACAATTTAATATCATTGACTCTGGCCAGAGATTTCGTTGATCAATTCATCGATAGGCCTAAGGGATATCTCTTTCTCTCGAAAGGAACAATTTCTATCTTGATGACTCACATCAAATTCCGTGTTTCAGATAATACCCGATCATAATCCCATGACCATCTTGTTACATATGGTGGAAGATTATATCTAAGCGTTATGTTACGCACGAAAAAATGATCCATGATCATCTCAAGTGTGAAGAACTAAGACCCCATTCGTTACGATTCCATCTACAATGACTAAACCTTGTCATGGTATCGCACTTTTGGTCAAGTCACAATATGCATAGCCTAATGCATATCCATATTCCCGATTTGACAAACTCTTTGTCCTATGATTAGCAAAACATAATCATCACCTCGGCGAATATGCTAGTGTACATGTTAGTCTATTATCTTATAATAGATATACTTATCACATAAGTATCCTAATCATGACTAGGGACGTTTTTGAAATATAACTTTTGAAATGTGACGGTTTTACTTAGCATGATCACGTATCATGTAGACGCTCACACAAGTTATAAATCAAGGTTCGTGTAATCATATTACACAACCACGCACAAGTTTTCATATAAGAGATAAATGCAAATGAAATATAAAATTTTTGAAATTGCATTAATATAGCATAAAGTCTTGGGTGATACATCGTTTACAACAAATAACTCATCATAACAACTATTGTTTTAGATAACTACAAACCAACTTCCTCCTCTAGGTATCTCAAACCTATAGTTCTAGCATGACGATCATGCTTCGCAATTGGAAGAGGTTTCGTAAACGGATCTGCCACATTCTCGTCAGTATCAATCTTCAAAATCACAACATCCTGCCTATGTAAAATCTCACGAATCAAGTGAAATTTACGCAAGATGTGTTTGGAGCGATGATGCGATCTCGGTTCCTTGGCCTGTGCTATTGCTCCAGTGTTGTCACAATACACAGCCACGGGTTCCGAGATGCTCGGTACGACACCAAGTTCAGTCACGAACTTCTTGACCCAAACCGCCTCCTTTGCGGTTTCTGAAGCCGCAATGTATTCTGCTTCCGTCGTAGAGTCAGCAACTGTCGGTTGTTTGGAACTCTTCCATATAACCGCGCCACCGTTCAAACAAAACACGTACCCACTTTGTGATCGAAAATCATCGGTACATGTTTGGAAACTGGCATCAGTGTAACCTGTTACAACCAATCCATTATCCTTGCCACCATACACTAAAAACTGATCCGTAGTTCTTCGTAAGTACTTGAGGATAGTTTTCACGGCTTGCCAATGCGGATCACCTGGATTCGATTGGTAACGTGATAAGACGCTCAATGCATACGATACGTCAGGTCTCGTACAGATCATGGCATACATGATAGATCCAACCGCCGAAGCGTATGGAACCTTATCCATGTTACTTTTCTCTTCGCTCGATGTCGGACATTGAGCTTTCGAAAAGTTTATACCACTCGACATGGGAAGAAACCCTTTCTTAGAGTTTTGCATGAAAAATCTTTTCAGCACCTTGTCGATGTACGTACTCTGACTTAGGCCGAGGAGTCTCTTGGATCTATCTCTATAGATCCTCACGCCTAAAATATAGGCGGCCTCTCCTAAATCTTTCATAGCGAAACGAGTATTCAAATACTTCTTAACATCCGATAACATCGGAATGTCGTTTCCTATGATTAATATATCGTCCACATAAAGAACAAGAAATACTACGCGGCTCCCACTAACCTTCTTATATACACAAGGTTCTTCTTCGTTCTTGATAAAATCATACTCGCTTATGACTTCATCAAAACGAATATTCCAACTCCGAGAAGCTTGTTTCAGTCCATATATGGACCTTTGAAGCTTGCATACTCTATTAGGATTCTTTGGATCGATAAAACCTTCGGGTTGTGTCATGTACACATCCTCCGATAATTTCCCGTTAAGGAAAGCGGTTTTAACATCCATTTGCCATATCTCATAGTCATAATATGCGGCTATGGCAAGAATAATCCTTATAGACTTAAGCATGGCTACCGGCGAAAACGTTTCATCATAGTCAACACCATGAATTTGCTTGAAACCTTTCGCTACCAACCGTGCTTTGTAAGTATGCACATTCCCATCCATGTCGGTTTTCTTCTTGAAAACCCACTTACACCCGACGGGTTTAACCAAGGGTGGTGGATCAATCAAGTTCCAAACTTGATTATCATACATGGATTGGATCTCGGACTTCATGGCATCATGCCATTTGTCGGAATCTTCGCTCAACATAGCATCTTTGTAGGTTGTCGGCTCATCATCTATGAGTTCGACGTTGCCTTCATCAGTCACGATAAATCCATATCGTACTGGTTCCAGCCGGGTCCTACTAGACCTACGAGGAGCACCTTGTGCTATTGGCTCGACATCCTCAACTATTGATGGATTCGGGTCAACATCCATCGGTTCAATGTTTATTTCTGAATCTTGAACCTCTTCGAGATCAATTTTACTCCCACTAGCTCGTTGAGATATAAAATCCTCCTCCAAGAAGGTACCTCTTCGAGCTACGAAAACCTTGTTTTCCTCGGGATTGTAGAAATAATATCCTTTAGTTTCCTTAGGATATCCTACAAATAAACATTTTTCAGATTTGGGTTCGAGTTTATCCGAAAACATTTTTCGAACATAAACATCACATCCCCAAATTCTAATAAAAGATAACACCGGAGGTTGTCCGGTCCACATCTCATATGGTGTCTTTTGAACCGATTTAGAAGGTAAGCGGTTTATCAAAAAAGCCGCTGTCTCAAGGGCATATCCCCAAAACGATTTTGGGAGACTAGTTTGACTCATCATAGATCGAACCATATTCAATAAGGTCCGATTCCTCCTCTCGGACACGCCATTCCATTGAGGCGTTCCAGGTGGAGTCAATTGTGAAACGATTCCACAATCTTTGAGATGATCTTCAAACTCATAGCTCAAATACTCGCCTCCTCGATCTGATCGAAGTGCTTTGATTGTCTTGCCAAGTTGATTTTGAACCTCATTCTGAAATTCTTTGAACTTTTCAAAAGATTCAGATTTGTTACGCATTAAGTAGATATACCCATATCTACTAAAATCATCCGTAAACGTTATGAAGTATCGATAACCTCCTCTTGCCTCGGTACTCATTGGACCACATACATCAGAATGTATAAGTTCCAATAGTTCCTTGGACCTTTCTCCAACTTTTGAGAATGGTGCTTTTGTCATCTTGCCAAGTAAACAAGATTCGCATTGTCCATATGAATCAAATTCAAATGAATCCAAAAGTCCATCCTTATGGAGTTTTGAGATGCGCTTCTCGTTTATATGGCCAAGTCGACAATGCCAAAAGTAAGTTTTACTATCAACTTTAGGTTTAATCCGATTCGTGTTTATATTATAGATTGATTTATCATTTGTGTAATTCATATCTAAAATGTAAAGACCATTTTCTAATAGAACATTTCCATAGAACAAATTATCCTTACAAATAGAAAATTCATTATTCTTAATAATAAATTCATAACCATCATTAGCTAGTCTAGACACACTAATAATGTTCTTACACAAACTTGGAACAAAATAACAATTATTTAGTTCTAAAATAAATCCACTCGGTAAAGTAATAAAAATATCTCCGACGGCCAATGCAGCAACGCTTGCTCCATTCCCTACTCGAAAATCCACTTCACCGCGTGTTAACTTCCTTCTATTTTGAAGAACCTGCATATTTCGACAAATATGAGTTCCACAACCGGTATCTAATACCCAATTGTCCAAAATTGAAATGTTAACATCTACAATAGTCATACCTGCGGTTCCGGCTTCCAAAGCCTTCCCCTTGCTTTTCTTCACCTCCTCGAGGTAAATCTTGCAATTTCTCTTCCAATGCCCAGTCTTTTTGCAATGGAAGCAGGTGACATCCTCCGATTTCTCCTTTCCTTTAGTCTTCGGTTTGGACAACGACTTGCCCGCACCGCCCTTGGACTTTTGTTTCTTACGAATCCCACCTTGAATCATGAGGACATCCCTAGCAACTCTTGCTTTGGGTTCCCCCGATGCCTTAAGCATCTCCGACTCAAAGTTCTTGAGCATCCCATGGAGCTCGGGAATCGTCTTGTTCATCGAATGCATATGATAGTTCGTTACGAAAGTTGAAAAAATCGGTGGCAATGCACATAAGATCAAATCTTGTTGCATTATTGGTGACACCTTTTCTCCCAATTTCTCGAGACGATCAATCAATGATTGTACCTTTAACACGTGAGTGCTAACCGAAGATCCGTTAGGCATCTTACAGTTAACCAACTCCTTTAACGTATTGAACCTTTCAATGCGTTCTTGCTCTTGGAACATTTCCTTGAGTGTGGCGTTAATTTCGTACGCATCCGAATCCTCGAACTGCTTCTGCAAGTTCGCGTCCATACATGCCAACATGAGGCACGTCACGTCATTTGACTCCTTCTTAAGTTTGTCAAATGCCGCCTTTTCTTCGGGCGAAGCGTTCTCGTCGGGAGTAACCATCTTCGTGTCTAACACGTGACTTTTGCACTCTTGCCTAAGAACAATTCTTAGGTTACGGTGCCAGTCAAGATAGTTCTTGCCGACTAGCTTCTCCCTCTCCAATACCGATCTAATCGACATTGAGTTGGTGTTGCTTGATGTCATGATTGCTACAACGAAAAATACTTTAAAATGAGATTGATACTGATATGTGCGAACTTATGCTATATGCTTATATGATGATATGAAATATGTTACTTTTATCAAATCAATAACCCTAATATTGATTCGGGATTCTAAATCCAATAACACTTCAAGACCCATATTTCATGATCCTCCCACAAGTGACTTTGGCCGACAAATGGGATCTCACTATTTAGGTAGGATAAATCCAATCGCATCCAATACGACTCTTGACCTTTTATAGGATTTCGGTATCGAACCATATCATATATGATTCAAATTCCGTTTGTGCATCCTAACTATGCCCCGAACCCCAATCGGATTGGCTTGGACGGTTAAGTCACAACCATGATCACATATCGTTCAATTGAACTACAAATGAGCCCGACTTTGGCCTGAACCCGCATTTGTCCCCAATTAACGCTTGCCTCTCACGTTGATACATACAACAATGCACGCCCGACTTTGGCCTGAAACCGTGCAAGGTGTGATGACCAACCTCGGAGGTTGTGAACATGGAAGGCATTTCATGACTTAAGTATTATGCAGGGATTTATGTGATATAATCTAATTATATCAATAAGCAAGTATATCATGATGAATGAACATAATTAATAATGATTAGAACCACAATTAAATAAATCAAGAAAAATTACACTGTGCGTCACGACGCAACATAACGTCCGTCATGACGCACCGTACTAAAATGGACTTCCATTGACTTCCGTCATGACGCAACATAACGTGCGTCACGACGGACTTCACAGGTCCGTCATGACGCCAGACAGTGCGTCACGACGGACCATACAAAACAATTTTGTTGTCTATTCCAGAAACTATTTCAGGTTCCTCCGTCATGACGGTTGGTTACTACCGTCACGACGGACCGTGTTCTTCCGTCATGATGCCAGACGGTGCGTCATGACGGACTGTACAAAACCATTTTGTCCAGATTTCCAGAAACTTTTTGAGGTTCTTCCGTCATGATGGTTGGTTATACCGTCACGACGGACTGTTCTGGTCCGTCATGACGCCAGAGGGTGCGTCATGACTCACTGAACAAAACCATTTTGTTCAGTTTGCCAGAAACTTTTTGGACTTCTACCGTCACGACGCACCAAACGGTCCGTCATGATGGTACGCATTTACACAGTGCGTCATGACGCACAACTTTTGTGCGTCACGACGGACTGAGTAACGCCTCAGATCCAACTCTTGGATTTCCCGTGTGCGTCATGACGCACCAGACCTGAAATTCAGTTTTATTTTGTAATTTTAACAGATTTTAATCGTTTCAAAAACGATTAATCATGAACAATTCATGATTACTTCTAGATTCTTTTGATCATCTCATGATCAAATACTAGTAAGATTTCTATGGTCCTAATTTTACAACTACATGATTATGTCCTAAAATTCTACATGAAATTCCGAATAACACTTATTCGAAATCGATTCGACGATCGAATCGTGACGATCGCTCTGATACCACTGTTGGGTATCGGCGTCACTACCGAGCCCCGCGCAGCGGATTGTGAGGCCCGGTCCGACCCGATCCCGAGGACCACATCAACGACCCGAAAGTACGAATCATGAAATGCATCTAACCTATGAAATTAACGCTTAATTCATAGAGAATCATACCGCGTGAAATTGATCACGGAGACAGGTTGACTCTATTAGCTGCTGCTTGCTTCGCTCTTTGCTTCGATCCCGGCGACACACACGTCCCACGCCCGCGTGATTCGACACCTTGTTCGAAGCTCCTATTTGTCGTATACAACCGGAATTTATCCGATTCGTCTTCGACCTTGCTCGACTTAGCTCTCGTTAGATCACAGTCCAGAATCTCAGTTGAGATTCCTCTACTCGTATCCACCTCGAGCTCGCGTCTTTCGGTTGCGGCGAATTCCCCTAATATTCCCGCAAGCTTGCTTAAATCTAATCTCTATTCTCCACTAACTTGTCTCACAAGTTCTCTCTATTCTCTACTAGAATTAGGTCTGGCAGCCAGAGAGAGAGAGGAAGAAGAATCCACAGATCTTATATTAATCTGAGAGTTAATGGTGTATTAATGAGTATCAGAAACTGCTAATCCAGAATTCGGATCACTGTGCGTCATGACGCACGATATGGTGCGTCATGACGCACAAGTCACATTTACTTGGATATAGCCGTTACACAGTGTACCGTCATGACGCACGATAACGTCCGTCATGACGCACCACTCATGTGTACCGTCATGACGCAAGATAACTTGCGTCATGACGCACTACTCACAGATTGGCTTTCTCATAATTACTCTATTGTGCGTCATGACGCACAATTTGGTGCGTCATGACGCACTATGTAATTTCTGCCAGATTTGCATAATCTTATTATGCATCCAATCGTTCCGACGAACACGTATGTTTGTCTACACTCATTTGTACATTCAACTGGTTGATCTGTAACTGTATTTCCTTCAGGCGCCGCCTAGGCGGCCGCCTAGGCCGATTTTTACAACATTGATGTGGAGAGAGCGCTCTCGTCGCGCCTTCTCAAGTAACAAGAACGAAGGGTCTCTGTTAATAGAGGAGGTCGTAGAGGACTGGAGATTGCTCCAAAGAAGACTAATGAGGGAGGAAAGCCGCTTATCGGATTTTATACCCGATCGAAACCACACATGGAATATGTGAAGGAATTTACTCGTATTTTTTTTTTTTTGATTTATTAGCCCGTAGGCACTACCCCCTACCCCTACCCCTACCCCTACCCCTACCCTACTAGACTACCCAGTTTTTTTTTGCCCTTGTTCCTGACCGGGTTCGAACCCGGGACCTAATTGTAAGTAGCCGAAGTATCATCCACGACGCCAGATAAGGAATTTACTCGTATTGAAGATGAGTTTTGGGGAGAAAGTACAATTGAGTGCAAGGGGGCACTGTACTTTGCTAATAAATTTAACGGTTGAATGATCTCGGTGCGGGAGTAAAAGCTTAGTCTCTTTCTTATTATTATTTTATTATTACGATTTGTTGAAGTAAAAGAGTTGTTTTGTAATAGTTATAGCTTCTTATTTCTTGCTATGGGCTGAGAGCTTGGCCCAATCTTGTAACAACTCTATTTATTCCTCATTTTATTTATTATTTGGAAGAGAGATATTAAGCTAGTTAAAAATTAATTAACATCATATAATATTTTTAAATAGGAATAACATTCTGTTCATAGGTTTAAGAAATTATTTATATTTTAATTTTAATAAGTACACATTTTTTTATTTTTGTTAAGTTTAAGAAACGTAATATAATATAATATAATATAGACAAAATTTCATGTGTGCCCCTGCAAAATATCATAATTGCACGTATATTCCTCAAATTAGTTATTGACAGATTACTTATGAGAGGACGTGATATTTTAAGAATTTGATAGGGATAGTAATAATATTTGAAAAGTGTTAAAAATGTATCCATGATATATGAAGAGTTTGCAAAGATACTCGTGAAATTTCACATTATTGAAGAGTGTATGTGAAATTATGATGTTTTACAGGAATACACGCGAAATTGCGTCTAAAATGTAATACAATACAATATAATATAACAGTGTAAAACCTACGTTACTGAGCTCTTACATATGCATCTCTGATGGAATGCAACTCCATAGTTGCATCCCTTATCAATTTTCTCTCTATTGGTGATTGTGTCGAGCACATGAGGCCTATTCGAATAACAGATATTAAGAATTTGTGTATCTTGTTCCATGAATCGCTAACTTGGTGTTCACTCTGAATTTCTAAATCAGAATCACTTTCAAGAGATATCATATTCGGGTCCACGATATCATGAAGCTTCTCGGGGAAAGCCATCTTCACGAAAGTGTGTAAGGTAAGACCATCCTTAAACACATCATCAACTGGCATCATACCGGTAAACAGCTCCAATATGATAATTCCAAAGCTATACACATCGGCTTGCAGTGAAACTGGACTGCCTTCCCCATATTCTACAATACAGAGCAATTTCAAAGCTACATTAGAGTATGTATAGAAAAGAAATGCAATTTTTCTTTGTAATAGTGTTTCTGCATTAACCAGTATCAATATAAAATTAAGGGTCGGTTGGTTCGATTCGAATCGATCGAACCAAATAAATCGAATTTTGGTCTAGATTATTTGGTTGAAGCTGATAAGAAATTTCATAACATTAAAATTCAAATATATCATTAATAAAATTCAAATTTGATTTAACAAAAATATTGAAACAAATCTTATGAAGTATAATTACATTATTTGTAATATTGTAATATAAAATTTTAATTTTTTAAAATTAATATAATGGAAAAACATGAATAATAGGATATAATTTTTCAAAACACCAAAACCGAACCAATTCCAAAACACCAAAACCGAACCAAACCGAATAAACTAAAAACATCAATTTTTCAACTGAACCAAATAAACCGAAAAAACGAAAAAGATTAAACCAAATTCAACCGGTTCATTCGATTCCGGAATCATCCGAACTGTTTGCCCACCCTTAAATATAATCCAATTATATACAATCATGCTACATATATATTATTCAAAAAAGATTTGACAAAATAACCAATGGGCAATGATTAACTTTGTCAATCACTACAGAAATATATATGAAGATGGCATGATTGAGAAAATTGAAGGGAAATTAATAATAGCAAGAATTACCTGGAGCGACATATCCGATTGATCCTCTTATTCCCAGTGAACTTTGGGAATTAATTAATTGCATGTTCGTATTGTTTGGGAGTAATTTTGCAAGACCAAAGTCGCTAACATGAGCTGTGAAGTCTTCGTTAAGAAGAATATTACTTGGTTTTAGATCGCAATGAATTATCGATGGCTCGCAACAGTTGTGAAGATAATCTACTGCATCCGCCACGTCGACTGCTATGCTCAACCTCTCAATGAACCTTAAGATCCGATCCCCCTCCCCATGTAACCATCTATCTAGACTTCCTTTAGGCATGAAATCAAGTACTAGTGCTTTGAAATCATTACCTTTAAAGTCTGTGCTAGAGCAACACGTTATTATGCTAATGAGATTACGATGACGTATCATTCTCAAAGCATCACATTCAGCCAGGAAGGTTTTGGAAGCTCCTCCAACTTCGAGGTTAAACACTTTAACTGCATGATGTGAAGTTTGCTTGTATTTGAAAGGTAAAGTGCATTTGTATACAGAGCCGAACCTTCCGGAGCCTAGTAAGTTGATAACAGAAAAACCATATGTTGCTTTAGCCAATTCGGCATATGATATCTTAGGGTATGGCTCCTGCAATGGCATCGGATTTGTTATTTCTTTCTCTCTTGATATCACTCTTTGCCGGAGAACATAAATAATAGCCAAGAGAGAAATCATGAATACAACTAAAATTGGTAACACAATTAGTAGTTTGAATAGCATAGAAGATTTCTTCTTGCTATGTAGGTTAGGGCACGTAGGTAGGTGAAGTTGTGGATTACCTCCACAAAGTCCATTATTTCCATTAACAAATAGACCTGAGATATTGTTGAAAACCCCTATTGTTGGAACTGGGCCTTCAAGATGATTGAACGAGAGGTCCAACACGAACAAGGAGCTAAGATTTTCTAAGAACACAGGAATAGTTCCAAACAAATTATTGTGTGAAAGATTCATCACTTGCAAACCATGTATATTGGATAATTCTTGAGGAATAGTTCCATAAAAATTATTATTTGATAAGTTCAATACTAAAAGAGCTTTACTTTTCGAAAATAGAGGTATGACCCCGTTAAATAAGTTAATACTTAAATCCAAGTACTCCAAACTCTCACATTGGCTAAGTGATTTCCATGGCTCTCCATAAAATTTGTTTCGGGACAAATCCAAGTGCCCAAGTTGCATATTACAGACCTTGATTGGTAACTTGCCGGTTAGAGAATTGTTTGATAAAGATAAATAAGGCAATGGAAGATTAAAGATGTTATTGGGCAGAGTCCCATTGATGAAATTATTAGATAGGTCCAAAAAAATTAGATCTTGGAGGTTTGCAAGGTTTGATGGAATGTGGCCTTCGATACTATTATTAAATACTTCTAAACCCGTTAGTTTAGTGAGATTACCAATTGAAGAAGGTAAAGGTCCAGATAATATATTGACTTGCAATTGTAAATCCAGTAGCTGTTGAAGCTTTCCAATACTTTCTGGAATAATGCCTGTGAGAGTATTTTCGTACAAATATAAGTAAACCATATTGCCTAGGTTCCCAATTTCATCGGGAATTGACCCTGACAAATAGTTTGCCCCAATGGATAGTTGTCGAAGTTGGGTTAAGTTGGTTATATAGTTAGGAAATACTCCTCGGAGAGAATTATAAAGTCCCAATTTTTGCAAACGACTACAATTTGATAAAGGTCTAAGAAAATTCCATCCCGTAGTGTTTGTTGCCTCTAATTCATTTAGTTCCACATTAAATCCAATTGGACAAAGCTTTCCTAACTCAGGTGGAATTCTACCACTAAATTTGTTACCCCCAAGATCGATCTGAGAAATACTGGATAAATTGGAGATCCACGTTGGAATTGGCCCAGTGAAATGATTAATACCGAGTAAGAAGTAATGAATATTGGGCAAGTTAATTGGAATATTAACCGGCAAGTTTCCCTCTAGTTCATTATCAACTACAACAATAGCAATTAATGAAGATTGATTGAAGAATGAATGAGGGAGGGTGCCTGAAAGATGATTCTCCGAAACTTCAAACTGTTGCAGCATAGGGAGGAAGCTAAGTTCTTTGGGGATGGTGCCCTCAAGATTGTTGTCATAAAGATACAAGACATGTAATGAAGAGAGATTATTGAGTGATAGAGGGATAACACCAGATAGGTTATTATTATTAAGACTCAAGTATTTGAGCATATAGAGAGATCCAAGCCAAGAGGGAATTTCACTGACAAAGTTGTTATTTGAAAGGTTCATACTAACAAGGTTAGAGCAATTATTTAGGCCAATAGTAATTCTACCTATGAAAGAGTTGCTTGAAAAGTCGACATTTTGAAGACGGTGCAAATAGCTAACGGATTGAGGGATCTCGCCATATAGTTTATTTGACGAGAGATTGGCTGTTTTAAGAAAACTCAAATTTCCAATAAAAGGAGAGATCGAGCCAGCAAGATCACTGTTAGAAAGATCTAACTTCGAGACCCGTTGTGGGTGTCTACGACCACAAGTAATCCCTTTCCACTCACAAAAGTGGGTGCTTTCATTCCAAGAGGTCAAGACATCTAAGCCGTTGGTTAGTCCCGCCTTGAAAGCTAATAATGATACCTTATCGGTGTCATTACTATGCATGGCCAATAGTTGAACCCCAAAGAAGTGGAGCTGACAGTACAAGAGAACCAACTGTAGTCGCAACCTCTTCATGATTAATTCGAGCTGAACATTTAATCGATAATGATAAACGTTAAAAATATGTTGAGAAGTTAAAATAATTATGAGTGAAATAATGATACCAGCAACTGCGCAATACGCAATAGGAAGAAATGACAAATATAATTTTTAAGTGGATTCCAGTTATACGGCTAGGGGGAATACGAATGTTTTCGGATTTTGGTGCAAAATGTAAAAAAATATGTATTGCTTCAAAACAAAATGCATATGTTCATGTTATCCTTAATAGAATGGAATACTGTTTGGTTCAAAGCAAAAATTCGAGTACTCGGGTAATTATAGGACAAACCTTCACGTTATTTCAAAAAGTAGAAGATCTCGAATAATGCCCAAATTATCCTTCTCTGCTTTGCAAGAAATCTTGTAAGAATTACTGTTTGGTTCTGTGGAGAATTATGTATTAGCATCATGATGTTTATATAGAGAAATTCGTAAGTATGAAAAATAAAAATTCCATTCGTTATCTGCTTTCTCTTTCTGGGGTCGCACAAATTTTGGATACATTAGTGCAAATTTCTTGTTTGTGATATTTTTTTTTGTTTTTGTTTTGCCAATTGACTATTCAACGCTCTTCATGCATAAAATTTATTGGAAAATTTAAAAAAAAAAACCCTAACCTTTTCAATGTTGTAAAAAACCCCTTCAATTTGAGAAACTCCAAAAAAACTCCCTAAAAACAAATTTTTCTTTCAAAAAATTCCTTATAAGTGTTAAAGTTAATTCTTTTGGTGTTAATTTTTTTTTTACCAAAATACCTCTATAGTTTAAAATACAATTTTTCTAAATAAGTCAAGTATTTTTTATTTTAAAAAGTAATAAATATTTCATAAGTAATTAATTATATATTAACTCGTATAATTATATATCAGTTATATATTTGCAAAATCATACATTGTTTGACATATAATTTATATAACAAGTAACAAATAATAAAAATATAAATAATAACAAATTAATTTACTTTTATATGAATGATATATTATTTAGAATGAGATTTTTGTTGGGTACCGACATCGCTACCGAGTCTCCGCAGCGAACTGAGAGGTCCAGTCCGACCTGATTCCGAGGACCACGTCGTCGATCCGAGGGTACAAATCATAATCTACATGCAACTACTTATATATAACTATTATATATAGAAAAATCATATAATGTGAAATTGATCACGGTGACGGATTGATCACGTAGTCGTTGTCCTTGCTTCAATCTCGATAACACATGCGTCACACGCCCGCACAATTCGACACCGTCGATGAAACGCCGATTTGCCATATACAACCAGATTAATAATCACGGACCGTGGATAAAATTATTTTTGAAGTTGAGGTAATAACCACTAGATGTAGGGGCGTGCGAAAAATTCTCCAACCCGCCCAACCTGCCCAACCTGACCCGGAACGATCTTTTTTTGCGGGTTTCAAAGTTGTTGGGTCGGGTCCGGGTTGAAACTTTGACAAACCCGTAAGTATGAGCTGAGTTACGGGTTTGAAACTAAAAACCCGTATTATACCAACTTGACCCGTATAATTCCAAATTTCCAAAAAAAATTTAAGTTTTTAATATAAAATATATGATATGCTAATTTTTCGTAATTTATATTGCTACAATTTATTTATTATTAGTTATTTTCAATATTATATAGTATAGTATCTTTTTTTACCTTATATAAATATTATGTTTATCAAGTAATCAAAAAAATTTAAGTGAAAATACAAAATTTCGTAATTTAAATCATATATGACATGTTTTGTTTTCTGACAAAAAATGTATATCCTCGTTTTTTTTTATTTATTTAAGAGTAAAATTCGTCTTTGATTATTATTTATTGTTTTCGTCAATAGTAATTTTTTCTTATGTATAATATCACTATATCAGTTTTGTCACTAAATATATAATTAGTTTGAACTTTGAAAATTTTCTATATAATATGTGTTTATATTTATTGTTGGAAAATATGAAATAAATATAATGAGATGTATGGATGTTTAATTTTGATTTGCATGTTTGTAAAATATTTTTCGATGGTCTAATTAAAAATATAATTTTTGTTGCATATGTTTTTTGTGAACAAATGAACATCTATCCTTATAGTATGTATTTTTTTTAAAAACCCAGCTAACCCGTCCAACCCGGTCAATATGGGTTTGCACATTTTTATAGGTATCATGGGTTGGGTTGGGTTGAAAAAATGAAAACTCGTTCTTGTTAGGTTGGGTTACATTTTAGATAAAACCCGTCTAATCCGGTCTATGTACACCCCTACTGGATAGTGTTTATTTAGTTAGTCCCTGCATGTATTAATAGCCACGGTTGTTAAATGTCAATACGGCGGTACAGCCACGACCCCGATTATTAACCTCTTTATCAACCAAGTATGGAAAATACTCACGGGCCGTAACTATAAATGAAACATTTTATTTTCGCACGTGATAAATATATTAATTATTTGAAGAAAATTTTATTTTAGTCTCTCATCTATTTCTATTGTTTATTTTGTCCCTAATTTTTTTTTAATCACTTTGCACACATTCATTTTTTTTTTTTTTTCATTTTTCTCTCTCCATTAGTTGATTGATGACGTGTCAATTAAATTTTAATGAACTGTGCGTCAAAAATTGAGGACACGACAATAAAATTTGAAAAAAAAATATAAAATATTTATTTTTGTTTTCTATGTATTGAATTCCGAGAAAATCATTTTTTCCCAAAATTAATTAGTGCTTAAACCCAATAAAAATAAAAAAAATTCAACGCTAATTGATTTTGAAAAAATAGAATTTCTTTTTAATGAAGGCTCATTGAAGAAAAAAGTCTATTTGAGACTAAGAGAGCAAATTGAAAAAAAATCTTGGATTTAGACGCCAATTGGTTTTGGAAAAAAATGATTTTCTTAGGATTCAAAACATAGAAAAAAATAAAGAAAATATTATATATTTTTTTCAATTTTATCGCCATGTCATCAATTTTTGCCCACATCATTTACTAGCTGATCAAAATTTAAATGTCATGTCATATGTTAATTAATGGAGATACCAAAATGAACATTTAAAAAAAAAAATGAAGGTGTCAATTGACTTAAAAAATAAATTA
Organism: Luzula sylvatica; assembly: GCA_946800325.1. NCBI lineage: Eukaryota > Viridiplantae > Streptophyta > Magnoliopsida > Poales > Juncaceae > Luzula > Luzula sylvatica. The sequence goes on along the minus strand of OX326957.1, from coordinate 33,333,677 downwards.
TAGGACAAAGTGAACAATGACAATAGATGAGGGACTAAAATAAAAAAAAAATTTAATTATTTTTATGTTTTGGGAAGGATTAATATGTTATTTATTTTCGACAGGACTAATTAATAAGTTATTTGCGGATTGACGTATCAGGTAGGGAAGACTAATGCTTGGACTATTCATGTCATGAATGTGAGGCTTGGGCGAGATGTTATGAAATTATTAGCATAAAATATATTGGTTATATATGGGTTGTCTTGGACCATTCATTTTGCAAGGACAAGCTGAAACGCTTGTAAAAATTACAGAAATGTTTTGCCTGAAAGTCTTTGACCATTCATTTTGCTTAAAGGATATTTGATTCATGTTTTGGAAAATTTATTACCATAAAATATGTCAAGCCACGTAATTTTATGGCATATTTTATTATCACGTTTGATTTGGTACACTTATTTATTCCATCACAAATGTGAAAATTTAAATTAGTTTATTTATAAAAACTTGACCTATTCATTTTTCTCACTAAATATGTCCGAGAAAATCAAATATTTTTGTAATTTATTATTTAATGTGCAAACCAAACATGCGAATGAAATTCATAAATAAATATCTAACATTAATCTTGATGCAAATTCGGTGACGGAAAAGTTCATTCATAAATAAATATCTAATTTTAATCTTGAATCTTGATGTAAATTCAATGGCAAAAAAATATCGAGGATTATACCCCAAATGCTCACTTAAACATTTTAACATTTTAAAAATAATATATATAATAGCTTAAAAATATATGTATTTATATTGTATTATAATAAAATTTTAATATATTTGTATTTGTATTTGACCATGATTACTACTCTGAAGATCCAGAGTTGATAACATTCTAGACGGATCAATTTAAAGAGGAAGTGGGGAACGAGAGCATACCTGAAGTTTAGATCTGCAAATGGAACAATATACAGCTCTCTCTCTCTCTCTCTCTCTCTCTCTCTCTCTCACACACACAGAGGGAAATAGGGGTCTTTTCTTTTTGTTTTTTTCACTTGACTGGAACATGAGTCTTTCTTTATACGTAACTTGATTATAACCTATTTTGTACTGGTACCCTAGACTAAACAAGACCGCTAAAATGAAGGAAGACTAGCAATTATTCATTTTTCCAAGTACCTTGAGACTGTCAAGATTCAAGACTACGGAGACTTGAATTATTGGGCAACTTGGCAAATTATTTTAGCTCCCAAAACAATTGAAATGAATCGAAATAACACACAACGTTTATGTCACAAAAAAACCACCAGTTTGTTACATTCATGTTTTTAGATTAAAAGTTCTTGCTAGCACAAATTCAAATTCAAATTCAAATGAAGATATAACATGCAACAAAAAGGGGGACAAATCAACCTTATTGTTGCACATATAGTAACTAAATTTCTAAACCGAAATCAATATTTACTCATCGTCTTTATAAGGGTACTCTTCAGGAACTTGCTTGATGAGTTTCACGCGCAACTCATACGCATCGTCTCCATGCAGCATATCCCTCACCCACGTTATTTCGGTCTTCATCGACACCTAAATCATTCCCCAATTACAACATAATTAATTATAAATTAATTATAATTATGAATTTATTGTCTGTACCATTTCGAGTGCGCCTCGAATGACCCCGCTTAGGATATTGCAGTAACGAAGGCCCTGACAGGTGTCAGGAAGCTCGACGAAGTCTACGAGTGGATTGTCTTCTATAACGAGGCTGCAACTCGTTCCTTCGGCATCCCAGTTCGTAACTGTAGCTGCGACTCCAAGAAACATCTTGAATCCAACCTGATGAATTTATGCGCAAAGTCAATGAAGAGTAAGTAATAAGTTTACTGTTAGGGTTTAGGGTTTTTGTCTTTGAGGACGATTATGTAAATAAATAAATGTTCAAGGAGTTCTAAAGTAAGTTTACAACTCATCTTGGTGTATAGACCGGAAGAGGAGTTAGAGGGTTGAATCGTTTTGTCTAATTGATCCAAGGATCTGACATTTAGAGATTTGAAAAGGAAAGTACCTTGGCGATGACATCAGCAGTTTCTTTGAAGTCGACGCATCGTGAGACGTTAGATTTGGCTAGGAATTCGTCTATCAATCTAACTCCAATGTTATAACCCCTGAAAAAGAAAATTACTTTGGCACTCAGATCTAATTTAGTGCCGAATTGTAAGATTGAAGAGTAATTGGGGCCAAATTGTGAAAATTGAGGATTAATTCGAATCAGCATGGATTATTTGAGTATCATTGGAAGTTTGAGAATTAATGATTAGCCCTCATTGAAAAATTCTCAAGGAACACGGTAGATCAAAGCAGACATAGATCTCTAACCAATAATTACAATCAAATTCGCAAATTTTCAAATGTAATCGACAACTTATCCGAAATATAATTCCAGATCCGTCAGTAGAATAAACAAAAAGTGGAAAGTAAAAAGTTCAGTGAAACGTACATCTGATCTAGCTGCTTGTTGACCTCATCAACTTCTTCCAAATCAGTGAGAAGCTGCCTCACAATCGCTCCATAAGTCAAGGTGAACAATTCCGCATTCTACCTCCGAATTAACCAAATTCACACTTATTATCTACCTTCAAATTCAATATACACAAAAATCAACATTAAAGAGATAGAAAGTATTAGCCATACGACGCGTTCTACGCTGGCAAAGACGGCGTCGCCGGACTTGAGCGGTAGAGGCGGCATGTTGAGGACAAAGATCGTGGATCGATCTCAGAGCGATCTCGAGAGAGAGGGGAATAGAGAAGTCTGGGACTCTTGTGTGCTAAACTAGAGAAATTATTGCTATATCCTGTGCGTGTGTAATGGTGCGTTTTTCTGTGTAGTGAGTTGTTTCTGACTTGCTATACGGATGTCATAGAGTTATTGGCGCAGAAAATCATTACTTGGGCTATGGATTTTGATAATGGCCCATTAAGACTCGTTATGTGAAATATTATGAATATAAGAAAATAGGAGTTGCCAATACAACAAATTAATTATGCAAACCACACGACAAGTGTGTGCATTCATGCATGCATAAAACATGAGATCGATTCACAAACAAATTAACAGCTGTGATGTGTTTATTGGTTGGTTATTTTATTCACCATCTCTACTTCTTAAGAGTTATTCATGTTTTTAGTATGACAAGAAAGAATCAATCTTCATATACACCTCCATTGCTTTCATAATCTCGAAGTAAATAATAATTGGTTTTCGGACTACTATTTTCTGAATCAATGCTGAGAAAGTTTTAATCATGAGCATGGGTTGCCAACTACCGTTGCAAAAATATATAAGCAATTTTTTATAAGATATCGGAGAAAAACTAAAGTTAGGAAATTAATTATGAAAAACCTTTTATATGGTGAACCTTAGGAAAATAGTAAGACTACGGATTGGGAATTGGTGTTATGCACGAAACACTGAAATATCCCAATGTTGTGACAATCTGTTCTTGTTGACATAAGATTGCGGGCCGAATCTCGGTCTTGATCCTCCATGCTCAACATATACACATCGTGCTCACAATCATCTAATTAGTTGTTTTCACCTTCTTTTTTAGATGAAAGTTTCGTGGATATTCATCGTTCCTCAATAAAATACCGATCATTATGATGATGTCTTAGTTGTGTTGTTTCAGAATAAATGAAAAGTAATTGATCTAATCTTAAGATTTATTTTTGGAACAATTAATAAAAAAGGCAAAATTAAAAGATTTAAATATTTTGATTTTTTTCAATAAAATAAAACAAATACGAATGTTTATTCGCTGACCAAATTAGTTTAATAAAAATAACCACGCAAACTAAAGTTAGCTTCACTGAAATTAGTAACCGTTGTTTAGTTTTTTAATCCTTTTTGCTTCATGTAATATTTATCTCACAGTTCACCAAAACATCCTTATACGACGAACGATTAACATAAATAATTAATATGTTAATTAGTGTATAAAGCATAATTATTTAACAAGTGAGATACGATTGAAATGTAAAACAATTAATATACATCTTAATTAATATAATTTATATGCTAATTACTATGTTAATTAATATAGAGGATGTTTTGGTGAAATGTGAACGCATAATAAATAGTCTTATATTTTAATTATCTTAGTTGTCAACAATCAATTGATAAATCGATTTCATTACATTTAAACACAAATTGTAGACTTAAATCTCATTTATCAACTATTTAATGTTTTAATTAATGTTTTAATGATGAACGGTGGAGATCTAAACAAACACTGATTTCAATTTCAGTGTTTCGCGAATTAAATCAACTGTAAATCTTTTCTAGTACATTTTTTTGAAATATTTTAGACATTTAAAACAATAATTACTTATTTTCTATCATATTCATACTTCTCGATTTTGACAATTATTTATCCTCTTTAATTAATATCACAAAACACATATGAAAATTATTAAATGCGTAAAGCATGATATAAAATAAATTTGAAAAAATAAATCATATCACAAAACGGAGTTACTATAAAACGGTGCATCCATTCTGGTACGCACCGATTCTTCTGCTCAATCCATTGCTTCTCTTTCTAGCATCGTTGTATACATACTGTAAAACGACACATGGCATTGATGAGGTGGTACGAGATTTAAGGGGATTATTGGTACGATTTTTAAGCTCTGATTTGTTTCCGACTTTGTTGATTTTTTTTGTTTCTGTTAATTCCGTAATTAATTTGCACGATTCGCTGTAATGTTGTTGTTGTATGATTTTGATTTTTGCAGCTTTGTTAAACGATCGGAGCTTCGTGTCTCCATTTTATTTTGTTGATTTTGTTCGCGATTCTTTCTATTTGGGGAGAATTTATGGATTGGTATCGCTTGCGACAACCTAGCATGCAAAAGATAAAATAATAATTTACCATATCCTTTCGCTTGCTCCACTTAGAAACACAAATATATTACTAAAATTAAATTTATTTCTTTTGAAAGGGACTGCGAATTTAATGCTGATTCACGAGGGTTCACATGATACAAATTCACTGCACTCACAGGAAAATGAGGTATGATCATTTAATTTCTTTCTTATTTTCGTATTAGTATTAAAAAAAATTACGTTCTTTTATAATTAGATGTAATTGTTTGCTTGGATGATAGGTGCGACCTGACAGGTACGCATGGATCGTCATTGATATTATTTCCGTATCCAGGGGTTCTTATGATAGTTTCATCGTTTTCCAGAGGTATTTCTCACTTATTTTATAATTGTGTTCGAGTATTTGTAATAATATAATAAACTCCATTTCATTTTACTAATTTGTAATTTGGTAAATTTGTTGGCCGTTTATGTCGGGAAGGAATATATAATTTGGGGGTATGTATCAAGTGCAAAATTGGTTTGCTATTGTAATTTCATTTAACTATTTTTTCGTAGCTCATGAAAGATTAGCCCTTATCTATGCCGAAACTATCTTCATCCATGCGAATTTTGTGCAAAATAAAAACATTACAATTCATGGAAAAAAACATTCATCAGAAACATTAAACTCAAAATAAAATAGCAAAAATAGTCGCAATTTTCAACAACAAGCCCGCGCAATGGCGCGGGTACCACGCTAGTTAATATATATTCTCTAAAATCAAAATGGACAAATTTAGAAAAGGAATTAGAAAGCGTGTCTTGGGTATTCTGTTTCGATAAAACAAAGTGAAGGAGAGATTCACAGCTTCACGAGATTGAAAAGTCCAAGATCTCGAGAGAGATGAAACAAACCGAATTAGGAGAGATATTCAACTAGTTCATTTGTTTAATTGTTTCTGATATAGGAAAAGTAAATTCTCAATTTTATTTCAGAGACGTTCATGAAAAAAGAAGAAGGATTGACTTGAAGAAAAGGGCCCACTGACCAAGGATATAAAAGTAATTTCAACTACTAGAAGTCACATTTAACTGAAACACAACACGGACGTTATCTTTTGGTTAAATACGAAATATTTGGAGTTATAAAAGGATAAATATGATATTAGACTTTTCAGAGGGATATTCTTGAAAAAAAGATATTCGAGTAATGATACTATCCCCACTTTTTTCCCCACTTTTCTCCCCGAATTGGTGACATGGCAGTGGTTTGCCACATCATCACGTACCGAGACCTATGAACACATCTTTTTCTTTTTTTAAATGAATCTCGCTGGCTCTCTTCCTTGAGTGCTTCACCTCTCTCTCTCTCTCTCTCTCTCGCTCGCTCGCTCGCTTCGCCTAGGGTTTCTGAGAAGGCAAATAAAGCGACCAAGAAAAATGCACGAGAAGGTCCGTTCTCTCATCTGGCATGCTTGAGACAGGTTTGCTCTCTCTCTCTCTCTCTCTCTCGCTCTCTCTCTCTCTCTCTCTCTCTCTCTCTCTCTCTCTCTCTCTCTCTCCTAGATGTGTGGGTCGATTGCTCTTGCTATTTGCTTGAATTTGAACCGAATTGATAAACGAAATTGACTAATTAACGATTTGATTTGGGCAATAGAAAGTGGAATTTAGTCGATCTCACTGTACAATTGTTTAAATTTAGAAAATATTTTTGTTTGTATCATATATGCTTATTTTATTCCAAAACTGAGTTTTGTTTTATGAAATTAGGAATCATGTTGAAACTAATTTAATTAGTGTTCAAAATCATGTTGAAACTGAGTTTTTTTTGTTATACCTGTATGTTTTAAAATCATACACATAATATGTTTACTAACTTCTCTTTTCTTATTTTATTTCAGCTGCTGTGAAAAACAAAGAAGTTTTAAGAGAATACATAACTGTGATTTTTAGGACTACATGAAGAAAAATAAGAGAATATTTTAAGGGCTAAAATGGAAATAAAAAATCGCAAATAGTGATCTGTACTCGAAATCTAAATAAATCATTATGAAATCCAAGCGAATTCAGAGAAGTGCGGAGATGATGACATGTATTGCAAGAGTGGGTGGTTGATTGAATATTTTGTGATGATTTGATGACAAAGATGCATGAGTTGGTGGAAGCTGCGAAGCTGCGATAGTTTGCGAAGAAGAAAGAGAGCGACATGCACTGGCACATAGAAAGATGTTGGGAGGCAAGAGGATGTTGGTTACATATATTGGTATAATAGTATGTTTGTGCAAATGAAGATAAAAGTTTCTTGCTTGTACAAATTAGCTCCATTTTTTTAGTTATTTTCTTAGCAATTGACTGTTATTGTTAATTATATATATGTTTTTTTTATTTTACTTTTTTGGTGATTTTAAACATTGGTACCACTTTTGATTAAACATTGGTACCACTTTTGTGTACGACTTTAAAAGCTCCCTGCATTATGGTGAAATTGCAAAATCTTTTTTTTTAATTTAAATAGAGCGAACTTTCGGAGTACTTTTTAAAGAGCAAAAGGCTTTTGAATTTATAAGTTTGGAAGGGCATCAGCTGAACACGACAATGGCTTTTGGCTGGTTTCTTGTGTGTTTTAACTCGGTCATTTACAAACCAATTACATACATACAAGTCATATACATTATACACACAATTCACATACAAATCTTATAATCCTAAATATACACTATATTGTCTTTGTATGCTCCAAATCGGGCTTGATAACTTCCTCATCGGAACTCAACACGAGTCTGTTACTGTAATGATGATAATCTCTGAATGCCTGCGAAAAGAACGAAATCAGGAAAATGAAACAGAAAAGGTTAATGTTAATTGAAAAACTGAAAATCAACATAATTGATAATCAGTGCCAATTAATCGAAAATTGGTAAATTAAGAAATTAAATCACTACTGCATTATCATTTTGCAAGGGTTAATGTGATAATTTCAACCCTAATTTCCATAATCAAGGGCGCCACAATGACAGTATTAACAAGGGTTAATGTGACTCATTAAATTAATTAACCAAATTAGGCCAAAGTTAGAAATCAGAAGAAAAGATACCCATTTCAGAGAAATTAACAAACAAAACAATAAATTGAATAAAAAAACAAGAATTAACAATCCTATCACAAAAATCAGATCAAAACAGGAAGAATTACGGTAAAAAAATTGATTAGCAGCATCCTTCATTTGCTTCACTCTACACCAAAAATTAATTTGAAATAAGACCTAATACCTTTCGTTTGATGAAGAAAATGATTGTTTCTAGGGATCCGTTTGATGAAAAAAGCAAAGGCTAATTCGATTTGGTGCTTCATGCTTGGCCGTCACTTCGTGAGTAGAGTTTTGAGATTTATTCTTCGCTTTGTATCAGTCTCATGCGAACTGATAGTACCCTGGCGACGATCTGACGGTACCCTGGCGGTGATCTGACGGTACCCTGGCGGCGATCTGGTGGCTTCCTTGGGGTTTCGGGCGGCTTCTTTTTCTCTTTGTTTTTCTCCCGTCCATATATTGTTTTCTCTTTCTCTCTCTCCTCTCTCTCTCCTCTCTCTCTCTTGTTCTGGACCGATTATTTGGATGCGAGTGGTTTAATCTGACGTGGCACACCCGCTACTGCCACGTCAGATTCGGGAAAATATTCGGGAAATAAAGTGGGGTTCCTATCATTACTGAAGATATTCTTTGTTTTCGTAAGGATACCTGAGAAATTCTGCCTTTTACTTTCGTATCTTCCTCACGTTTTTTGTTCTCGAATTGATGGGCACTGATTTTCCTTTTTTTTTCTTTTTTTTTTCTTTTTTCTTTCCTCTATCCATTCATCTAATTTTCTTAAATTAATTGAGAAATTTCACCGTTTTAAAGACATATAACATAACAATACAAATACACAATCATCCTAATAATACTAGAGATCCGTCTAAGCGTAGTTTATTTTTTTGAGTAGTGATGTACATCCCCTAGTACTCTCCCCCCACATCCTTGATGACTAAGTTATGGTTTAACACCTCCAAAATTAACACACAAAAATATGATTTAACATATTAATTTATGGTTTAATTATCTCAATTTATGATTGAACATACAATTACGATGTTAAATCATGAATTAAACTGTTCATTTTTAAGGTGTTAAACCATATCCACCTCATCAAGGGTGTGGGGGGAGAAATGGGGGTATGTCCAATATTTTCCTATTTTTTTTTGGATAATGGAACTTACTTAAAATTAAAGTTTAATCATCACCAACAAGGAGCATTTTTTTCATGTGACCCTTTTTGAAAATCAAATTCAAAAAATAATTTTTCTTTTGAAAATATTTCAAATATAACCTGAAACGGATTTTAAAATCTCGTACGTACCGGGTTTTTAAATCTCGGTGGGTTAAAAAAAATTTTATCAAAATAATCGTGATTATAAAACAGTTGTATTTTAGTTGAAAATATGATATGTTTTCTCATATTTTATCATAACATCTTATATGTTATAATTAGTATATTTAATTAAAATGACAAATAATACATATTAGTTATTAACTTAATACATAATTAACGTTAGTTCAAATTCATAAATTTGAAAATTAATATTTAATGATATGTTCTAATTATCACGTTAATTAAATACAATAGTACAAATATGGAGAACACGGCGGGTACATTAATAAAATATTACCAATTAGATATCAATTATATTAATAAAATAATTGTATTGTAATTATTATATCCTTACGATTAACATAATATTGTATTAATTAAATATACGTCAAAAATATCTAAGAAACAGTATTAATTTATTACAAGGGAATTTCATTATTGTTAAAATGAAACTAATTATAAATATTTAATTAATTATTTGGCTTAATTGGTTTTGAGTTTTTCATCATCTTGACACTCCAAATTTTGGTGGAATCAAATTTATCCAATAAAAATAAATAATAAGAAGAACTTTCACATTGAAATTCGCCGCTAATTTCACATGTCAAACAAAAAATTAAATTTTGCTTCATCTTGAAATTCAAATTCCATTCTAATTCCACCTCTCAAACATAGTATTAAATATTAATGTAATATAAGGATTATACAAAATGACAAGTTAATTATGTCATTATCACACAGCTTGAGCGAATCTTTCCAGTTCATCATGTGGGGACTATTGCAATAATTAGATGAGCAATTCTATCGTGTTCGTGAGATTTCCTCCAACATTCTCTATATCATTAATTAGCGATTAATCACCATGATGATTAACAAAAATACATTATATTAACAATTAATTAATATTAATTATTAATACATATGTACTTTAATTACATATTAATCAATTGCTAATAAAACGACTTTTTGTTAATTATCATGTGGATTAACTGTTAATTTGTGATACAGAAAATATGAGGGAGTTTCAGGAGAACGATAAATTAATTTGTGATACAGAGGATGTGGGGAAGTCTCGGGGGCACGGTAAATGAGCTCTAATTAGATCACCGACAAAGGAGAAATTGCTTTTAATTTCTCAAATTTACAATAGAGTAAGAAGTTCAAATTTTGTTGTGATTCAACATTTGATTTAGGCTTTTTAATATATATCCAATGCTACTCAACAAACAAGAGTTAAAAGATATCATAATCATAATATTTCTCATTTATTAATTCGCCAAGATTCCCATATAAACAGATTAAAACTCCTCGCCATTACCTCACACTGCAACCCAAAAAATTTAAAATAAAGCAACAAAAAAAAAATGCTCCTACTAAATATCCCTAATTGTTAACTGCTCGATACCTCCCTAGAAATGCTTGAATTACTTGCCACAAATCGCGACGAGAACGAATAGTAAAATTGACTCGAGTCATCATCGACTTCGAACCCATTACAGTCGAAATTGCGCGCATAACTTAACGGGTCATATTGGCAACGGAATGTGGTCGATCTCGAGGCCGTGCAAAGTAATCTGCTTTGTTTTTTTAATTTTCTCATTAACCGAGCGAGTCCGCAGCCGGCACGACACTGGCATTGTCTTCCATTGGTGGATTGACTAGCCGAACCAGCCGGAGGAGTGGCGGTTGCGACTTGTGCCATGTCTCTTTCTCTGTTTAGATCTTGATGGAAATGTGGAGAGAGAGAGAGGAGAGAGAGGAGGTGGTAAGGTCGATTGTAGGTAGGAAGAATGTGATGAAGGGTTAGCTATCCTTTCTCACTTATTTATACATGGAGTCGTGGATAGGTAACATAAGGGGAAGGTGTAATTAAAAAGGATATATAAGAAATTCTTTAGCATTTTGCAGATTACACCTTACAAACATGCATATTGATAGCATACTGCTTGTACATACATGTATATGCAAGAGTTTTTTTTTTTTTTTTTTGAAATAATAATTATATTATAAGACCTAACATAGTATAAGTATGAAAAAATCATATTCAAATAGTCTTTACAATAGAATATTTGGAGATTTGCGTCGTGATAAACGACCCAATAGTATTACATTTTAAACGAGATAACAATAATATTTTTACTGTTAAACGGAAATTTTAGGCATACTCCAATCCACCGTACTAGTATGATTTCTCATTGTATATTTGTTATGTTGCATGGATACAGTTACAAATAACGTATATGATATATATTGGATACATCGATACTATAATATTTCAAAAAATTTAAAATACAATAGAAATACGACAACGATACGATTATGATCGGTATTTTGAAATATCCGTGCAACATGACATATCAGATATATATTAATGTTGGAAATTTCCTAATGTCATGATGCATTGAAAATAGGAACTTATAGGGACATTTATTACATCTAGGAAATTGAAAGTTATAGGGGCATACATGCATAAAACCAAATTCATGATCATTATTATTCTGTGGTCATTACGAGGGATGAAAAAGTAAAACTAATTTGTTTGGCTTCGATAAAAAAAGTAAAATTGGTAGAAGTATGGGAAGAGGAAACCAGTCCGGATTTGGGGGTGCCCTGTCCCAATTTTGATTACAAGAACATGGTTACACAGGAACCAACATTTGCTCTGTCTGTTTTCCCCAATTTTTGTAAAAAATTTCAATGTAATTAATGGGAAAAAAAAAAAAAGGAGATTGCATAAACATTGTTAAGCATGAACATTAGATTAATCATGTATAACTTAAGAGTAAATGAAACCTTACAATTTGTGCTAATCTTATTTTAATTATTTTGAGCCTACCATGTGGAGGTCACAGTAGATCACATGCTTGTCATGACCCCAGTCCCCAGTCAAAAAATTCCATTGCTTCATTCGTTCCTCTCATCCAGATCTCGATATATTTTAAAGTCACTTTCATACACCAAATCATGTCCTTTTTTTCGATTTAAATAGTTATATACTTATATTTGAGCATCACATTTACTGTCTTTTCATCTATACACACTTTGTTTTGTTTTTTAATGATATCAAAATACACTTTAAATCAAACAAATTGTGATAATTATATATTTCAAATATTTATATATCTCAATCCGTCAAATTAGACACGCCCATGGTCTATGATCATACATTTTGAGCCTAGAATTAAAGTTGGTGCTCCTTTTGATTGGGAATATATATGCCAATACATTGTCAAAGGAGGGCCATAGATATGCGTATTCCCATCCCCTCAGGTTTCCTCTCTTTACCAATTACTATGTGAAAAAAAATACAAAACAAAAATTGGTAAATATTTTTTCTCAATAAAGAAAAGAAAAGAAATGGTAAATAACTATTTTGAACATACATTTATCTTATTCAACTAACATAAATTTTCACAATAAATAGCCATTTGTTTGTGTCATGTTATCCTTTTTTTTAATGAATACCAATAATATTGGGTCATTTTATAAATAAGTAAAAGAAGAACAAGAAAAATTTATTTACATAGTTTCTTTGTCTATTTTTATTCTATTGTTACCAAGCATATATCATTCCTACTTTGCCTAGCTCCTCCATAGTAGGAATTCTTGTATCGCTCCATTCGCCGTTTTCCTTTGTGTCGGCTATGTCCATTTGCGGCACAAATTGATTTGATATGTCAGTTTTCCTTTGTATTATTTTCCAAACCATCTTCGCGTAGTTAAATTGCGATAATAGATGGTGTGCTCTTTTCATATTGTCAATGCAAAACAGACAATTCTCCGTGCGGGGCCACCCCTTAATTGCAATCACGTCCGCCGTGTTTATCTTTCCTAATATGGCTAGGCATATGAAACATTTTATTTTTGGAGGAATTGATTTATGATATCCTATAAAATCTGAAAAATTGATTTCAATCCCCCCATTCATTATTTGGTGTCAACGTGGGTCGAATCCATGACATATGATTTATTATGTTATGCTCGCTCAGTTGATTTATGATTCTATTTTGAATTTTATTAGAAGATCACATAATTTTACGTTAATAATCTGAACTACTATCATTGTTAATTTCATGATTGATTGATTTTATTCAATTTATTATTTTTCATTGAGTTATATGAATAATATAAATATAAATGAAAGATGAAGAATTCATTTATCAAACAGTAATAAATTAATATATAATTTTAAAAAACATATATTAATTATTATTATTATTATAAAGAATTAAAAAAAAAAATCGTATCACAATGAACAATATAATTGTAATTGTAATGAATATTATAATGAATATCATAGAAATGTATATTATATACGTATACGAACATGTTCTCGTCACCAAAATCAAATATTCTTTGGCTGAGCTAATCTCCATTCTTAATTAGGTACAGTCACACTGCATGTTATGTTGTGGCCAATTAAGACAAGGAAAGCTACAAGCTCCTAGGTTTGTAACTTTGCATATATTCCCTCTAAGAACCTGTCTTTTACAAGCATGTCCTTTAATTTTGGCATACTGTAGTTGTGTGTACATGATTATCACTCAATTTGAAGTTTTGATCATTTAATAATATTTTGCCAAATCAGGTTATTCAGGGTATATAAGCAAAGTTTCTTCTAGTAAACTAAATAATCTTCGTAAAGAACTTAATGGACCAAATTTCATATATATCCCTACAAAACCCCATAATTTCACGTATATCCCAATAAAACATGAAATATCATGAATACTCTTACAAAACTATTAAAATTTCACACATAGCCTTTTTGTTAGATTTCGGTTAACTATTTTTGAAAATTACTACTAATTGGTGCTTTTTCGATTTTTCCAACATAAAAAATATTTCATATTTACATAAGGAGTAAAATTGAAAAAGTAAAAATTAGTAATAATTTTAACGAATAGCTAATCGAAATCTAATAAAATGACATTCATAAAATTTTAGTAATTTTTTAAAAATATTCATGATATTAATTTCACGTCTTGCAGAGATATATGTGAAACTATGAAATATTGTAAGAGTACGTATCGAATTTGGCCTTAATAATATAATATAATTAATAAAGTCCAATATCACTTTATTAAATCCAAAACGACAAAGGATCCGACAAGAGGGTGTTATGGGCCATATTGGTACGCTGATAGGTCAATATCGCACCTTTCAAGGATTTTTTAAATCTTCTATTTATTTAAAGTTTGATTTTGCATTTTCAATTTTGTTGTAAAAAATGGTTTGGTACATTGGATTCTTTTTTTTTTTATGAAGATTCTTGGTAGGTTGCTAGTTGCTTTGCTACTCTTGGCTATCACATGCAACTCATGTGACCAGATCAAAGAAAATTTTGCAAAAGAAGAAGTTCATCCATTATTATTCTTCAATTATAAAACTCTGAATTTATTTAAAATTACAATAAAATACCTAAATTATTGACCAAATTGCATAAGATTGTATGTTGTTAATTAAAAGTAGGTTGGACTTTTGCAGCTTTATCAGTCCTGAATGGAAAATAATTGAAATTTAGAAAATCAGTGAAGGGTTAAAAAAAGATGATTTTTTTTTTTTTTGATAAAAGAAAAGATGATTGTTTAATTCTATAAATTAACACAAGATATCAAAGATCAAAAATTAAGGATTCAAGTCTTATTGGTATCACAAATAAAAAAAAATGAAACCAATAATATCCATGTTTCATGGATTAGATTTCACTTCAAAATTCTATAAATTAACATAAATTTGTGTCTTCCAAAATAAAATTAATATTCTCGAAGGGTGATTATTAATATAATGTAATACCTTTTGCTTCGGATAGACTCAGTTCAACTTATTTTTCTTGACAGTCAAATTTATAGACTGTTATGTTAGTTTTTAATTGACTGGTGAATGTAACATGTATCTGACAATTTGAAACCCCTAATTTACTTCCACTTGTTAATGGTCCCGGTTAATCATGATCAACTAATCATGTTAATAATTAACCACTTTTAACTGTTTGAAACGATAATTATGTTGCATTAATTCAAATATATTGCTTGATATATATATTGCAAGTAGATGGTTTATATATTCAAAAATGCTAATTGCTCATTTAATTACTGCCAAATGCCCACGTGAGGTCTAGTCAGATCGAGTAATGATACAAACCAAACCTTTTAGACCACGAATTAACCACACCTGCCACGTGGCAGCCAGTTATTGGCTGCAAAAAAAGTAATGGAAACGTGCAGCCAATAGCTGGCTGCCACGTGGCAGGTGTGATTAATTCGTGATCTAAAAATTGTGGTTTGTATCATTACTCATGTTGAAATTGATAGTCTCGAACTAGGGCAGTTTCATGTACAGTCCTGCTAAATCTCCGTAACATTAAAAAAATAAAAATATCATGAACTAGCAATATCTTCGAAGGGCCGGCCCAAATACCTAGCATAACTAGGCTTGGGCCAAGAGCCGCAAATAATAAAAGACCTTGTATATAATATACAAAGTATAAATTTGTCATGGGGAAGTTAATGAGGTTCTGAAATAAAAAAATTTAATTTTTGAAGGAAAAAAGAATTTTGATTCAAAATTCCATTTATTCGTTTTCCACTTGTTCATCGATCACAACCAAATATGTCAAACAATTAAGAAAACTAAAAGAGTCTCATTGATTTCTTTCCATTAATGCATCACAGCTAATTCTATTGATAGCAATTATACGAATACTATGAAGGACTGTAAATGCCAAACAATGGCATTGTACCTTTTTCACGCTGTAAATCCTCAAATCTCGCTGTAAATATTTTTCCACAAGATTTTGTCCATTGATTTCGCGTTTGTTTCATTCGTTCTAATCCTCCAAAATTCAATTGGTAATTTTATTGATAAAATCATCTTTTCCATTGACCTACTTTATCCATTTGTTATGAAATTTTGGTAAAAACATCGTTCTCAAATAACATATTTTTGTCCATTAGTGGCTAACCTTAAATAATCGCATCCTAACAAACGATCGTAAGGGACGAGTATAATCTTTTAGATGTTCATTATGTAAAAATAATTTGGAATGTGTTGAACACATATTCATACCAGGGCCATCCCAAACATATTAAAGATCCGAAGCTAATTTTTTAGAAACATCTCTTAAATTAATTATTAAAGGTGACTAAAGTTTTACATGCGATTGTGTGGTTTCTTGCTTATGGTTCTTGAATTTTTTGATATAGATCCAATGTTCAAATCTCGTCAGATCAATTTTTTCATAGTTTCCTTGTATTTTAAAATAAAAAAATTAAAATTGTGTCTTGTGAGGATTCAAACTCATGATCTCTCATTAAGTAGATAATTGTTCTACTAGTTAACCAAGAGAGTTCTTATGATATGTAGTAATTTTATTGTAATTATATTTATTTTTGAACTGGATAAATCATATTTTTTGAAAATTTTGGACCCATTAAAATTTTAGACCCGAAGTCCGGACTTCACAGACCTTACATATCGGGCCTGATTCATACAATGTGTTTATGTAAGAGAATTGTGAAAACTGATACAGGAACATACCCATGATTATGATGAATCGAAATCAAAACGAAACCCTACTACAATTTTTGTGGAACAACATGAGCAAATTCGACAAGACCCAAAGATGAGTGTGGGACATCATTCTCATTGCAACCACGTGAACGAAATGGCGGTAACGAAATGGACAAATCTTTCGAGAAAAAATAAAAACAACGTCACGTATAGCAACAAAGTCAAAGAAAATGACGCATCTTTGGTCAAGACAATGTTAGCACAATAAATAATAATTGAAAAAATAATATAATTCTATTTTTTACTTTATTTTTAGTTACAAAATCTTGTGCAATGTAATAGATAATTTGAAAACGTAAGTTACCATCACAACAAACGATCGTTTGTTGGGTATTATTAAAAAAAAATTATCCATTTAATATCACATTTGATATGTTTTGGGTGTTTCTCCGAAATATAGAAACTGAAGAGATACAAATACAATAATTTGTTTTAGTTTTGATATCTTAAATCTGAGTTACGTCAATTTTGTTTCAATAATCTTGTTTATACATGTGAGAGTAATTTAAATTTGTTTCATCTTTTTCAGTTTTGTGTGAGGTTGGTATTTGAGTTTATCAGTTTAATACACTTTATTTAATGGAGTATTTTTTTTTTCTTACTCGCATAAAAAAATTATAGTCAATTTGATATTTTGTCGAGAGCTTTTTAAATGTTGAGCCGATCCTGATTGCAAGATTATGAATACACATTTTTTATTGTCAAACATGAAAGTAAATTATATTAGGAAAATTATACTGCCCCCCCCCCCCCCCCCCCCCCACATTTCTCTACACCCATGGTGAATCAATGGGAGGCTCCTTTCTATCTCCAATTTGCACACAAAATTTTTCACTCAATTAATTATATTTTGAATTAACAGTTAATTATGATGTAATTAACAGTTAATACAAAAATTCCATAATTAATTATTTCAATTAACAATTAATTCAAAACATTATTAATTGAGTGGGAGATTTTGGGAGAGGGAAAGGAGCCCCCATTGATGATGACTCATCGTGATTCAATCACCATGAGTGGAGGGAAATGGGGGGGGGGGGCACCATATATGCCCTCATTATATTATATGGTACCGTATTTATAATTCTAAACATTTCATCGAAAACTTACACGCGTACACTCTTTATTTTTTTTGTTTCAACTCAAATTATACCATATATGAAAGAGAAAATATACTTGGCCCCCTAGACTCATCCCAATATTTTTGATGGGGTGATAAACTGAATTGATTAACATTTCTAATTGACTCAATTAAATATTAATTGACACGTTCAATTAACATGTCAATAATTTATAATATGTTAATATTAGTAAATGATAATTGACGTGTCAATTCAATTAAACAGTCAATACAATCGTTAATCGAGTCCATTAATAATATTTATCAACCCACTTAATTCTCTTTTGCACCTCATCAAGGATGTATTTTTGAGTTATTGTGGCTTCATATATAAATTATAACTCATGTATGGAACTATGACTAAATTGTTAATTTTTCAGGGACAGAGATAATAATATCCGTATGTGGTCCGCTAATATATAATATTTACAATTGTTTTTTAAATAATATCCAAATTATTTATTTTTTCTGGATTTATAATGATGGACCAATTCTATGGACACTTATTAATTATAATGGACATATTAATGATAGATCAATTCCATGAGTTTTTATTAATTATAATACATTTATTAACATATATATTCGCAAATATACCATAATTATATTAATTGAGTTTTTATCCAAATGTTATTGAAAAAAATTATATAAAAAACATGTAAAAAAAATGAGGTATGAAGTCTCGCGCAATTGGTCAAGGTATTGCTAGTTTGTAGAGAAATTTGCATGATATACCAATAAACAAGTACTTGTTGTGCAATTTTTGCATGTAATATGTATTTTCAAATACATGGATAATGCAAAATCCATTGTTTGGTTTTTAGGTGTATTGTATTTCACCCTTCAAATCCATGGATAGTGAAATACAAAAAAAAAGTTGGTATTCCAAAATACAAGGAGAGAGCTAATCCATGTATTTCATTATAATAATATTTTATTCATATTATATATATTAGTAATGACATGTAATATTATAAAGTAATAAAATAATATAATTATATGTATTATATGAATATAATATAATAATAATATGCAATATAATATGCAATATAATATAATATAATATAATATAACCAAAATATAAATAATATAACATAATATAAAATAATATGATATAATACAATATATAAAATAATATGATACAATATAATGCGATATACTAATAATAAATTATATAATAAAACATGAGGATGGCTAAGATACTTAATTAAGTATCATGAGTTTGGTATTTAAGACTTTTTAACCATTAGATTTGCTTTGAGATTTGTGCATTTAATGATTATCATAAACTGATATGGAAATAATTAATGATGAGTATATATAGCATTAAAAAACACAAATCTCAAAACAAATCTAATGGTTAAAATATCCTAAGTACCAAACCAATGATACTTAATTGAGTATCTTAGCCATCCTCATAAAACATAATATAATATAATATAATATAATATAGTAATAATATAATATGATCTAATAATAATATGGTATAATATAATATAATATAATATAACATAACATAACACAACATAAAACGACATAATATAATATAATATAACATAACATAATATAATATAATATAATAATACAATATAATATGATATAATAAAATATAATATAAGAATATAACATAAAATAAAAATATCATAATATATTACATAATGTAATTTAAAATAATATAATATATTATATATTACAAAATAATTAAATATAAAATAATATAATATAATACAATACAATACAATAAAATATAATAAAATAAAATAAAATATAATATAATATAATAATAATATGACACAATATAATATGATACAAGCAACTATAATATAAAACAATATAATATAACATAAAACACTATAATATAAAACAATATAATATAATATAATATAATATAATTTAATATAATATAATATAATTTAAAATAATATAATATAATATAATATAAACACTTTAATAAAATAATATAATATATGTATAACAATATAATTAAATATAAAACAATATAATATAATATAATATAATATAAAATAATCCAATATAATATAAAAATATAATATAATATAATATAACATTAAATATTAAAATATTTGAATCATGGATTATGCATCAAGAACCAAACAAAGAATTTCATATACATGATTTCAAAATACAACTAATTCAAACAACTTAGATGGATTCTCATATACATGGATTATCAAATACATGTATATGATATATTCATGTATTCCAAAATCCCTCAAATCAAACATGCCCGAAAAAACGTGAGAATTATGTATTCTGGAGAAATATGTCTTTTGCATTGTTTACACTTAAGAGTTTTTTAAATTGTCCCATCAGAACAATAGAAATGGAAGTTACATGATTTGCATTTCATTTGCATGACTAACCAACTATAAAATCAAGGTTTGCATGATCAATATATAAATTACTATATATAGATGATAGAAGAACTTGTTAATTGTATTTTTATTAAATGTTCGTGAGTAAATCTAAAAAAATGATAAGATATCAGAGAATATCATATGGCACTACAAATATTATCCAAATGCAACGTGACGTCAAGTTCTTCGAAGCAAAACGTTCTTTCAAATATAATATATTTTACTAGCGTTGTGCCCGCGCTATTGCGCGGACTTGTATTTTTTCTATGGTTTTTAATTTCGGTTGTATTGCAATTTTATTTATTTTGTAGTGTGTATTCGTGCATATATGTCGCGAAAGCTATTTTGAATGACAACAAAAAACAGAAATTACACGGAATTACGCGAAATCTCGCAAATCCAAGAAATTCAAACAAATCATTTATAAACCAATTTTTAGATTCTGACAACCATTTTTTTTGTTTCATTGTTAATTGTTTTCATTTGTTGTAAATAAAAAAGTGTTTCGGCAAACATAAATCAAGTTTCAATAGCTATTTATAAGAAAAATCATTGTGTTATTTGTGTGTGACAGGGAATGGATATTTATTTATGAATAAAGACACAATTTATGTCGAGTATAAATAACTCTAGGGTGCATGTTGATTGCATGCATGATAGGAACGAATTATGAGTACATTGTAAATGACATGCAAAAATAATAATAATAATATATATATATATATTGTTGGGGAATATCCCCGGCCCCGGGCCCGCGCAGCGGATATGTAGGCCCGGTCCGATTCCCCGATTCCCGAGATCACGCCACGACTTCGAGGGTACGATGCAAATAGAAGGTTAGATCCATACCAGTTCCAAATTGATGGAACACGAAGGGTTGATCGCTGCCTCCTATTCCTCCGGTCACGTTGGTGACTTTACGCGCGTCCCACACCGTGCGTCCTTCACCGTTCGTTCCCGTTCTTCGATCCTTCGGTTCGATCACAACGGAAAGCTCCAAGTGTTGCTCCTCCACACGTATCCACCTTGAGTCGGAAGACGCCGGACACGGATACACCTGCCTAGACGATGTATCGGTGCACTTGCTTGATCTCGATCGATTCTCTATTAATTTCTCTTCGTGCCTTTTCACTCACAAAAGATCAAATCTGAATATGCTCTTTTCTTTTGTGTCTTGGGCAGAATATTGCTTTGAATTACTTCTGAATTCCTTAGTGAAGATGAGAGAGAAAATCCTATTTATACCTAATAGGATAAGGATTAGCCAAAATGCATGTATATCTAATATACACCATTTCACACAGAAAACTGTATGAACCTGTTCAGTATTCTGTCCAGACGAAATTGATAAATTTCTCTGACAGAAAATCAACCAACACGAAAGTTGTAGATAATCTTATTATCTACTCAACCCAATTTGGCCCAGCCCAATTGGAGTTCGTATGCAAAAGTTATGACTGTTTTACTAACTGTATGTCATACTGTTGCACCCTTTCGGTATTTCACAGAAACGACACTTATACTTCGTTCATATGAAATATATTTCTATATGAAGGTTGTAGATAATCTCATTATCTATCTAACCCAATTTGAACCATTCTAATTGGATTTTCCCACTGAAAGTTATGGCCACGAATGTACGACTACATTCGTTTATCCTTGTGTACACTTTTACGGTTGATCCGAAACTGTATTTCTTTCATATATATATATATATATATATATATATATATATATATGAATATTTCACAACAAAACAACACATAATAAGAAGCATTACAAAATAGCAAACAATTTCATTTCGACATAAAATTTGTACGGATATTGTACTTGCCTCAGTTAATCATGATTTTATAAATTTCAGAGCAAAAGCCGTTTGAATTGTTCAAGAGCCGGCTTTCTTCAACAATTCAAACGACTTTTTCTTTAAAATTTGTTTATTTATTATACATCATCGGCAAATCCAGTAGAACAAACCAAAATGTATCGTATCCCGTGTTAATATTTTTTTAATCGCATTTAGGCTCGTAGTTTAGTTTGTATTTTGCAGTTCGTGGTATATTGGTATTTGTTTTATGTTTCCGTACTCGTGATTGTACTCATATTTCTATTCGCAATACTATTTATGTTCTTATTCATTTTTATGCATTTCGTAATTTGTATTACTTGTTTTGTTTTCGTACTGTCGAGCTCGTAATTTCTAATGGATAATCGTATTCATGTTTGTATTCGGGGTTCTTATTTCTATTCGTATTCGTTTTTTTTGTGTTTCCTAATTCGTATTACGTATTTTGTTTTCGTACTTCCCAGCTCGTAATTTGTAATTGATAATCGTATTCATGTTCGTATATTGGGGTTCATATTCGGATTGATAATTCGTATTCGTATTTATATATGTGTATGTGCTCGTCATTCTTTTTTCGTGTTTAGTCACCGTGTGTTTGCTTAAGCAAATCATGATTTTGACAAATTTATAAGCAGCAACCATCCGAATTATTCAGGCGACAAAGTTAGCAAAATGAGCCAAAAGGTATTGTACTTCATACTTGTATTTTTTATCCGCATTTGTGTTCGTAATTTACTTTATATTTCTCACTTGGTGGTATTGGCATTTGTTTTATGTTTTCGTACTCGTATTTCTATTTTTTTCTGTTCTTATTCTTATTCATGTTCTTATTCGCTTTTGTTTTTTGTATTTCGTATTAAACTTTGTTTGTGTGATCGTAGTTGTTCTTTTTTGAGATTTGCATTGGATTGCATTATTCACGCAACAATATTTAGACCAAAACAACATTTTTTGCAATATTTATTTTTATTCAGTACAAACCAATAAAAAAAAAATTGTGTCATAATTTCCTCATGATTTAGCCGTTAGTTGAAACCAAGCTGGCAAGCATTCAAATTTATTTGTCGTTAATAATTTTTTATCTACAAAGATTGACTGCATTATTCACATAGAACAAAAAGTAATTTAGATCAAAACAACTTCTTTGGAATTTTTATTTACATCAAATACAAAGCAATAAAAAAAATGTGTTATTTTTTCCCCATGTTGGCAAAAAGAATCCAACTCTGCGATGGTGTTATTTTGCGATATTTGTATTTTTTTTGCAATATTTTTGTTATTTTCATCAAGTACTTTCCATGTTTGCCAGAAAATCCAACTTTCCGATAGTAACTTCGTAGATGACAAATTATGCGAACCACATGCATGATGATGATGATGATGATGATGATGATGATGATGATGATATGATAGTCATGATGACATGATGATGAGGATGAGGATGAGAGAAATATGAAAAACCGACACTGAAAATGCGAGGCATATCGCATACATTAACAAATTAATGAAAATACCAATTCGTATAGAGCTTGAAAGTTTAAAAAATATGTCGAAAATACCCTTGCCATGAATACCATACAAAACCTTTAAAGTTTAAAAAAGTATCCAAAATATCCCTGCAAATGAGTAGTATGAAGTTAATATTCTATATACATGCATATTTCTGAAATTTCGAAATGCCCTATATAACGGCACTGGGAGGGGGGGTGTCAGACACTCTAAAATGTGCGTGGGGAGTTAAATTGCGAAGTGAAAGAATATCCAATAAAATACTTGGGCTTGCCGACACATTATAAAAACTTGTCGAAAGAGGAATTTAAAAAATTGATATAAACTACACGGTGTGGTGGATAAATGGAAGGATCGATTCTTATCGTATGAAGGAAGAAAGATACAATTGGACTCGGTAATAATGGGGAAAATCACATTTTTAATGAGTGCGATTGATTTTCCGAAATGGACTATTAAGGAGATAGAATCCATGATAATTAAATTTATATGGAAAGGAACGGATAGAGATTCGAAAGGGTTAATATTATTGAATTGGAAAGCTGTGTTTACCGAAAAAAGTAGTGAGGCTGGGTATAACAGATCTTAAAGTGAGAAGCAAAACACTATTAATGAAACGACTTTGGAAAGCAATGGATGAAAAAGAAACGTTTTTTAAGGAAATAATTAAATTTTTTTACGGACAGTTGAAGAATATCATATTAACGAATAGAGAAGGACAATACTCTCCTCTTATGAGAGGGACATTCAAAATGGGAAATTATTTCATAACGACGACAAAATGCAAGGAGGGACGGGAGGAGACGCCATTATGGGACTTAAATTGGGGGAGGGAAATTGTCTGATACATGACACCGAATCTACTAACGTTTGCCGTAAAGGAGGATTTACAGTTAAAGAATGTAGACGGACCCGAAAATCGAGATAGAAATTTCAGAGAAGAAATGTCTCTGCGGGCAGAAGAAGAATGTAATTGGTTGATAGAAATTTCATTAAAAGAGCCTCATTTTGCGTTTTGATATGGTGCAACCCTAATCCTCCGTTGATTTTAGGAAGACACACCTTATCCCATGCCATTAGACAATGGCCTCCGTTACAAATTTTGTCGCCCTTCCAAAGAAAAGAACGCATGATTCTCTCTAGTTCTTTGATTAGCCAAACCGGCAAATGAAACACTTGCATGAAATAAAGTCGGTGTTGCCGCTAAAACCGATTGCACTAGCGTTAGTCTTCCTCCCGAGGAAAGAAGCTTTCCTTTCCAAGAGGCTAATCTCGCATTCATTTTTTGGATCAACGGTTGGAAATGTATTTTTTTTGGTTTCCTAATCGAAAGTGGAAGGCCAAGATATTTTATAGGTAATGATTTTTTTTGGAATTGTAGGATATTACCAATTACGAGGTGGTATTCATTTGGAATTGCAATTGGGACATAGGAACTTTTTTGCTTATTAATACCTAATCCAGTTAGAGCCGAAAATATATCCAAGGCTTTTGCCACAATCTTTAGATTTTCCGGATGCGCTTGGACAAAAATAATTGTATCGTCGGCCTATTGAAGTGTCTTTGGCGCAAGTGTTGCCGAGCCCATTAAGATTAGCGAAAGATTTGTGAGGATTTTTTGGAGAACATCAACTACCATGTTGAAGAGTACGGGGGATAGCGGATCCCCCTGCCGAAGCCCTTTGCGGTGAAAGAAAGGTGGACCAATCGTCCCGTTTATTTTCAACGATGAGCTCGAGGATGAGAGGAGGCATCGGTTCCAATGGATCCATTTATCGGGGAAACCCCTAGAACGAAGTAAATTTAATAAAAAGGGCCACGAAACACTATCAAAGGTTTTTGAGAAGTCTACCTTAAGCATTACCATTGGTATATTTCGCTTGTGATAATGGTTGAGTAATTCTGTCGTCGCTAGGAATGTATCAAAAATGGAACGTTCTTTTATAAATGCGGTTTGGAATTTACTAATTAGAGAAGGCATGAACGGTTGTAACCTATTGGCTAGCATTTTAGTAATTATTTTTATGGGAGCATTGATAATACTAATAGGCCTATAATCCTCCATGTCTTGGGGAATATTTTTTTTCGGAATTAGAGAAATAATTGCTTTGTTGAAAAGGTCTGAGCGAATATTCCTCTTATGAAAATCCTCCACTAGCCGCACAATATCGACTTTGATAATGTCCCAATAAATTTGAAAGTTCGGCCGGCAAACCATCCGGACCGGAAGCTTTCCTTTTTTTGAGCTCGACTACGGTATTTATAATATCCTCTTCGAGGAAAGGTCGTGCTAGGGAAGACAAGGCACCCACTCTATTCGGGTACAAGAGATCCATATTAGCCACGAGGCCTGTGGGTTCAGTCGGTGTACCAAGGAGAATTTTGTAAAATTCCGTGAAGGACGAGAGGATGATGGCGGGGTCGGTTATTACATTACCCTCATGTCTAATCATGCAAATGGAATTATACATTCTTTTAGAAGAGGCGACGGCATGAAAATATGACGTGTTGTTGTCTCCTAATTTAAGCCACTTGCAAGAAGCTCGTTGCGACCATTTTTGCTCATTTATTTTAGTGATGTGATAAATTTTCTCTTTTAAATCTTTCCTTAATTGAGCTTCCCTTGAAGAAAGAGATCTTTCCTCCTCGAGGTGATCTAAGAGAAGGATGAATTCTTTGCAAGAAAGTAAGATATAATTTCTAGAGTGATATGCTTTGTTTGTCCAACTTCTCATACTTGAGGTAAGATTGGTAATTTTAGAGAGATAATTTTTTGCCGCACAATTTCGACATATGAGGATTTCCAACTCTCAAGCGAAAAGGGAGTCTTATGAATTAGTTTCAGTACTCGTTCGTTCTGCTGTGATGAATTTTTCCCATTAATACGTTAAATTGTTTGCATTTGGTTTAAAGTTAAAACAAATTGTTTTGGCATTAGATTGAAATTCGAAGCTTGCGCAGGATAAAAAAAAATAGGATAATTTTACTATGCCCTGAAATTCCCTCCAACCTCCTTTATATCACGAATTAGTAATTAATCACAATATTGATTAATAAAAAAATACTTCGTTAACAATTAATTAATATTTATTATTAACTATTAATACATATGCACTTTAATTATATATTAATAGGTAGTTAATGAAATGTCATTTTGTTAATCACCATAATAATTAACCGTTAATTCGTGACACATAGGGTGTTTGAGGGAATTGCAGGGCCATAGTGAATGGGCTCTAAAATAAACCACACATACTATGACTGTGATTAGCATAATTTTATCTTATGATAACATTATTTAACTTGTTATTATCTAATTAAACTAGTTATATTATTTTACCTAGGTAAATGTTGGTTTGTCTTGAGAGACGAACATAAATGGCATTGGTACGGTAGTTTCCTTTTTTAAGTACTTTACTTAAAATCTAGACGATAAATTTTGTTGGTCGGTTTTCAGTCTTCAAGGTAAAATTTTCTAGAATACAACACAGATAAAAAGAAAAAGCAGAAATAAATATGACAAAATTATATTATATACAAATAAAATCCCCACGATTTACTACCACAATATTACACTTATTTATCAAAAATGTGAGTATGAATAATGATGACTGAATAAGAGGTATGTGATAATTATAAATTAAGAAATTCATGGAAATTAAACGAAGATACAAAATTTGAAATAATCGGGCAATTGATGAAGCACCTCCGAAACGAATGAATTAAATATATTCTGATAAAATGGAGTTATAATTTACAGAATAATACAAGCCTGTTGTTGTTCCCTGTGAAAAACAGTACAGAAAAATAGGTTAATATAGAAAATGCATTTTCTTTTCATTGATCTATAATTATTCCATAACATACGAAAAAAAATAAAATAAAGAAAGAGAGATAACAATATATACTTTTTAGGATCTTGATAGAACTTCAAAGTCTCCTCAAACTTGGTCCAGTGTGGACCAGTCTCTTGAACATTCACATTTTCAGGCCCTCCTAAATATGCTTGCACGATAAACTCGTAACTCCTTTGCCTACATCACAAAAATTATATCATTCAATTTTTAATTTTAAAAGGGCCAGCGTGCAAAAAAGACGAACTAACCTTCCTTCATATTCAGATAACCACGATAAATAAGCCGCGCCGAAATACATGGATACAAACGGATTGTACAAATCCTCCACGGCGCTCACCTCGTACGCCTTGTATCCAATTTCACTGCCAATATAAACAAAACAACAAGGTTATAAACGCAAATAAACCCCGCAAGGGTATATTTGAAAAAAGAGACGACTAACTTGTAAAGCCAGGCTGCAGTAGGGTAATCGATTCCCATAAGCCCGACACGAGCACTAACTCCGTTCACGAATCGCATACTGCTGACCTCAGCGAGCGCCCCCAATGAGTCCTAGATATAAAAATGTTACAAAATCATTATTCGGTACCAAAATCATTATATATGAAACTTACAGCTTTGACGTCTTTCGAACTGAAGTGGCGCGAAATTATTATTCCCGCAATGGCCTGCAATTTCACATATATATTAATTATAATTAAATAAAATATCCGTATATATTAAATGAAAAATAATTAATTACCTTGGCCTCGACGCGAGATAGATATGGTTTCTTTTCGGCGTCCAAAGAGAAACGAACTTTACCGCGCCTCTCTCCAGATTTGGCCCATTCTTTTAACACTTCGCTATTACCCCACATCGCCTCCATGTCCTCGAACGATACTCTATAATCCCAATACGCCGAATCTTGCTCAACTATTAATTAATAATTTAATATAATTATGCGAACATAAAATATAATATTAATGATAAGATGGATTGGTTTATTTGTATTACTCGATTGTCCTGGAGTACCGGTGGTGGAACTCAATGTGACCGGCACTATAATCTCGCTCATGCTGAAAAATAAAAATATTAGAAATATAAGTAAATTACTTTCGATAAAAAAAATAATAAAAATGTAAATTACATTTTGGAGGCGATGGTTTCTTTGACAGACATGTATCTCTGAAAATACAGGGCTGTGGATTTATGCATGGCTTTCTTTGTGCCAGCTTTGTATGCTCTTATTACGAACTCTTCGTTTCTCTCTCTGTAATATTACGAGAAATATATTCATCATGTAATTATTTTATTTAAGAAAATGAAATAATGAGACGTACTTTCCCTCGAAGTTGCATAGAAACCTCATATAAGCAGCACCGAAATAGACATTCACGAAAGGCCTGTATAGCATTGGTTTGTTTCCTTCGATTTCGATTTCATAGTTCCTGTATCCCATTTCCCTTTTATACCACAAAAATATAAATAATTAATAAAAGGAGAATTAATTTGAAATTTTGAATAATTGGGAGGGTTAATTTGTAAAGAAAAGGAACCTGGAGAGCATTTCAGCTGTTTCGGGTACCACTTGCATGATACCGATTTTCGTCTCTTTGTATTTCTTATCGTACCGCTCGATGAATAGTTGCCTATCGCTAACCAATTCAGCTAGTGCACAAATCGTGTTCTGATAAAATCAAAATAAAATCGAAAATTTAAATCACAACGTAATTATGATATTAGCGAGGAAAATAATAGGAGAGAGAAAGAGAGGCGCTACAGGGTCGATATGGGAACGGAAATGCCTCTCGACGGTAATACCAGCGACAGCCTAAAAATTCGACGAAACAAAGTGTTAATTTTACAAATCCACCCCATTATTTTCTGTATTTACAAATAACACCTTCATTTCAGTCTGAGTGAGATAGGGTTCGCCATCAGGGTCTCTCGAGAGATGAACCTTTTGACCGGCTTTTTCGCCAGCATCGATCCATTCCTTGCGCACGTCAGAATTAAGCCACATCAATTGCATGTCCTCGGGGTCCACGCAATCGTCCCAATATCTGAAGCTCACCGACATTTCTACAGAAATTAAAAATGAATTTGAGGAAATAATCTTAACTTGATCATGCAATTGAAACGGTTTTGGGACAAAAAGACATAATTATTCAACAAATTGGGCACGAAAATTGAAAAATTCACATCTTAATCTCACAATTCCATCAAAATAGGAAATGATTTGGTTTCTCGAATTGGGATAACATGCAAATTCAATCAAAAAAGGAAGAACAAGAGGCAAAATTCGAATCATTTTGAACATCTGAATATGGATGATCACGGAGAAAGAAATTTTACTGTCAAAATTGCCGAATTACAGAAGCTCAAAACGTTGAAATTAGGAGAATTGGGAAAGGGGAAGGAGGAGGAGAAGAATAAAGAGCGATATAGAAGGAGAAAGTGAGAATCAAACCGTAAACTAACAGGTGGTGAGTGTACGGCGCGGGAGATTTAATTGTACATGCATTTGACAACTAGATTTTGATACACTGCAATGTGGGGCCTAATAGGGTCATGACAGTAACATTTCATCTGTAACTATTTCCTTTTATTTACGTATAATCGAAGCTTCCACCAGATTTGTCACCAGATCTTCTGTTGCATTGCCTTTATGATCATACATGTGGCTACAGTGTTAACGACGGATATGCTCATTGTGGTTTTTCCAATTGTTGGGCTTTTCTTGGGAGTAAATTATATAGGGGCTGAATTGTTATTATTTAGTCTGTATTTTGCCTAATTCGCCGGGCCCAAATCAAGAATATTTACAGGACATTTGATGAGGCCGAAATGAAGGAATCTCACGGTTGCCTTCAACCTACCAAATACTGAAAGGTAGGTAACGTTGGGAAGGCCAGGTATGTCAGATTGGTAGGTGGTATTTCGGCCGTTGATTTGGAATCGTTCCGTTTCGGCCGTTACAAATAAAATTCATCATTTGTTTGTCCAAAAACAACCTAGGTTTGGCGTCTTTCTAATTTCATGTTTTTATCTTGGGGGATTTACAGATATTTTTTCTTAAACTTAAAATTACATATTTATCCTTCTTAAAATTAAAATATCATATTTACCCTTTCATAAATCTAAAATATCATATATACCCAAAATTTAAAAACCAATCAATTTTTCCTTTAAAATTAACGGCCAACATTTAAAATTATCATTTTACCCTTTACATATTTACTCTTCTAAAAAACCAAAATATCATATTTAACCTTTTAAAAATAAAAATATCATATTTATCCAAATAATATAACAATGTAATCTCATAGATAACAATATAAATGCAAAAAATATACATCAATAAAATTTCAAAATATAATAATTCTACCAATCTCAAATGACAAAAACAAAAATGTAAAAGATATAGTTTCATAGCAAAAATATAATCATAACTAAAAATATTATTAAATTGTAGGGCATGAGTTCTTCTTGTCGAGTGAGTAAGGGTACATATGTTATTTTTATTATTGAGAGGTTAAATATGGTATTTTTATTTTTAAAAGGTTAAATATGATATTTTGGATTTTTATAAGGGTAAATACAAAGGGTAAAATAGTAATTTTAAATGTTGATAGTTCATTTTAACGGAGAAATTGGATGGCTTTAAATTTTTGGGTAAATATAATATTTTAGATTTATGAAATGGTAAATATGATATTTTAATTTTAAGAAGGGTAAATATGTAATTTTAAGTTTAACAAAAGGTAAATATGTAAATCCTCCTTTTTTCTTTTACAATTTTTGTACATGAAATAAATAAAATGCTTTTGAATAATTAATATCACTAGGAAAATCTCGTGCAATGCGAGTTTTTTATTTTATTTTTTTATTTATGAAATATTATTATTGTAATTGTAATATATTATAAAAATAAGTATACAAAACATTCATATAAAGATGTATATTAATGGAAAAGTAATACATTTATGTATTTGTGTCGAATTTCATTGGCCTCCAAAAACGACACACTGGAACCGCACATCGGAACTAAAAAGAACGTTTATGTGCCAAAAAGAATATATCAACACTTTAAATTAAATGATGTATTAAAACATTAAAAGGTGTATTTGTCATTAAAAATGATATATTAGAACATGCAAGTTGTATGATTAATACATGTACACCTAAACTGACCAATTTTTTTGACACATATGAATAAAATTTGTGTTTGATTTGTAATATAATTAGCTACACAAATTTATGTATTTATGTCGAATTTGTAATCGATTTATGTATACCTATCACTACTTCGATGATAATGAAATATGTTATATAGACATAACACCTGCAATGATATATTATCATTAAGAACAATGTATGAACATGATGAATTATGTATTAACACTAAATATAACAAGTAGCGTGTAAAATTAAATATTCGTATTGAAAATAATATGTGGACACATATAATCTTCGATAGATATAATTTTAAACAGAAGGTAATATGGTGACACATGTCATTGTTTTTTTTTTTTTTTTAGTTTTGTTTCTATTGCAATCCAAATTATATTCATGTATGGAAAAAATATAATTAGCCCCAAATTCATCACAATATCCTTGATGATGTGACAAAATAAATTTATTAGCATTTCTAATTGACTCAATTAAATGTTAATTGGCACGTTTAATTAATACATCAATAATTTATAATATGTTAATATTAGTAAATGTTAATTGACGTATCAATTCAATTAAACAGTCAATTCAATCGTTAATTACGTCAATCAATAATACTAATCAACCTACTTAATCCTCTCTTGCCGCCTAATCAAGAATGTTATTTTTGTGTTATTGAACCTGATATCTCTATGAAACAATGGCTCAATTGTTCATTTTTTATGGTATAATTTACAATTGTGTTCTTTATTTAAAAAAAATTAATATTTTCTATGTTAATTGATGACATTTTAAATATATATTTCGGTTTTATGTGTATTATTCACGATTTTCTTTTATTTTCAAATATTAATTTTGTTTGAATTATAACATGTACTTTTTTATTTATTTTGTGTGAATTTATAATGATGAAAATCAATTCCATGAGACCTTATTAATTATAATGCATATATTCATGATAGACAACTTTCATGAATATTTATTAATTATAATGCATTCATTGACATACATATATTAACAAATATATCATGATTATATAATTAAAGTTAAACGTATCCGCGTAAATTTTATTTAAACAAATTATACAAAACATGTAAAAAATGGTATGAAGTCCCGCGCAATTGTTGCGCGGGATATTGCTAGTAATATATAACGTTGGAAACTTTATTAGCACCGAAAACAACATATATGTACTGAAAATAATATATTAATAACCCTATATAACACCAACAGATAAAAATTTATTAAACTTGATATGTATTAATTTGAAAAATTAAGTGTATTGTATTATACTAATTACAATGAAATTTCATCGTAAAAAGAAAACTTAAAATAAAACACCTATTTTGAAAATAAAAATGATTTTTCATTTCTTGAAACACAAAAGTTAACAAAAAGATGATGGCAAAAGCAAACCCATCATTTCTGTCATAATTTCATATGGACCCACATAGAAGAATCATGATCAGTATATACTTGTAACGTCAAACTTCAAAGCCCATACTATATTTGTGCATAACAAAATGAACGGTGATTAGCGAAGCTGCGTAAGGTTACGTGAAATTAGGCTTTATTCGCCAGTTGCCACCCAACCCGTGTATTCTTCTGTCGAATGCAAACAAACCAGAGATAGCCGCCGATATTTCCACCCTCGTTATTTTACGGTGAGCCCCCTTTTTAGCACGAGTTTACCAAATGGGGCCGATAAGTAGCCACACTAAAATTCCTCAAAACTATTTAGACTCGATTGTTTTGAATCATTATTGAATTGATTATTTCGGTGATTTAATAATAACGAGTTTATTGAAAAATTGACATGGCATCATTTTATTAGTTATAATTTAAACATCTTTGTTCACACATATATTATATTTTTTGTATTTATTATTTATTTTATCGTACGTGCATTTCCATTTATCCATTGGAAATAAAATCAAATATTCAACCAATATAAACAGATTTTCATAATATATTTTATGATGTAATTTGTTTATGGTATCGTTTATACTCAAAATTCATATTTACCAGTAACGTTTAATCAAATTTGTTGTCTCAATTGCTAAAAATGATTCATAAATTCGTAGTTTTCATTGATTTTATAATATATAATAAATTCAACTTAATTGTATTAAATAATTCATTTGAAAAAAAATCGTTCGTAATCCCACAAAAATCTCATAATGGTATTGAGAATACAAAAAAAATTAAATATGAAATCGGAGCGAGTGAGATGTCGAGACAATTAAATAATTATCCAGAAAAACTAAATTGATAATTACAATTGACGAGGATGAAGACTTATCCCGTTAGTTAAACGAAAAACGTAAAAAGTAAAATTCACATTTTTATTTTTAGGAGTTACAAAGAATAACACGAGTTTCGTTAGTGTATGGAGGTAGAACTAAGAATTCGATTAAATTGAAATCAGATCCAATGAGTTCGCTCGTGACATGATTCCATCTTTTATTAATTTTCATATCGTCTTTCATTTGTATTGCTATCTCAAGAAAATATATTTTTCATTTATTTTTCTATTCATTAGAGGAAGAAAAAAAATCTTTGATAATATTGCTCATAAGAAAAAACATATTTTTATTTTTTATTTTGCATTGTATATTTAAAAGTCTTTAGATGTAAATTTGGAGATGCAAATAAACTGCACATCTCCTTTCCGGGGGACCCACTGTAAAAATAAAATAAAATCTATGGGTACAAATATCAGAAACCTTTTCCATGTGCATAAAATACTCCGCCGTGAGAAGCAACCCAGTCCGACACTACTAATTAAAAGACCAGCTTCTCTCTCTCTCTCTCTCTCTCCCGTTTTCTAGGGTTTCTCGGTGTTAGAGCTCAGAATCCCTAATTGAACTAACCCAGTCGACAATAGAACAAATTCTTATCTCTTCACACTCTCAAATGGCGGCGTACTCAGCTCTCATCCGATCTGCTTCACCAGTAGTCGCTGGATCTCGTGACCTCTTCGCTTCCGAGTATTCAGCTCGATTTGCTCATCCTATCAAGGTCCATTTCTTCGATTTTTGTTTAATTTGTGTTTTTTTCTTTTAGAAAGTTGATATCCTTGTTGACAATCAGAGAGTATTATTACTAATCGTTTGTTTTATTGTTTAATTTCTAGAATTTTCCAATCCATTCATAGTGATTTTCATAAATTGAATATCTAATAGTTAGAACTAGATGCAAAAATTTGAAATAGATCTCATCATGTCATTCTAGGAGTTAGGTGAAGCATATTTTTCCAATCTAACACTCTTAACCAAATTTTTGTATATTTGTTATGGACAGGTCACCAATGCAAGAAGTTCAACTGCATTTGGCCCTCTCGTGTCTTCCTCGTCACAGTTGAGCTCTTAACCAAACCTATTTTTCAATTATTCACATTACATTTAGACTTTGCCAAAACTTTTAATCGAGAATTACCATCTTTATTCCTTTAATATAGTTCTAGGATTCTCAAGCCAGTCAAAGCTACTGCTACAAAGACACCTCCTACCGTTCAAAGTAATTTTTTCCTCTAATTGTCTTTTTATCTTCAATTTCATTACAATTAAACTTTGAGTTTAACAAAATTGTGAATTTGTAGAGTCATCAAGTGGGACGAAAACAAAGATCGGCATAAATGGTGAGGTCCTTTATTTCTTTCTGTTTCACCCTGTAATATATGCTTCACTTTATTTTCAAATTTAAAATATGAAAAAATGATTTATGCAGGATTTGGAAGGATCGGAAGGTTGGTTATGCGAATTGCAACAATGCGGGACGATATCGAAGTTGTTGCCGTGAACGATCCTTTCATCGATGCCAAATACATGGTAAATTAAAAAAATTGCAACATTAACAGAACGGTCATCAATTAATTATATTATATAATTTTTTAAATTATATAGGCATATATGTTCAAATACGATTCGACTCACGGAGTATTCAAGGGAGATATTAAAGTCGTCGACGAATCAACCCTCGAAATCGATGGAATCAAGATCTCAGTCACTTCCAAAAGGTATTAATACTACCTAAAATTCCTCTTATTTCAATTTGATTTATTTTAAACAAGCTTGGTGTACGTGGACCAGAGACCCATCCGAGATTCCATGGGGCAGTTTCGGAGCAGATTATGTTGTAGAATCTTCCGGAGTTTTCACTACGATCGAGAAGGCTTCTGCTCACTTGAAGGTTTCCTCTCTTCTCTTTTTTTAGTTGCTTAATTAATTGTTAATCTGTAATATTTTATAGTTTTTTGTAATTTTAATGTTTGTAGGGGGGTGCGAAGAAAGTTGTGATATCGGCACCGTCAGGTGATGCACCGATGTTTGTGGTGGGAGTAAATGAGCAAACTTACAACTCAAGCATGAATGTGGTCTCTAATGCCAGCTGTACAACCAATTGTCTCGCTCCTCTTGCCAAGGTACTTTTATTTTAATTAATAAAAAACATCGTTTTTTCGCATATACCCCGTAAAATAGGATTTCCTTCTGTGTTTGTTTCTAAATTGTCCCTGAATTACCCTTTTTTAAAAAAAAAAATAGAAGAGGGGCAGGGGTATATATAAAATGTTGTCTAATCACTGTCATTGTAATTTTAATTTAATGTAGGTAGTGCACGAGGAATTTGGAATAGTGGAAGCTTTAATGACGACTGTTCACGCAACCACAGGTTTTCTTTCTTCTCATCTAATTTTTCTAAATCCCTTTATTAAAAAAAAAATAATATTTGCCAAGTTTAACTATTTCCCCTTTTCATTTAATAAAAAAAGCAACACAGAAGACTGTAGATGGGCCGTCAATGAAGGACTGGAGAGGAGGCCGCGGTGCTAGCCAGAACATCATCCCCAGCTCCACCGGTGCTGCCAAGGTACATACTACATACAACCTTTTTCTATTTTAACACCCTCGTAAAACAAGAAATATCGTAAATACCCCTTATTATGGCAGGCCGTAGGAAAGGTGCTTCCAGAATTAAACGGCAAGTTGACCGGAATGGCGTTTAGGGTTCCCACTGCAAATGTCTCTGTTGTTGACTTGACTTGTCGCCTCGAGAAGAGTGCCACTTATGACGATGTCAAAGCCGCTATCAAGTACGCTTTTTTTTTATTTAATTTGGATCAATTGAGGATTGCTTGGGGGCTAATTTGGGGATTTGATTTGAATTTTTTGTAGACGCGCATCTGAAGAAGGACCTTTGAAAGGTATTCTTGGTTATACTGACGAGGATGTTGTGTCCAATGATTTTGTCGGCGATTCTAGGTAATTTTGTTAATTTGATTTGTTTCGCGTGTGATAATTAATTAGTATTATTTTGAGGTTTATTTATTGTTTTGTTGTAATATTTATTTAGGTCGAGCATATTTGACGCCAAGGCTGGTATTGGATTGAGTTCTTCTTTCATGAAGCTCGTGTCTTGGTACGACAATGAATGGGGCTACAGGTTAGAAAACCACTTTGATTTTATTTCAAAAATTGCAATTTAGTCCTTTGAAAGTTCATTATTTCTTTCAATTTTATCCTCGAAATGTATCTGATATTTGATCGTTTTTTATTGGTTTGAAAAATTTCAGTAACCGAGTGCTTGATCTGATTGGGCACATGGCATTGGTTTCGGCAAAGTAGTGAGGAATTTCAAATTTGAGCGTGTTTTCTTCATTAGATTATTAGGTTATATATTCTGTTGCAGTTTTGATTGAGGGATGAATTTGATTTGATTTTTCTGGGGCAAGGAATAAAATTGTAGCAAATTAAATGTTATTTTGCAAATTGGAATATTTGACTGGTCATGAAATATTGTGCTGTGCCCTTTATTAAATCGTTTTTGTTTTTCTTCTCAGAAAGTTGGATTTGTTAAAATTACCCATCTAATTACTGAAACAATGAAGACCCAAAAGTTTGTAAACTCAAAATAATTCTGGAGTGGAGATTTGAGAGGCCAATCAAATACATGGACTATCATATTATTTTCAAATATTAGTCCAATTCCCGTCAATTAATTCAACTTTCACAATACGGGTACCTGAAAAACATAAAAATCAAAACCATTAAAAAAAATGATTTTTTTTATTTTTTTTGAAATTAGAAAAGGTCTCCAATAGTCTAGTTAGTTAAGTGTTTGACACAATAATATCATATGTTGTAGAGGTTATAAATTTGAGTCCTCTATATCATATATATAAAAAAAATGTATCAGTAACGACAAGCGACCGCCTTAATTATCGTTAATTATTATATAATTCAGTCAAAATTAATTAGGGGTAAATTTGAATTTTTATTTCTTTATATATTCTAAAGTTACATTAAATAATTATATCTATAATTATAATTAAGTATTATCTATAATTACAATGAATTATTATTAAATAATTATGTCAACACAATTATGTGTATTAATTATTCAATTAATTACTATTTAATATATAATTAATTAATTCATATTTCAAATTTAATTATTATTATATTGTTTTTTTCTATGAAATATAATAACAATTAATACTAAATGATTTGTACAAGAAATTAATAAATTCAAATATGCGTTGGTTTTAACTATCATTAAATAATTGACGTCGCTAAATTAATATGATTGATTAATATTTACATACCAACATAATTTGTTTCCAATTAATTTTCGATTTTCTTTCACATCAAACAATAATTTTAACTAACATTATAGTACATCAAACAACACAAGTGAGAATCACATATCCTTCTAATACTGCATGGGTAGGATAACTTACACCATATCAGTTATACTGCATGTGTAGATAGATCAGTTTATTATTTAAGAGTAATAATTATCAAACATATTCTATTGACATGTTCGAACTTTTTGTTATTCTCCAATTAATTACCACATATCCATGAATTTACATATACCCATCTCTACCCAATATATATTGTAATATAGAATTATAATTATAATTATAATTAAGGTAGCCACATTTGCAGCTTCATACCCAAATCAGATTTTTTTTTTGTTCTAATTATCAATGAGTTACCACAAGAGGTGTACTTGGGTTATTCTAATAACCCTACTCCTTTGCTCCAGGATTGGTAAGAATTCACTGAACACAAATTTTTAACCTGTAATTTTTTTTTTACTTAATTCATTCATATAAAAATTAAGATTTATATATTGATTTTCAGGTATTCAAGGTGCAGAAGCAAAAACATGCTCATCTCAAAGCAAGAAATTTAGGGGCGTATGTAAATCGAGCAAAGCTTGCACGATAAAGTGCAAAGAAGAAGGGCGTAAAATTGGATATTGTAAATTAGAAAAATTTCGCCGATTGTGCATCTGCGAAAGCCCCTGCAAGTGACCCTCTTTGATGTTTGCCTCTGTCAGATCATAATAAGCTTGGTTAATAATGTTAAATGGAAGATGCATATAATTGCCCAATAAATAAATGTAACCAACAGTTCTATTTTATGTAATTGGATTGCTGTTTTACAATATTTATATAACTGATTCAGTTAGTCTGTTTTTGGAAAATAAAATCTTAGATTCAGATGATTATTTAAATATAATTTTTTGAAAATGGAATACCAAGGGACCGTTTGGTTCGTGCTTTGGAGAATTTCCTGACATGAAGTATAACAAGAAATTTCATGTCAAAACATATTATTCAATGACATACTTTATTATTTTGTTTGGTTGGTATAATTATTTATTCCACAACATAATTTAAAAATGTTAAAATGAGTTTATTTATAGAAAGCTTGCGTTATTTATTTTTGAAAATGAAAATAAAATGTATCATCTCATCATGAGAATAAAGAAAAATCATCAATTTTTTATGATAATCCTATTTCCATACTATTCCTTAGAAAATGAAAATGTGTCATTATTTTATTACCTAATGTGCAAATCAAACACGAGAATTAAATCCATAAAAGAATATGCTAATACATTATAAATCCGAAACTCCAACCAAACATCCCAATAGTATTTCATTATCATTAAAAAAGAAGAAGACAAAAAAAATACAAGAAAATTAGAAGATAGCTCAGAGCTATTTTGTGAAATACATTTAACTAAAAAAAAGAAACTTAAAAAAGGAAAAAATCGTCCGTTATGGTCCAATTCGTTGTTTTCATCTCGCTAACCCGTAGTATTGATCCGAACCCCCGAAATAAATGATGTTGGTCTCTCGAGAAGGATCGTTAGTCATGTCCTAATTTGTTGTGGCCTTTTTGCGTAATAGTTCTTGGAATAAAATTCTTTTAAGTTGAAGACACGGGTGTTTCTTTTCATATATGTGCCAATTGATTGACATCCAATAAATTGACATCCAATAAGCCAAAACCCTAAATCCTAAATTCTAATTTGACATCCAATAAGCCTCTCATTTTGTCTTTACTTCTCGTGATACGTGCCATGTGAATTCCGTAAAAAAACGTATGAAATCATCTCTCCTTGTAAGAATACACAATTCATTGCGCTACTTATCAAATGTTGGCCCACTTCTCCAAGAATTTTGATGACATGATTCAACACTTTAAAAATTAACATATTAATTCATGATTTTACATCATAATTGGATGTTAAATCATAAATTAAAATAAACAAACTTTGAATTAAGATGTTAAATCATGTATTTATGTGTTAATTTTTAAAATGTTATTCACATCATCAAAATTTTTGAAAAAAGTACTAGAAAATAAACATCACTACTCTTTAAATATATACATCGTGCTTTGAAGAGAGAGAGAGAGAGAGAGAGAGAGAGAGAGAGAGAGAGAGAGAGAGAGAGAGAGAGAGAGAGAGAGAGATGACTAGTTCAGATCGAATGAAAAATGACGAAGAGGTCTCTCCGACTTTACATTGTTTAATTTCGCAAGAAAAATTACGAAGAAATCCCTCCGCCTTCACATTTGTTTAGTTTTGATCCTTCTGAATTCATTATGGATTCCCCCTATATATATATATATATATATATATATATATATATATATATATATATATACATGCTTGCTAAGGAGAATAAAAAAAAAAAATCCAAAAACAATCCACGCGTGCAAAATATACTGATGAAATTAGCAAAATATACTCTTCAAATTAGCAAAATATACTGATGAATCCAATATGTTAACATACTTAAAATTTAGAATAAATAATATATTTTCAACAGTATATTTTGATAAATACAAAAATATATTTTGTTAATTTTAATAGTATATTTTGATCTTTGAATTTTTTTTATGGTTTCTTGTTAGTATTTCTCTATATAAGGATGATCAAATGGTGCATAACCATTATGCAGAGTCCGAACCATTTTCGTTCGAACGGATAGACTTTTTGAATGATTTTTGTCTCAATTCTGTGTATGCAATCTTATTGCACAAATTCGTTACCTTCCGTTCGAACGGATGAAGCACTCCATTGGAACGGAAGATCTCCTGGTTGCTTCTTGTACACTCAACCATTCCTACGAACTCGTATGTTCGTTTATCACTATATGTATATTTTTTCGTTGATATAAAACTGGAATTTCCTTCAATATTTATATATTTGTCTATAATACGAATAATATTAGATTGTTATTTGTACATTTTTCATTGTAGAAAAATATAAATATGAAGTTTAAAAGTATAAATGCGAAGTTTAAATGTATAAAATAACTATCTAAATTTGAAGACGGAATGTATAAAACAATTGCCTAAATCGAATGACTAGCGCAAGGTAAATATTGGGGCTAATTTGTTTCAACACATTAAACATAATAAAACAGACGACGTGGTTTTATTTTAATTTCCAAAAAAATAGTGTAATATAAAAAATTGGGGATTACCTAAAAAACACATTTCGGGCTATAGAATTTACTTCAAAAAACACATTGTGTGTTAATTAGTTGATTTTGTAAAATGAAACCGTGAGGTTGTCACGACTCTTATCAAGTGTCAAAAGCATTGAAAATATGTTTCGAGTTTCATTGTTTGTAACTCTTCAAATTATTGTTTTGTTTCACCTATAAAAAACTCTATAAATTGTTGGCTGTACGGTTACTAATTTCTACCACTCACTCATTACCCAGTTTAATTTTTTTTGGCAACACAACACTCTTTTGACTGTCCCGTTTCTTATTTCATTCAAGTAATAATTTTTTTTTTTTTTTTTGAATTACAAGTAATAGTTTCTTATTTCACTGGTCATCAATGTCACTTTTTTGACCTTGCACTGCACTAAGCATTTACATAGTTTTTAAAAGGATACATATAGTGATATAGGCTTTGTATCTTGATATAATTGTTACTTTATTGTCACATTAATTATTTAATATTTAAATTCTAGTATTTTAAAATGTGTACCGTTTATATGTTAATCTGTAATTAATAGAGAATGAACTAAGAATTAAATTGTCAAAATTTGGAAAGTACATTAATTCAAATGTCAAAATAACTAACGTAAGAATTAAATTGAATTTGATTTCCATAAATAGAGAATGGATCAAGAATTAAATAACAACTAACATAAGAACATTGACTAATGTTGCATTTCTTCTTTGTTATAAATAACAGGTTATTTATTATACATAGCTTAAGCATATTATATTAATATATCTTCACCTAGTTCATTTATTAATTGACATTCAAATCAAACACTCATTTTTGAGACTATGGGGTTCAACAAATTAGCTATTTGCAGCGTCCTTGTTTTTCTCGCTCTCTGTACCTCATGTAAGCCAATTTACTTCATAAATTTCAAATTTCGAATTTCAAATTGGAATTCTTTTTGACAGCAAATGGAGTGAGAGCGCGGGTGGTGGAAAACTCAAGGTGGTGCGAAACACCGTGCTCAGATTACAGGGGGGAATGTGTCGTGGAAAGATGCAAATATGCCTGCGATGAGTGGGCCTTCACCAAAGCATATTGCAAGAAGGACACATGCATGTGTCTTTATCCCTGTTGATCAATCAAATTAATCAATCTTAGTTGGTATTGATTACTGTTGTGTTGTAATCTACTCCTGCTTTCGTGGTCTGTGATTGTACTTGGAAAGTGTCGAGAAGGAAATGTATTTATTGATTCGGTCAAATTTTTATTTCTGCAATTTTCCCTAATTAAATTTTATCTAATTAAATGTCGAATATGTTTATTTTATTAAAACTTCAAATATTTAACAAAACATTATGTTTTAATGAAATAGTTATTAATGTTTAAGTAATCAATACTTACAATTTGAACATCTAAAAAATTACAAGGGCACTTACGTCATTTGCATTATAATTTGTTTTATATTCAATATTATCTCAATTTTTATCTTTATCATCATCTTGCCAAACACTAATTTAAAATTAAAGCATAAAAGGAAATAACTTTTTTATTCCTCCAAAATCTTACTCCTATCCTATCGTCACCTTATGAATGTGTTTGAGGTTTGATATGTTGCCTACCCAAACCCACTCCAATCCTCTTGATCGTAATTTCAAGGATAGTTAATTGGGGGTATTTAAGATCTCAATCAACGTATAATTAATATTTAACAGTGAATTAACAATTAATAATATGTACATTAATTAAAATGTACTAACTACTAATTCATTGTTAATTCTCGCGCAATTGCACTGGAGTTGCAGGGATGTTCTCGAATTTGTGATTATTTTTTTTTGCGATATGTTACTTTTTTTTCTATGGTATTTTATTTTGTATTTAATATTGCAGTTCAGTATATTTTCTCAAATTTAAATAAATACATCACACATTTTAATTGTGTGCATATTGTCAACAAATTATGAATATAATGTACGCGATATATAAGAATGTAATACATAGAATATAAATATTCAGCAACTAAAGAAACAGAACACTACATAACATTTAATAATAAAAGAAACATAAGAATTACAATAATATAAAGTTTTAATTAATTTAATTATTGAAAAATTACACAATTGAGTATGTTCGAATGAACGAACATTTTCATTCGAACATAAAATATGCAAGAATTGCACGTTTGCCTCAGTAAATCATGATATTTATAAATTTTACAGCATGTGTCGTTTGAATTGTTCATGAGCCGGCTTTCTTGAACAATTAAAACAATTCGTGTTGTAAAATTTATCTATTTTTATACATCATATGCAAAATGATGAAGATGATGATGATGATGATGGTGACGATGATGACGATGATGATGATGACGACGATGACGATTTATTGCTTATTTTTTCAATGTTTGATCTATGCATATTTTACGTCAAGAAAAGAAAAACAAAGATGGAGATATTTTGATTGTTTATCTTTATGTGGATGATTTGATATTCACGGAAAACAAACCACGCATGTTTGAAGAATTCGAGAGAGCGATGGCTAGAGAATTTGCGATGACCGATATTGGTCTCATGTCTTACTATCTTGGAATCGAAATCAAACAAACGGAAGAAGGATTATTCATTTCTCAAAAAGGCTTCGCTAAAAAGATTCTTAAGAAGTTCAAGATGGACAATTGCCAATCGGTGACTACTCCGGTCGAAATTGGATTAAAATTGTCCAACACGAAGAAGGAGATTTTGTAGACCCATCTACCTATGAAAGCGTAGTTGGTGGTTTGAGGTACTTAACTTGTACGAGAGCGGATATTTTTTTTTGGAGTCGGTCTTGTGACGGTCAAACGAATTATTTGTTATATCAAGGGTACAAGTAATTATGAATTACTTTATTCTTCTTCAAATGAATTCAACCTTTTGGGATATAGCGATTGCGATTGGGCAGGAGATAAGGATGACCGGAAGGTCACAACCGGTTTTGTTTTCTTTATGGAAGATACAACATTCACTTGGAGATCTAAAAAGCA
Organism: Luzula sylvatica; assembly: GCA_946800325.1. NCBI lineage: Eukaryota > Viridiplantae > Streptophyta > Magnoliopsida > Poales > Juncaceae > Luzula > Luzula sylvatica. The sequence goes on along the minus strand of OX326957.1, from coordinate 33,289,191 downwards.
GTTGTTTGTCATGCTTCAAATTGTGACTCTTTCGACTTGTGAAGCCGAGTACGTCGCCGCCGATTTGTTTTTCATGCTATTTGGCTAAAAGATTTATTGAAGGAGTTGAAAATCAAGCAAGATGAAACTGCGGAGATTTATGTTGACAACATGTCGCCTATTGCATTTGCGAAAAATTTGGTGTTTCATGATTGCAGCAAACACATTTATACAAGGTATCATTTTATTCGAGATTGTGTTGCAAATGATGAGCTCAAGGTGAAGTATGTGAAGACTCAAGATCAAGCATCGGATATCTTCACGAAGGCGCTCAAGCATTATACTTTTATCAAGTTGCGGATGATGTTGCGAGTATCAAGGAATTAAATTTAAGAGCGGGTGTTGAATATTTATATATAATTAATATTAATTAGATGTATGTTTGGATATTTATTACGTAAGTGTGAAAAATTATGTTCACAATGAGAATTGTAATATATGTATCTATTGCAAAGTCTAATTGCAGATTGTATCAGACTATGTATTATCAGCATACGAGTTACTAAGTCAGGGATAACTGATTGAAATTATTTTTTCATCATATACAATCTTGCTATGGCTATACAAATCAAATCAATCAAGCACAGAAAAAGAAATTCTTTTAACAAGAAATTAGGGGATTATCAGTTCTTCCTATCAAATTGAAATATAAAGATCACCGCACCAGTGGTGCTTTCTCTTTCGGTGAAATATCGTCATCTAATACCCACAAAATAACTCGAAAAAGAGATTAAAAAGAACCCAATTTTACCATCTTCAGAGAATTTTCATTTCACAAAATCGGAGGAAAGCTGGAGGATGATGGTTTGAAAAATTTGTGGCGACAGCAAATATAAAGGCGAGATGCGGCTTGTAAGCTAGGGTTTTGGAGCAGGTAAATCATAGGGCCTTATCAGGCCCAATTTAGGGCACATTATGTTGATTTGGGCCTATAAATTATTGGTTAATTAATCACATTGATACGAAATTAAGGATGAGATATTTCACAATTAACTTCATCATCACTTCCTTTCCATCATTTCAGTTTTTTTCTCTGAACCAACTAATTATCAAATCTTTTTCACGAGATTTTTCTTTTTATAAAGCTAATTAATTAAGACTTTGCTTTTTTTAGTTCATTTTCCAGTTGGATATTCGGAGACTCTCAGTGTGCTTCATAAATAAGGAACAAACAAACATTTCATTGTCTCCTTAGTACAATTCTTCATTTCTTCTAAACAATGTACAATTCTTGTTCCGTTTCGCAGAATCCATTCTACTCTTTCGATGCAAGCTCTCTTTTATCGTCTCCAATGTCGACGGCCTCGCCCTCCGTGGAACTCCACGACACTCTCCCCTATGCTTTAGCTTTACCGCCTCGTAATTCTCATCATAGATCACAAAATTGTGGTGGTATATTTGACACTGACATTCAAGGAATGGAGATTAATAGGTATTTCACTCCTATGGAGATGAAAAAGACCATGGACACTAAGAACAAGAAACTTGTCGAAATTGCTTTGGCAGATCCAAAGCGAGTAAAAAGGTGATTAAAGTTCAAAACATTCTTATTTTTAAGTTATAAATAATTATGTGATAATAATGTTGATTAACTCGGAATTGATTTCCAGGATTCTGGCTAATAGGCAATCCGCAGCACGCTCGAAGGAGAGAAAGACACGATATGTTAAGGAATTGGAAGACAAGGTGCATATATTGCTCACCGAAACTACTTCATTATCGACGCAACTAAGTATCATACATGTAAGTTCGGTTTATATTGTTAAGATAATGGAATAATTTCACAAAACCTAAACGGATCATCCATTATCTCTTAATGGATGATCCATTATCTTAACATATATGTTAAAAAAATAAAATACTTGATTAATTGGCAAAATATTTTATAAAAGTAATTATGTTTAATTACTTTTGTATAGAGGGAATCAATAAGGCTTGCGAACCAGAATATTGAGCTGAAGATTCGCCTTCAAGCCTTAGAGCAGCAGTCAAAACTTCGAAAAGGTACATTTAGTTTTGCGGCTAAATTTGATTCTAAAAGTCGAGAATTTAAGAATTTTGAATGGAGTTTTGTGTTTTTGCAGTTCTGACGGAAGCGCTAAAGTTAGAAGTTCAACGTCTCAAGCTCGATTATGCAAACGGTTTGTGTTTTTGCAGTTCTGAATGAGATGCAGAAGTTCTATGTCTCAAGCTCGGTTTTGCGAAGATAGCAAGATAAATCGGAAAATAATTTCGTTTATTGATTAAATTAGAGATAAAGATTTCTCTCGTGTAAAATCACTTGAAAATAAATTACACATTCTGGATTATTAATCCAGTTTTGAATTAAAATAATTATACATTGTATTATTGGCAGTTATTATAAATTATAAACTATGTATTAAAATTATACATTTTCAATGTGGTGATGACACAAGTCCAGCTCCGAAGTCGTGTATATGGAATATTAAAGCATGGAGATAATTTATTTAAATAGGCGGAAATTTTTCTTCTTCTGAGAATTGGTTATTATACCTCAATTAATTAAATGGAATAAAAATGTGAGTAATATTACTATTACAAAATTAAAATTAAAAATGAAGATTAATTAATACCTTCAGTGTAGCGAAGGATCTTTTAGTAATAAAAGGCATGTCATTTTCTGATCGAACACTCTTATTTTCTAATTGGAGTCATACCATTTTTCAGTACCCAATCTTTGCTCAGGAAGTCGAAAGCATGCCACTTTCTCCGTACCGGCGGTACCAACCGTAACTGCAAATAAGAGAACTGGATGAATAGGAGATATTTCTTTTAGCACCATTAAAATGAACTCAAGATTTTTTCCAGACTTTTAGTGGAAATGCTAACTACCAAATAAGAGAACTGAATAGTGAATCAAAATAAATTAAACTCAATATTTGCAAATGAGCCCCTGTGTTATTGGAAATTGAAGAAAAGCTCCTCCATTTTTGAAATTTTGACATTGAAGAAAGGGGCTTCTTTACAACTAATTCCTGATAATGAAGGGCTTCTTTACAACATATCTTTAGCCCTCTCAGCAATTGCAATGGCCCGGTTATAATACGACTAAAATAACAGGATAAAAATACAAAAAAGCTTATCAATCACGAAATTAAAGCGCAAAGTACATTATTCAACAGAGAAAATGGAATTAAAATAAATACAAGAAAATGGTACCAGTTTATTCTCGATTTGAAAAGATATCACTTTCTCCTCGTCAACGAAAGGTCTTGTGCTGATTCTACACCAAATCTTTTTTCTTACATGTTTATAACATAATTAGGTTATTACAGGGATCATTATGTAAAAAATAGAAATTTTACAGAAATAGGTACACACTAATTAAGTTGTTAGTAAACAACAAAATTAAATTTATTATTACTGAGTTTAAAATTAACTACAACAATTAAAAAATACACTTATCAGATTATTCCAAACGACAGGCCTTCCACAGTTAAGAATGTAAGATACACAATTGATTCGTTACTTCCTCTTGAGATAACCTTCAAATAATCTACAATGAAATTAATAAAAAATTGCAAATATTAGAAATTTCGAATTTCCAACATTTGAGTTTCAGAAGATTTGCTCCCAATTCTTGATGGAACCAATCTACCGGTATGGCTATATATGTATAATAAACAATATAACATTAATTTTTGTATGAAGTAAAAAAAAATAATTATTAAAAAGAGTATAACCTTTATTAATTCTAATTGTGTAGTAGAATCTGTCCATCTCTCTCCCAATAAATAAATAATATAACATCAAATTTTCCTATTAATTTCGTAAAATAATAAATTTGTTAAAAACCAGGGGTAATACTGCAAAAAAGTAATAATAATTCAAGAAAAAATAAATTTTAATACCCAAGATGTTGTACCAGGTCTGCCGTAGCAGTCGTACCGACGCGTGTTATTTTCTGTACCAATTTTGGGAATTGCATAAAAGATTTCTATTCTTTAGTTGGCTTTGGAAGATTGAATTTTGTTTTTGAATTGGAAAAAATGAAGATCAATTAATACCTTCACTATAGGGAGAAGGATCTTTATTAATAAAAGTCATGCAATTTTCTGATCGAACCCTCTTATTGTCGAAACTGTCGAACTGTCGAAAGCATGTGCCAGTTTATTTTCCAGTGACTATCTCCGTACCAATCGTACCGGCGGTACCATTGGCAGATGCAAGTTGTATCGCCGCAAAATTGCTCGAGAGTACTGCGATATACCTGCACATATGCACAAAAAAACATATATACATTGAAATATTTAATTCGCTTCGATTGCATTGCTGCATTAGCATTTTTCGATGAAGTGGATGTTGTCAGATAAACTTGCACCTACTGTACCTGAATTATGCGAAAACTAAGCACTAAATCATGAATGTACTGGAAATTGGAATTGGAAATGAACGTGAAAAAGTTTGAGAAACCTTTTAGAAGCAAAAATTAGAATATTCTGGACGAGAGCGGACCCCATTTATAATGAAATATGTTGCAATGTCTTAGTGTGCTGCGAGATCCGAATTTCTCTCCAACGGTCGAATAAGAGTTGGAAATTCGAACGTTGGGATTGACAGCTGGATCCGAACTTTAGACGCATGTATCCGCTCCCTTTATATTTTATAAGCATAAGCAACCCCTTCCATTCTCTCGCCAATTCACTTTTCAGATCTAATTTCACAAGAGAGTCCTTGACAACAACGAGATGGATTCAAGCAAAAGCGAGAGCTCAAGAGAAGGAGAGAGACAAGCAGCTTCTTCCTCTCTCTCCGTAATTTCTAATTGTGGTCCGATAATGGAGTTACCCCTCGATGGATTCAACGAAGGATGCTGATGACGATAGTGAAGCACAAACAGGTAAAGTACAAGTTCTGTTCTTGATTTCAGGCATATGAAATTTTTGGAATTTTGAAAAGAGAGGGATAGCACTCCTCTCTCTCTCTCTCTCTCTAGGCATAGGAAAGTTTGATGATTATTCTTCTCTCTTTTCGTCTCTGTCTGCTTGTATCTTGTTCCTTTTTTTCAAGTAATGTTTGTATCTTGTTGTTTTTTTATGTGGAAATATTTTGCAATTTATAATCCAGAGGGTTCATGCTAATTACCCTATTATCTATCCTAATTTGTGTATTTAGCTGAAAAAGCCCCTGAATTATGAATGACACCCAAATTTTTTCTTGATTTTTGAAAAAATAAAAAGAAACACCTTTAACTTTCTGTTTCGGTTAAAAGAAAGAAAAAACTAATTTTATGTTATGGGGCTGTTCAATTATTGCTTTAAAAGAAAAAAAACTAGTTAACTTTACTGTTGTTTTTTAATGATCAATATTTTTTTGTTATGGCTTTTCAGTGGCTTAATTTATTTGCATATTTGGTTTGTAGATTGTTTCGTCTCCATGCAAAGATCCAACAAGTGAAATGGAGAAAGGCCAATTACTGGTTTTGGGGATGAATAACAAACCCAACATCTCTTGATGCTATGCGTATGTGTGTGTATTTCTGTGTAGGGTGTATT